>CM050169.1:224407072-224524572 GCA_027410445.1 Discoglossus pictus
CCAATTTGGGGTATAATTGCCAGGGATACTGTTCAGCTAAATGCTAAAGTGAGAAATATAAAAGCGACTTGGAAACCCAGAAATAGATTTGGAAAAGTTCTTATGTGGAAATTGCATCGGGCCAGGATTGATTCATTGGGTCCTCGGCAGTATTTGTGCATATTCATGAGGGCACCTCGAGGACCTTTTCACTTCCTAAGTGCAAATGAATAAAAATATTGAAGCTTTCAAGCCTCACTCAGCATTTTAGCCGACCACCCAGGGTCAGAACCTTTCAGCTCTGTTGATCTCCTGCCAGGAGATGCGGTTTCCATGGAGACGTTCTAGTGGAGGATGCTCGGAGGTCCAGATCCGGCTGTCATGCCCATTTATGCCACATATGTACAGGAAATGCCTCTTTATGTCAGTTCTGTGTGAGAAAACTGGCACATCCCCAAGAAAAACTCTGCTTAACTTTATGTTGTATTTTTCGTAATTTGTAGACTAACAAAAAAATTAGTTTTTTACATATTTTTAGATACGAGCGCCTATTATTTTTTTGTCTTACATGCAGCTAATTGTACAATGCTGTGCCCTTTGAGTATAATTGATAAGCATGTTATTTAATTATTATAACTTATTATTACTCTTTATTTATATCGCGCCAGCGCTTTACAAAGCAGATTAAAGTACTGTGGGTACAATATGCAAATTAGAAAGATATAAACCAGGCGTGGGTATGTTTAGTTCTGGAGAGCCATACAGAGGCCTGGTTTTGAGGTGAGTGAATCCGGATGACTGAAGAAGTGATAGTCTCGCCTGTATGCAGCAGGGATATCCTTAAATTCTGGCCTGTCGTTGCCTGTCCAGGACCAAACTTGCCTACCCCTAATATAGACTAATTCTAATGGAAGTAGAAATAAAGGTTCAGGTACAATAAAATATGCAAGATGCAAGAGAGTTGGGGTTCCTACTCCGAAGAGCTTACAATCTAAAAAAAGATTGGCGCAAAAAACTAAATAACATTCATAGGAAACTCGTTTTTTTTAAGGATCCCTAAAGTGTCATAGTAAGCTCTTATGTCTATTTTCAAAGTTTAAAATAAAAAAAGTATTTGCTTTTTAACCATTGATTCAATGGCATCAGACCTGTTTTTTTTTATAGGATTAGGAATCTGGGAGGAATGGGAGGACCATGGATGCAGATAAGATCTGTCCCATTCTATTGAAGGACTGGCGCTGCAAATTACCACTTGATAATACAACTAAATAGAAGACAACCCAAGTAGGATAACCCACCCCTTAAACTATAGGCAGGCTGATAGTCCAAAGTCAATTCCCACATAACCAAAGTCAGCTACATTTTTTTTGTTGTTGTTGTTTTTATGCTCATTGTTTACACAGTTCCTAAAGTTTTTAGTTTGATCCATTTTCACAAACATGTAAAGTTTTTCCAAAACTACAATATTCATTTAAAGGGCAGCTAAAAGCATAATTGTTTCTCACCTTAATGGGACTTTCTTACTGTATAAGCAGCACTACTTTATTAGGCATATACTCCTGTGTATGTATGCATACGAAAAAAAGCAACCTAAGTTTACATAATAATTTGATCAATGGCCTCAGCAGTTATCCTCTTCCAGTTTGGAAAGAAGCTCCTATAAATAGGTTTAAGTCTGTTAAAAAAAAAAAAAATTATAGTCTAAAAGCAAATAATCTGAGCACTGAGCATTATATTTGTCCTATGAAATATGTTAAGACTTAAAACAATGCATGTAGACCCCCAATAGTAGTTCAAAATAGCTACCAATCATGATACTAGAATACATAATAATTTGATCAATGACCTCAGCAGTTATCCTCTTCCAGTTTGGAAAGAAGCTCCTATAAATAGGTTTAAGTCTGTTAAAAAAAAAAAAAAATTATAGTCTAAAGGCAAATAATCTGAGCACTGAGCATTATATTTGTCGTATGAAATATGTTAAGACTTAAAACAATGCATGTAGACCCCCAATAGTAGTTCACAATAACTACCAATCATGATACTAGAATACATAACAGTGTAGCTTTGGTGTAGGGATACTAAGATATGATTGAAGGGTGACAATGTATTTTTAACACTTATTTGATAAAATTATTCAGAACCTCTAGTATGACTGACCACGTCGGTTGGAAAAAAACTTCACATATTTGTGAATGATGTAACAAACTAACAACATTAGGAGCTATATAAGCTATGAGCATCAAAGCGTTTTTTAGGCAAAATCTTACATTTAGCTGACTCTGTGCCATGGGAGCTTTCATCTTGGACTGCTAGTTAGTCTGTAGCTGGAGAGGGATGGGTACACAACTGGGACTTGCTCTTCTTTTTACTTCTTTTGTACAGTGGCCATTAACAGAGGTAGTTTTCATCAGAATAAATAAAGATCTTGTCTGAATCCAAGGTTCCTCCAAGGGGGTAATCCTGTTAAGAGCAGAAGTAGACGTCTGCTGCCATTTAAGCAAAATTGACAACGAAGATATCTAATAACATTTTGTATGTTATCATGTAAAGTTCTTCAAAAGAGCATATTATAAATGTGACACTTTAGTGGTCCCTTTTACTTGGATTAAGCAAAATAAATGTTACCATCTGCTAAAATACTGGAGATGAATCCATTAGCTCTGGGTGTTGCACGTTAACCCCTACTTTTAGTGATTTGACTTTAGTTTGTTTTAGATAAAAATTGTGAACAATTAAATGGTTAATAAAAATTGTCTGAATTGTTGCCCTTTAGTTGGTTTTGTGGGAATTATTTTTTTTTAATCAGTATTTTTTTCCCCATCCTTTAAACAATGCATCCACCAGCCATGGCTCAGATGATCAGGTAAATATACGCTATTCTTATCATTATATTTCACCCGGACTCTGGTTTGGGGCTATTTATGCCCAACTCCTCTATTGCTCCCTGAGCTGCAATGTCTGTTCCAGGAAGGATTGTGCACATAATTGGTGCTCAACAAAAAATGTGATTTATCTGCTGAGAAAGGCAGCTGGAAATGTGTAGAGATGGCCCAGTTTTTACCATTCCTTATATATAACAGCGGAAAAGTGCACATAAATAAGATTACATTAGATTAAATGGACATGGAATTAATCAATGCTTCTCTACATCATCACAAAACATTGAAATATAAGTAAATATATTTATATTTATTTGGATCTATCCCTCTTTGCCTGCGCTTTTCTTCTGTTGCAGTGACAGTTGCAGTCACCGGTGCCATCCGCCAGAGGGCGCTGTGAGTTTTCAGGCACCATCAAATTCCAGGGAAGGCAAATAACTATTTTCCCCTCCGACGTGGCGCAACTCGATGGCACTGAATCGACAGCGAGGACACCGGGCGCGCCTCTCATAGCTCAAGGCCTTTTCTGTCGGCACGCCTTATGTGCTAAAATCGTCAGCGCCATCTGTCGGTCGGAGGTGGAACTGCAGCTGGCAGATTTTGCGATGGTAAAGAGTGAAAGGATTTTTAATGATGCATTTCACTATATAATAAAAGATGTTATATAACACATATATTCCTAACTCTGCAGATTGTATGACTTGGAAGTGTCCTGCAAATGTCCATGCACTCGGTTTACTACAACAAACACATTCAGATATTTTTCCTTAATTTCTTAAGACATATTAAATGAGTACATAAGCATGTGTGGGCGTTTACATTGTTCAGTCATGACCGACTCTCCGTGACCTCATGGACGGAAACACACCATCTGATCCACTTGGTATTCACGGAGTGGGTTGCCAGTTCTTTCTCCAGTAGGCCACAGCATACAGCTCCTAGTATTCCTAGGTGGTCTCCCATCCAAGTACTGACCAGGCCCAACCCTGCATGGCTTCAGGGTGGTGTAACCTTTTGGTTCTCGGACTGGAATCAGATCCAGGACTCAGTAGTGAAAGCACTGAATACTAACCACTGGACAACCAGGGAACCCACATGAGCATAGAGAGACCTAATCAATTTAAGAACTTCTAGCCCAGTGGGTCCCAAACATCTCCTCCCCAGACAGGTCAGGATTTTAATGTAACAGTGTGTGAACACAGGTGAGGAAATTAATATTCAACAGGCCATTGAGCCTCTAATTTCCTCACCTGTTAAATCGAAATCCCAACGTATCCTGGGAGTCCTGAGGAGAGGTTTGGGAACCACTGTTCTAGCCATTTCTCCGATATGGCCTGTTCAGCTGAACTTGAGATAACATGTAATTGCCTCTAGGCGTGTGCCATTTCATGGCACTGGAGCATTTGGACATGTCCACAACGGTTTTATGCAACTTGCACTTTATAGCAACAATTATAGAGAAATTGGTAACCATAAAAAAGATGATATATTCAGTGTCTCTTTATCCGAGGTTCCAACGTCCTTATCAACAACTCACATTAGCGTACAACTAACACCTAGAACACGTACACATGATGCACCATTTTGTTTTTATTATAAGAGGGAGATGCTGGGGGAGAGAAGGGCAAGATCCAATAGTGCAAATAAATACATTTATTGTTGTACAGTAAAAATATGAATGAGTAGATAAATAATAATAAAAAAAAAAGAACAAAATATAAAGTGTATCAAATAATAACAATATGTCACACTCACATTTCTCTCCCTCAAACAATATAAAAACAGCTCAAAATGGAGGATCAGTCCACCCATGTGAATAGGATGAGGTCAACTGTCTCCAAACGCACCGGTGTACCAGATTCCACTGAGGTCAAAGTAAATGTCCACTATCCAAAATACTGTCCAGTGGCTTGGATGTGGGGTGGAATTGGTGTCAGCCCTTCACTACTATATGTGATCTCACAGACCTCCAATGGTCAAAAAATGTGAATGGACCATATATGATACATAAATCACAGATAATAAATAATAAAAGCAAAAACATATATCTGCATAATATATATATATATATATATATATATATATATACGCACATATATATAGAAAGTACAGACAGCGCAGAAGCCGTCCTACTCCATCTTTTTTCTCCCATCAACATTTGTCCAAGAACTGTGGAACTATAACAACACAATCTGCCTTTTTTAGTCACCAGGGAAGGTGGTAAATAGACTTTCTACTATTTTTCTGGACTGGATCTGATATTTAATATTACTTTACACTAATAATTAATATTGTATATTATATATGATATTTGTGTTTTATGGTTGGTTTGTAGTGCTACAGACGTGTGGTTTTTCCAGTTGGGATCCCACTAACTTCTTTGTTTGTTGTCTTTATTATAATTGGAATATTTCCTGTATTGTCTCTGCCAACGCAGTTGCATGTAGAGGTTAGTAGGTGGCGCTATGGTGGTGCACCCAAACTTAGGGCTAGAATTAGGGCTTAGGGGTTAAGGTTAGGATTCAGGTTAGGGTTCAGCTTATCATCTACCACTACCTTAACCCTAATCCAAAACCCTAACTCTAACCCTAACCCTATGGACAAATTGAACAAAGCCTCGGCGCGCCACCAGTTGCGCCACCTGATGACCGCAGAATGCCACAGTGCTGGCAGGGAAAATACTGGAAACGTCTTAAACTTGAACACCAAGACTAAAATTATGAAAATGGCTAATTATTTTTAAAAAGTTCTACCAAAATTGGCCAATAGATGGTGGGTCGTTAAAAGTTTGTGGGAAAACTTGCTAGCTAATCTTTAGTTATAACTAACAAATAATTTCACTGATTTATTTAACTTTCTCTAACTTGGCTGAATAGATTGTTCTCATACATTGCCTATATTTCCCAAAATTCAAAAGCCATTAGTATCTGATGAAGAGTCTCTCGTGAAAAAAGAATGAGTGGAAGTGTTAGATAAATTACGTTGAAAGTTGGGTCATAAGCTATATGAGAGTTAGTGCCTCTTTCGTAATTACTTTATCTGATGTTATTAATCATCTCTCACAGTTGGGGATGATAAGCTGCAAAAGTAAGCTCACTTGAATAAATAACTTTTCCGTATTTAAGACTCATTGTTGTTGTTATGTCATTCAATAGTTTCCAACGCTCTTTGACCATATGGACCAAAGCACCCAAGGCACTCAAGACACCATAGGCACGCAAGACAACCAAGGCACCCAAGGCACCCAAAGCACCCAAGGCACACAAGGCACACAAGACACCCAAGGCACCCAAGGCACACAAGACACACAAGACACCCAAGGCACACAAGGCACACAAGACACCCAAGGCACCCAAGACACACAAGACACACAAGTTACCCAAGGCACCCAAGGCACACAAGACATAAAAGGCACACACGGCACCCAAAGCACCCGAGGCACACAAAGCACACAAGACACCCAAGACACACAAGGCACCCAAGGCACACAAGACACAAAAGTCACCCAAGGCACCCAAGGCACACAAGACACACAAGGCACACACAGCACCCAAAGCACCCGAGGCACACAAAGCACACAAGGCACACAAGACACACAAGGCACCCAAGGCACACAAGACACCCAAGGCACACAAGGCACACAAGGCACCCCAGACTTGGAATAAAATAGTTCCCTTAGTGAGTAGGATGCCATGTTACAAGACGCATTGCAGCCCATTCGCTTAGTGAATCTTGACGAAAAGTATCAAAACTGAGAGTGAGAAAGTCTCAGCTCTCAAGACGTTAATCCATGATACCTTTCTCCGGAGTGATCAATATGGAGAAAATTAGAAGAAATTTAATGAGTAGAAATATTCATTAGTTCAGCTGTTAATTTGCATAGGGGTCCACCCTTTTCCACCAATTATATTCCCACTGAGAAGGCATCAAACTCGTTATTCCATAGAAAGCCTCTTCATCCTGTAGGAGCAGATGTCAAAACATAAGGTATTTTTGACTTGAGATGACAAATCACATTATTACAGACTTATATACCGACTCTATGTGGTGTGATTGAAATGAGACTTAGAATTGGAGGCAAAATCTTACAATCTGTCCAAATATCTTGTTTTTAACCCCAGTGTTTGATCTGCCTTATGTGCAATATTCAGCTTCCTTGAAAAGTCCCAAATGTCTTAAACTTTAGACGTTTATTTTATTTATTTATGCATTAATTGCTACAGTAGGATTTAAAAAAATTGAAGTTTAGGATGGCTGGACAGACACTAAAAATTAACATTGTTGTTTGTGTCGCCGACCTCATAGACCGCACACACCATGCTGATCCACTTGGTATTCATGGCAGAGATACTGAAGTGGGTTGCCAGTTCCTTTTCCAATGGGCCACAGCATACAGCTCCTGGTATTCCTAGGTGGTCTCCCATCCAAGTACTGATCAGGCCTAACCCTGCTTGGTTTCAGGGTGGTTTGACTTCTTGGTTCCCTGACTGGAACTGAACCCCAAGCACTGAATCCTAACCACTGGACCACCAGGGAACAAAAAATAAAAACCATAGGAAAGTGATAAAAAGTCAGCATTTGTCAACATCTTCACCACCTGAGCCTCCCGGACCTGGTACCCTTATTATTGTTGGTGAGAATATGCTGTCCTTAAATTATTTGTGGGTGTCTGTCTCGCAAACGATAACACTACCCCTGCTGTGTCAGGGAGGAGGGGGAGCTCAGTTTTGAGTACATTATCAGTATATTTTTCTATATCATTGTTCCATATTTAAATTGACGCCACAATATCAAATTGTTATTTTAAGGATTTCCTTAAAGAGCATGAAACACTAGCTATATGTTGTAATAGCTATTTTCTTTCTAAAGTGAGTCAGTCCTGGTAAATCCCATGTTGTTGCTTTATTCTAATGCAAATGAGTGGCTCCTGCATATTAATTAGCTGCTTTGATGTGCTAATTAGGATTACAGTCTGCTTGTAGTAGCCAAAATAAAGACCTGTAATGCTATCTTGCAGTTAAACCCCTCTCCAAAACTTATAAGCAAGTTCTCTAAGCTGCACATTAACATATAGGGGCCATGTATTAGCATACTGTGCCGTACATTAGCATACAGGGGCGTCAAAATCAATTCTAAATGTTTCAGAAATGATTTACTGTACAGAAAAATTGCTACTACAATGTATAGATAGTTTTTAATGCTCTTTAAAATGAAACCAACTTCCTGTTAGGGTGACAGAGTCCCTTTAAACACACTCTGCATTGCAATATCCTGTTGTATAACCTGTTAAATGCTCATTTAGAGGGACACGGAAAAGCTCTGGAGGGAGGTACATTTTCTAAATATGTTTATTTATAACCATTTAATTGAACTTAATTGCAGCAGACTTGTTGCTTTTGCTCCTAATAGGATTAGATACTTAGGAGGAACTGTGAATTCAGATAAAATCTTGTTTCAGTTATGTTGAAGTATGTTGTGTATCCGCTTGACAACAGAACCAAATAGTAGAGCAACTATCAGTCGTATAACGCTCTTTATCAGCTTACACACAAATTAGTAATCCATTATGGAAGTGCCCATGACACAGCAGAGCATCCTAAATAAAATATTTTCTCTAAACATCTATTGTGGTCATGACTTACGCAGCTGTTAATATTGTCAGTTTGTTACATATTTCAAACATGTGACGATTTTCCCCAACTACACTGGTCCTTTAGCAAGTCATGGAAGAGCAGATACCTCACACTGCTGCTTTTGCATCAAGGTTGATTTATGTTGTCTGATCACTATATTTAAACAAGTATTATTATTATTGTTTATTTGTAACGCGCCGACATAGTTACATAGTAATTGAGGTTGAAAATAGACTTTCAGTTCATCAAGTTCAACCTTTTAACATCTCCTCTGATCTGCAATATGCGGATTAGTTGTTAATTAATTGAATCCAGAGAAAGGCAAACAGAAAAAACTCAAGTGAAACATAGCCAATCATCTCAAAGAGAATAAAATTCCTTCCTGACCCCAGATACTGGCGACCGGATTCCTCCCTAGATCAATACTCCCTCTCTAATTATCCAGGATAACCCTGAATTCCCTTGTTAATTAGAAATAAATCCAGTCCCCTTTTAAAGCTATCTATCGAATCCGCTGTCACCACCTCCTCTGGTAGAGAATTCCACAGATTAACCAACCTAACTGTGAAGAACCCTTTTCTTTCTTTAAGGTGGAATCTTTTTACTTCTAACCTCAAGGGATGTCCTCTTGTCAGTTAATAATCTCTTGGCACAAAAAGCTCCCTTGACAAATCTTTATACTGCCCCTGGATGTATTTATATAAGGTAATCATATCTCCTCTTTATCATATTGCCTTTTTTCTAGAAAAATAAGCTTAATTTGTTTAGTCTTAATTTATACCTTTGCCCCTCCATTCCCTTTATTAGCTTTGTTGCCCTTTTCTGTACTTTTTCCAGCTCTAAAATGTCCTTTTTATGAAGAGGTGCCCAAAATTGTACTCCATATTCCAAATGAGGGCGTACTAGGGATTTGTATAGTGGCAGAATTATATGTGCTTCCCTTGCTTCTATACCCTTCTTAATACATGCTAATATTTTACTTGCCTTTGCAGCTGCTGATTGGCTTTTTGTCACTGTTACCTAGGTGGTTGTCCACAAGCACTCCCAAATTCCTTTCAATATCTGATACACCTAGATTTGCTACATTAGGATTATAAATTGCATGGCTATTTTTCCTTCCCAGATGCATAACTCTACATTTATTCGTATTAAATCTTATTTGCCATTTAGATGCCCATTCCTCTAATTTATGTAAATCCCTTTGGAGGGAAATTACATCATTATCTGATCTAACTACCTTGCACAACTTAGTGTCATCAGCAAAAATGGAGACACTACTTTCCAATCCTACTTCTAAGTCATTAATAAATATGTTAAAAAGAGGAGGACCTAATATTGAACCCTGAGGAACCCCAATTACCACATTAGTCCAATCAGAGTATTTTCCATTTAACACAACCTTTTGCTTTCTGTCTTTTAGCCAGCTCTTGATCCATGAGCAGATATTTACTGCAATTCCTGTATCCCTTAGTTTGCACAATAGTCTTCCATGTGGCACTATATCAAAGCCTTTGCAAAATCCAAATAGACTACATCCACTGAGTTGCCTTGATCCAGGTTCCTGCTGACCTCCTTAAAGAAACTAATTAGATTTGTTTGACACAACCTATCCCTAATAAATCCATGTTGACTCCTACTTATCCTGTTCAAATATACATATTCTTGTATATTATCCCTTAGTAACCCTTCTATAAGCTTTTCCACTACAGAAGTGAGGCTCACTGGTCTATAATTCCCTGGATTTGCTCTTGCAATATAAAGTATATACTCCAGTATAAGCCGAGTTTTTCAGCCCTTTTTTAAGGCAAAAAGGGCCCAACGGCTTATACTCGAGTCACCCGTGTCTCTCTTTCCCCCTGTGTCTCTCCACCCCCGTGTCTCTCTTCCCCCCGTGTCTCTCTTTCCCTCCTGTATCTTTCCCCCCTCGTGTCTCTCTTTCTCCCGTGTGTGTCCACCCCCGTGTCTCTCTTTCCCCCGTGTCTCTCCACCCCCGTGTCTCTCTCCCCCCCCGTGTCTCTCACCCCCGTGGCTCTCTTTCCCTTCCTGTGTCTCCACCCCGTGGCTCTTTCCCTCCCCCTCCCTCATCCTCAACCCCCCATCCTCATCCGCAACCCCCATACTCATCCTCAACCCCCCCATCCACAACCCACCCACCTCAATCCCCCTCCTCATCCTCAACCCCCCATCTTCATCCTCAACCCCCATCCTCAAACCTCCCTCCTCAACCCCCCTCCTCATCCTCAACCCCCCTCCTCAACCTAAACCCCCTCCTCACTTTACCCCTCTAATTGCCTCCCCCTCTCCCTTTCCCCTCACTTACCTTCCATCAGCAGCTGCTCCTCTGCGTCTTCCGGCTGCATCAAGACCCATCATATGATAATGATGTGACGGGTCCAAATGCAGCTGGAAGGAGTGCGGAGGAGCAGCTGCAGCTGAGGAGGGGGGTTGAGGAGGGGGTTGAGGAGAGAGGTTGAGGAGGGGGGTTGAGGATGAGGAGAAGGTTGAATATGCGGGTTGAGGAGGGGGGTTGAGGATGAGGAGGGGGGTTAAGGAGGGGGGTTGAGGAGGGAGGATGAGGAGGGGGGTGAGGAGGGGGGTTGAGGAGGGAGGATGAGGAGGGGGGTTGAAGAAGGGTGTTGAGGTGGGGGAGGGGGGTTGAGGAGAGAGGATGAGGAAGGGGGTTGAGGAGAGAGGTTGAGGAGGGGGGTTGAGGTGGGGGGGTTGTGGATGGGGCGGTTAAGGATGAGGAGGGGGGTTGAGGAGGGGCAGGGGGGTTGAGGAGAGAGGATGAGAGGGGTGTTGAGGAGGGAGGATGAGGAGGGGGGTCGAGGAGAGAGGATTAGGAGGGGGGTTGGGGAGAGAGGATGAGGAGGGGGGTTGAGGTGAGAGGATGAGCAGAGAGGATGAGGAGGGGGGTTGAGGAGGGGGGTTGAGGAGGGTGATAAGGGAGGAGGAAAGAGAGACAGGGAAGGGGGGGAAGAGACACAAGGAAGGGAGAGAGGGAAAGAGACACAGGAGAGGGAGAGGAGGGGAAGAGACACAGGGGAGGGAGAGGGGGGACAGACACAGGGGAGGGAGAGGGGGGAAGAGACATAGGGTAGAGAGAGGGGGGATACAAGAAAGGGGCACAGAGGGCACACAAGAGGGGGACACAGAGGGCACAAGAAGGACACAGGGGGCAGCACATTTGCCACCCTCTGCTTATACTCGAGTCATTACGTTTTCCCAGTATTTTGTGGTAAAATAGGTGCCTCTGCTTATACGCGAGTATATACGGTAGGTATCACCTCTGCTTTTCGCCAGTCATCCGGGAGTGACCCAGTGTTGAGTGAATCTTGAAAAATTAAATATAATGGTTTGGCTATTACAGAACCCAGTTCCCTCAGTACCCTTGGATGTATTCCATCAGGACCCGGGGCTTTAATAACATTTATTTTCAACATCTTTTGGATTCCTTCCTGTGGTAACCAATTATTTGGTGAAGGTTGTGTAGCCCAATTATGTTGCAGTGTCCTAACTACTGTTACCTTCCTTGTGCATACCGAAGAAAATAACCGATTTAGCTCAACTGCCTTTCCCTGGTCACTAATTATCGGATATTTTTCGTTAATGGCCAATAATTTTAACTCTCCCATTTTTCCTGGCATGCTTCTGGCATTAGCAAGCATACACCTTATGTTATGAGTTTGTAGTTTTGAAGTGCCTGCCTCTGTACTTGAGTTACTTTGTAATACTGCCCTATTGGCTATCAGCTCTATCTGGCTAACCATTCCTGGATGGACATCCCCAACAGTTTTACTCAATCTGGCAAATCTGTTGTGTGCCAACTCAGAACTGGCCTGCCCCCTCCTCCTGTTCCCCCTGCTTCCCCTTCTAACTGTAACCCAGCAGTCTCCCTGGACATCCTCACTAGCCCCAGCTCCACCCTCCATGTTAGGCCCAGCTAAACTGTGCTGTGTGAGCACCAGCCCCCTTTCCAGTGGAGCAATATCACTAAGTGCTGCAATTCTCCTCTCCAGTTCTCCAATTTGAAATTCCAGAGGCAACATGCTCACACCTCTCACAGAGGTATGGACCCTGGATCATCTGTTCCAGTAGCGCATACATATGACATGATATACACTGAGTGAGCTCACCACTAGACTGATTTATAATTATAGTCTAAAAAATTTCAGTGGGAAAAATAAACAAACAATAAAAACACAGGCCAAACCACACCCACTCTCACTGGGACACTGGTTACAGGCCACAAGACAGAAAACCACTCTTTAGCTTCCTGCACTGAATCCCAGAGAGATTCCCCATATTCCATGGGTTACGATCAAGGCAAAACAATAGCAATATTAACACGTTGCAAAGGATGGAGGGCCCTGTCTTTGAGCTTAGAATCCAGTGTCCAAAGTGCTTCCCACAAGCACCTTGGAAGATTGAAAACCCACAAACGTACAATCTATATATGACCTTTTTCCCTGAAGAAGTCCTCTTGAAACACGCAGGAGCTTGTTATGTCATTATTTTGCTGATACCACTGTTTGTGTGCATATTTTTTAAGCATATTATAAATAGTGACTCAATTTTTATTTTTTGACCTCTCAATAGTACTAGAACTTTTTTAACCCTAAGGTGTTAAGATCTACAATTTTTCATAGATGTGAATTGATAAAGTCAATTCTTAAAGGATTAAAGAACACTTTTTGTGGTTTTGCTTATTGCCACAAACTGATATAAAAAAAACAAACTTATCTTTAATAATTTCTTTATTAAAAAAACTTTTTTTTAAAATTTGGACTTTTAAAAACTGAGTTATTCTTCTCAGTATTTATGGCGTCACTTTTCAAGCTTTTTTCTTTCTCTTTTATTAATCATATAATATTAGCAGTGCCAAACAGAGTCATTTGCTTTGTTTTTTGGGGCTCATTGAACTGATACTTTAATTGTTAAAAGTTCTAGTTCTATTGAGAGGTCATAAATTAAAATTGAGTCACTATTTATAATATGCTTAAAAAATATGCACACAAACAGTGGTATCAGCAAAACAATGACATAACAAGCTCCTGCGTGTTTCAAAAGGACTTTTTTTAATAAATAAATTAACAATGATAAGTTGTTTTTTTTTAATTCAGTTTGTGGCAAGAATAAGCAAAACCACAAAAGGGTGTTATTTAATCCTTTAATAATTGACTTTATGATAAATAGTGTTTTCATGTTATGCTAGTTGCTCCTTTTGCTTCCCCCTTTCTGTATTTTAATGTTTATAACATACTTTTAAATGAATGATAGCAAATCTGAAAGTTCCCTGTCCCTTTAAATATATATCTCAGACAGCCTGTCCCTTTTAGAGCAGTTAATCGGGCTAATAATTACCGCCCTGGTATCTCCGCTCTTGGCATGGGTGATTTTGTATTTTATTCTCACTACTTCTATTTCCCATGTCTAGCTGCGTCTGCAAACATAAAAGAGCCCATCACGCCACAATACAAGATTAATACTCAGGACCCGTAATACTCAAATTACTTATCTGGGATATTTCCATTAAAGTCAAGTTAATATCTTCAAAGGTTACAGATATCAATTGTATTATTTATATTCCCAAGGCCGACGAGTTATTCTCCATCAACATAATTGTTCTGAGGTTACAAAAAATATAACAGAGTCCCTATTTCATTGTGATTGACAGCACAAATTTAGTATCATTTAAAACTTTAGGTGGTAGCAAATACTTTAACAATGTAATTCTATTTTTAATTTAACTCATCTCAAAAACTGGCTATACAGACTTTATTTCTCTAAGGTAAATCATTCCTGAAATGTACAGCATTGAGTTTGCGGCTAAGGTGCAGAGCAATATACTAATCTGTGGCTCTGTACTTGATGGGGCAGGTATTTAACGGAAGGACAATTGTTTTGGCCACCAAGGAGACACATAAGGGATCTATATCGTTGTGTATGCGCAAGAAATCGCCAGCACTGACAGCTGCAGTGCTAGCAACTAGCCGCTAGATGGCACCACCAGGTTTCAGGGAAGGCCTATAATTATTCCCCTATCCGACGTGGGGCAAGTCGACAGTGCTGAATCAACAGAAAGGCCAACGCCATGTTCGGCGCGGCACTTAGCCCTTGAGGGTCTTGGGCACTCCTCTCAAAGCTCAAGGCCTCTTTTGTCGGCGCGCAATGTGTAGCAGTATTCCGAAAATCATCAGTGGTTGGTGGCGGCACTGCTGTCGCCAATCTTTTGCGTAAGGGAAGAGGGAAAGGACCCACATAAGCAGACTATAATTCCAAAGTGGCTAAATGGTAATTGGGAGCCATTTATTTACATAAAAAAATACAACATATATAATACAGAATTTTTCAGGAATGATTCACTAGAAAAGCATGGCTAATACAATGTATTAACAGTTTTTCATGCTCTTTAAGAATAACCTAAAATAATCTCTTGATTTTATAATGACAGAGTCCCTTTAAGTTATGGCTTATTCCTCCTTGAGAGATGTCGACTATGATTAAAAGAAAACCAAAAGTGTTTCCACCTCCCCCACAACTTTTTGCTACTACCAGTCCTAATTGTATCAATTTGCTTTGTGAGTATGCCCCCCAAATCAGTGCTTTAATTAGACTAATTTTATCCTTCTTGGTTTAATTGTCATATAAGATGTAAAGGCATATTTAAGTTTCTTGGATTATGAATGCATCTGATAGAGGAGAATCAGTATGCAAACATGTTTTTGCATGAAATAATATCAAAATCAACATTATTAAACTTACATTATTAAACCCTACAGTTTGCTAAATCTTTTGAGTTTGCAAGCAGTTGATTTTGAGAGTGAACACCCATAAACATCCCTGCTAATATTAGCATGACATTCATAATTTGTTGGTAGATATAACATAGTTATAAAGGCATGGAGAAGCTCAGACATTGCTATGTGGATTTCTGCTATGTGGATGCTATTGGCCTGAAGGTTACAATAGGGTTAAATCCATAACCAAATGCAGAGTTTCTATTGGTAGATACACGTTGCCTATGTATGCAGCTTTGGGGTTTTACAAGTTTTATATATATATACAGTGTCTTGCAAAAGTGATTTGTTTCCTCACAACCTGGAATTAACATGGATTGTTTAAGGATTTGCATAATTTAATTTACAGAACATGCCCACAACTTTGAAGATGTTTTTTTTTTTTTATTATTGTGAAGCAAACAACAAATAGGACAAAATAACAGAAAAAGTCAATGTGCATAACTATTCACCCCCCTAAAGTCAATACTTTGTAGAGCCACCTTTTGCGGCAATCACATCTCCAAGTTGCTTTGGATAAGTCTCTATGAGCTTGCCACATCTTACCACTGGGATTTTTGCCCATTCCTCCTTGCAAAACTGCTCCAGCTCCTTCAAGTTGGATGATTTGAGCTTGTGATCAGCAATCTTTAAGTCTGACCACAGATTTTCTATTGGATTGAGGTCTGGGCTTTGACTAGGCCATTCCAACACATTTACATGTTTCCCCTTAAACCACCCAAGTGTTGCTTTAGCAGTGTGTTTGGGGTCATTGTCCTGCTGGAAGGTGAACCTCCGTCCTAGCCTCAAATCACGCACAGAGGGGTACAGGTTTTGCTCAAGAATATCCCTGAATTTACCACCATCCATCTTTCCCTCAACTCTGACCAGTTTCCCAGTCCTGGCTGCTGAAAAACGGATGGTGTTCTTTGGGTGATGTGATGTGTTGGGTTTGCGCCAGACATAGCATTTTTTTAATTACTGAAAAGTTGAATTTTAATCTCGCCAGACCAGAGCACCTTCCTCCATACATTTTGGGAGTCTCCCACATGCCTTATCGCAAACTCAAAACGTGCCATTTTGTTTTTTGATGAAAGTAATGGCTTTCTTCTGGCCACTCTGCCATAAAGCCCAACTCTATGGAGCGTACGGCTTATTGTCGTCCTATGTACAGATACTCCAGTTTCTGCTGTGGAACTCTGCAGCTCCTCCAGGGTTACCTTTGGTCTCTGTGCTGCCTCTCTGATTAATGCCCTCCTTGCCCGGTCCGTGAGTTTTGGTGGGCGGCCGTCTCTTGGCAGGTTTGCTGTTGTGCCATGTTCTTTCCATTTGGTTATGATAGAAAGAGAGATAGTGAGAAAGAGAGGGTGAGAGAGACATAGAGAGCAAAAGAGAGGGAGAAAGAAAAATAGGGGAGAAAGAAAGTGGGAGAGAAATAGATGGGAAAAAAGAGAGAGAGAGAGAAAGAGAGGAGGATAGAAGGAGGGGTAGAGACAGGGTGGGAGAGAGGGGAAGCTATGTAAGTTGTCAGTTCTCATGAGAGAAACAGAAAGAAATGGGAAGGCTCCAGAAAGTGAGAATCTGTTACTTTGGGGCTTCTAAGTAGTAAGTGTAAATTTTATATCAAAATCGAGTAGGGTAAAATTAATTAAGTCACTTTATTAAAACATTCATATAATACAAAAGGTGTTTGCCTAAGGCTCCTAAATTCCCCAAATCTTCTATTTCCTCTCATCCATCTCTCTCTATTACTACGCCCATTTGCCTCTTTGCTCTTCTCCTTTTCCACACAATGGCTCAAACATCTTTATCTGAATACTTTCAGGGTCCTTTCACAGGGACATATCCCACCCCTCCCATCTCATTTGAGCACCCATATTACTTCCCTTGGTCATAAGAGAAACTCCAGTCATGTAAAAGACAATCAGGGGACAATCCCTCCAAGGGATAGGATAGTAGTTAATTATACTTAGAAAAGCATGTCCAGTTAATAAAGTACAGTGACAGACGTTGTCTCTCTCATGGGTGATGTTGGGATCTCCAGATGTGGACTCCTTGCTCACTGTGCCTTAGGGTTATCATCTACACCCTTCTGACGAGGCCCAACCAAGGCTGAAACGTACGTCTGGGGTTTGTTTATGCAAATTACCCCTTACAGCTCAGTGTCCCTAAGGGTGATAGGGGTTCCAGACATGGACTCCTTGCTCATTGTGCCTTAGGGAGTTATCAGCTACATCCTACCGAGGAGGCCAAACTAAAGCCGAAACATATGTCTGGAGTGGAATTGCCTGTTACTTTGGGGCTGGACCATTTTTTTTTTTGCAATTATGTTTTTTTTATTTGTACATTACATTTCTTCAATAAATGGGCCCTTTTTCTGTATCACTGTAAGTATATTTTAACCATGTAATGTGATTTAAACTTGCCCGCGGATTAACTGTGCACTACTTTTAAATTCAGTCGATGTTCTCCGCGCGGCACAATGCCAAGATTTATAGCTGACATATATCCGCTCAGATAACAGCATCACAGGAGTTAGCTCGGAGAGTATTTAAGAACATATCTCTGGGTGATAAGACGTACAGAAGAGTTAAGATACAGAAAGAACTGAGGAGGTTTAGAGAAAGAACATTGTGTTATTAAAGCTCCTCTGTACTTCAAGAAAAACAGCACTCGTTTGGGTGAGTATATAACATTAGTAGGTGTGTAATAGGGTTCCCTGGTGGTCCAGTGGTTACGATTCTGAGATCTGGGTTAGATTCTATTCAAGTAACCAAGAGGTCACATCACCCTGAAGCCATGGAGGGTTTGGCCTGGTCAGTACTTGGACCACCTAGGAATACTAGGAGCTGTATGCTGTGGCCCACTGGAGAAGGAACTGGCAATCCACTCCAGTATCTCTGCCATGAATACCAAGTGGATCATCATGATCATGGATGTAAAGATGTCTTGTGTTACGGTCCGTGAGGTCACAAAGAGTCGAATACAACTGAACAACACAAAAAACAAACAAACATTAATTTAGAGAAAATCAGAACTTTTGTATAGAAAAAAAAATGGGGAGGAGGGAAGAGGGAGTGATCAGGAGGATTTTCTGTTGTTTCCTATCTAATATTGTGTGCTGATTTCAGAAATAAAATGGAAATTTGTCCATCTCCCATGCTTTTTGAGTGACAGATTTTCTCATATTTAATAATAGCATATAAAGCCATAATACTAAATAAGGACACCTTGAAATTAAGTAGTTTGCTGGGAGCAGGTTTGTAGTCCAGAGTCATATGTCTATAAAGTAATTAGACCTGTGCAGTAAGTCTTATATTAAGCTTACATTCCTATTCTGATTTCAAAGCAATGCCATATGGGCTATGCACCATCAGGCAGACAAAAGCATGTGAAAAAGTAATTTCCTTTTTAAAATTGTTGCTAAACTAACTGAATTATAAGCTTTTTGTAGTGGTTTTGGACATTTCTAACCTCCCCTACTCTTGCAGAATACATAATGACACTAATTACAATCAAGCATTCTGGTTGTGGAAAGAACTGTTACATTTCCAGTATTCGATATATCGTTCTTTTTTTACAAAGTTTCTGGAGGTTTAGGAGTAGTAAATGAAAGAGAAAGAAGTTGCGGAGCTGGGTTTAATTTCTATCCATGTCAGTTTTTTTTTTCTTTTAAATTGTACCATCAATCACAAAGATCACATGCATGTAAGTACAGTAGACTCTCAGTTAACCGGAACTCAAGCAACCAGAAAAATGTTTTAATAAATTTACAGGGCTCAACAAATGTCAGGAGCCAGGTTGTCATAACACAAAATGCTAACAGGCACCTGATATCATCCACTGTATGTCTCTGCAAATCAGTTTTACCTGGAAGCAGACAGGCGTGAGTGACTGAGCAGGGGCAGTGTTGGCGTTTCATTCCCCAGGTTCAGCACTGCACCCTCCAGCCGAACATAAATGTGTGTAAGTGAGGAGTGAAAGCTGCTGCTGCTAGAACAGCCCTCAAAGACAGATATACTTAACAGAGCATCCTATGTGCAACTAATCTAGGCATGTTTTAAAAGGAACTCTCAAGCAACCAGAAACTACATTTATCCGGCATCTACCAGTCCCCGTAGGTGCCGGATAACTGAGAGTCTACTGTAATTTTATATATAGATGCATTTTGGGCATTTTGTTATGTCTATGTAGTATTTTTCAGAATATTAAAGAATCATTTGTGATGTTTTCATTTGTAAATTAATCTAGTGTAAATTACTGGCAACTGTGGCAAAGGAATGTTAATTAGATCAATGACACACAACCACTGACATGTCCGGGCATCCATAAGCATTGTTCTGATTGGCCCATATTGTTCCAGCACCACATTTAATTTGTGTATTATATGTTTGCATTCTGTAGGTGTGTTTAAAATGGAGCAAAGACCAAAATAAATCAGCTGTTAACAGTGGCGGAGCTAGTGCATGAGGGGCCCCAGTGCAAAAAGAAAATTTGCCCTTCCCCCAGGAGGGGTCAGGCACAATTATTTTTTTTGCACTTCTCGAACCCACTCCAACATCAACTCACACAATATATACATATATATATATATATCTCGTTGTGTGTACGTATATGTGTGTGTATATATATATATAAATATATATATATATATATATATATATATATATATATACCGATACATTTACATATACATACATACATATATACACATACCTGTATAAATAATTTATCTTACCTGCCCAATGCTGCACTCCACTTCCTAGGGTGAGGATGGGCCACGGCAGGCCAGAAGGCTGAGGGGGCCACAGAGGTCTGAGGGGGATGCAAAAGTCTGTGGGGGGCCCGCAAGGACTGAGGGGGCCCCAAAAAGCTGAGGATGGCTGTAGAGGTGTGAGGGAGGCCACAGGGGGCCGCAGAGGGCTAAGGGAGGCTGTAGAGGTGCGAGGGAGGCCACAAGGGGCCACAGGAGGCTGAGGGGAGAACAAAGGGGCCGTGAGGGGCCACATGGACTGCAGATGGCACAGCAGGGCTTGTGGGGGGCCACAGTGGACCATGAGGGGCCACAGGGGACCTCAGGAGGACCCTTGGGCTACAAGGGGCCACATGGACCTCATGGGGTCCACAGAGGCCACAGGGCCCGGGGGGGGGGGGCACAATGGACTTGCAGGGGTCATAGAAGACCTTGGGGTTCCAGAAGATCCGTGGGGGCAACATGGCCTGCAGTGGGCAAAGGGGGGCCCTGGGGACAGTGGGGACACATGGGAGGATGGCACACATGGGAGGGCTGCGAGGGATATAAGGGGCCATGGGGGCCACAGTGGACCCTGGGAGCCACAGGGACTGCAGGGGACCGGCAAGGGCTACAGGGGACATGCAGGGGCCACAAGGGCCTGCAGGGGCCACAGGTGGGCAGCAGTGGCCACTAGAGAGCTGTGGGAGCTGCAAGGGATCCACGGGGGCCACTAGAGAGCTGTGGGGGCCACAGCGGACCAGCGGAGCCACAAAAGATCCACAGAGAGCACTGGGGCCATCGGGGGGCGAGGGGGCCACTAGAGAGCCATGGGGGGCGCAGCGGATCCACAGGGGCCACTTGGGGCCCACATGGGTGGCTGATGGGGGCCACTTGACAACCACGGTGGCCACAGGGGAGCCGCGGGGGCCACAGGAGACCCGCAAAAGAGTCCAGGAGCCTTAGTGTCGCTCCGGCGGTATCTCCGCCTCTGGCTATCAGCAAGGACACACGTTTCCATGATTAACTCCTCCAGGCTCAAAGCTCAAAGATATTTATGTAATGTAGAGGTAACTAAGTAGCAGAATGTTCAACTGGAAAACAATAGGGAAGGGAGAGGAGCCAAAGAAGACCTGCTGGGGTAGTAAATAACAATATTTCACTTACATAATAAATAACAAAAGTTCAGTTGTATAATAAGACGCCACACAGAGAGGGTGTAAAATCCAACATGTTTCATCTGGATAGGACTTTCTCTGGAATATTATTAGTAGTAGAAGAGTTTTGCCTTCAGTTATGGCAGCAGCTCTTGTGTTGTCACATCTGATCAATATACACGGTAAATTAAGGGTTTAGATTAAAGGACCACTGTACAATAAAAATAAATATATGTAATACATATTAAATATAATACCTATATAGTAAAAGCTTTGGGTCTAATTAAGAGCATAATTAATTAGAAATAAAAAAAATGTTTTCCTGGCTCAAAAAAAAAAAAAAAGGTAAGTCAGAGGCGCTCATCAGAGAACAAACTAACCTTAATAGATTAGTTCTATGACCATGATAAGCCACTCTGAGAGCAACCTCTTTTAGCTCACTTGTGCCCTTCACAGGGAGAAATATCCTGTAGTATATCAGTCTGGTCCCACTCAGAAGAGTGACCCAGCCCCGAAATACCAGGCAATTCTACCCTGAACAGGAGAAACAACAAACCCCAGACGCGTTTCGGCCTTTATGGGCCTCGTCAGTGAGGTGCAGCTGAACTCCCTAAGGCACAGTGAGCAAGGGGTCCACGTCTGGAGTCCCCTATTACCCTTAGGGAGACTAAACCCTAAGAGTAATTTGCATATACAGAACCATGGAAGCATTCATAATATCTTGGTGAGTACTGTGTGTGTTTATATTTCTGGAGAGCAGACATTCATCTCTTGATGCTAGGTTGTCTGCTTCTGAGCATCTGAAATAGGATGGATAGGATCTTTTTCAGTAGATACAGTTATCTAACAAATAATTTTGATCTACTTCTTTTCCATCATCTGCTACCCTCCCCTCCACCGATAGATAAAAAAACCACCCCTCATGATTAAACTCTTAGCAAGGGTTGCAACAAACACATAAACAGAATAAACAGAAATTAAAAAATTCAAATTTTCTTTAAAATAATAGCTCACACAACTGTTATTGTTAGTTTGTTACATACTTCTCAAACAAGTGCTATTTTTCTGGCTATTTTTTTAACTACAGTGGTCTTTTAAGAGCACAAATACACATCAGGTGAATAGGGGAAATGCAATCTAAGGTGTGTTTTATAAAATCCAGTTTATTTGAATATAGTCTTACAATGCGGGACCTTTCTCCCCCCTAATTTCTACACTAATGTAAATGTTTCACTCCCCCAGATTAGAGCAATCAGTGCACAGCCATAAATACTGCTTTGCCGCAACAGATATATGTGCAGGGAGCAGCCAAACCAAGCTTTACAGATGAGACAGGGCCCTAGAAGCTAATAGGAAATGTGAACATCATGCACTATAATTGTTAGTAGATGTGAGTAATGTCTGTGCGATACCTACTGCACAGGCATTACACCCATGTACTTGCCAGAGCGACAAGGGGAATCCTGCAATGCAGATACAGATGCGCATCAGCTGCGACGATGGGGGAAGAGAGGGGAGAGACAGAGGGAGGGATAGGGACAGGGAGACAGAGGGAGAGAGGGAGGGTGATACAGAGGGCGAGAGGGAGGGGTTTCAGAGGGAGGGGGAGTTAGGCAATGGTGGAAGGGAGGGGGACATAGACTGGAGAGAAAGAGAGAGAGAAACAGAGGAAGTGAGACAGAGGGAATCAGAAGGGGAAGAGAGAGAGGAAGACAGAGAAAAAGAGAGGGGGTGGGACAGGGTGAGAGGGAGGGGGACAGAGAGGGGAGAGATAGATAGAGACAGAGGGAGGGAGTGGGAGGGGGAGACAGAGGGAGAGACTGAGACAGGGAGGGTGATACAGAGGGCAAGAGGGAGGGGGCTACAGAGGGAGGGCGATGGCGAAAGGGATGGGGACAGAGAGGGAAGAGAAAGACAGAAAGAGAGACAGAGGAAGGGAGACAGAGGGCGAAAGATGGAGGGGGACAGGGAGAGAGAGGGAGGGGGAGAGAGGGAGGGAGGGTGATAGAGAGGGGAGAGAGAGAAATAGAGAGAGGGAGACAGGGGGAGGGAAGGGAGACAGTGAAAGAGAGAAAAGCCTGAGAGTAAGAGAGGGATGGAGAGAGAGGGGGAGAGGGAGAGAGAGAAGGGGAAGGAGAGAGACGGCAAGCACACAGATTGCAGAGAGAGGACACAGAGAGAGACAAACGGCACACACACAAACAGGGAGGGTGCGCAGAGAGAGAGGGTGCACAGAGAGACAGAGGGCTCATGGAGAGAGGGATAGGGCGCATAGAGACAGCACAGAGATAGACAGCACAGAAAATTAAACATAACATTTGACACCATCATTTAAGACGGGCAAGTTACTAGTACAGTCGTGCTCAAAAGTTTGCATACCCTGGCAGAAATTGTGAAATGTTGGTGTTTATGTTGAAAATATGAGTGATCATGCAACAAAAATGTATTTTATTGTCGGATAGTGATCATATGAAGCCATTTATTATCACATAGTTGTTTGGCTCCTTTTTAAATCATAGTGATAACAGAAATCACCCAAATGGCCCTGATCAGAACCATTGAATGTTTGGCCTTGTTACAGACACACAAGGTGACACACACAGGTTAAAATGGCAATTAAAGGTTAATTTCCCAACACCTGTGGCTTTTTAAATTGCAATTAGTGTCTGTGTATAAATAGTCAATGAGTGTGTTAGCTCTCATGTGGATGCACTGAGCAGGCTAGATACTGAGCCATGGGGAGCAGAAAAGAACCATAAAAAGACCTGCGTAAATAGGTAATGAAACATCATAAAGATGAAAAAGGATATAGAAAGATATCAAAAGCCTTGAAAATGCTAGTCAGTACTGTTCAATCACTTATTACGAAGTGGAAAATTCAGGGATCTCTTGATACCAAGCCAAGATCAGGTAGACCAAGAAAGATTTCAGCCACAACTGCTAGAAGAAGTGTTCGGAATACAAAGAAAAACTCACAGGTAACCTCAGGAGAAACACAGGCTGCTCTGGAAAAAGACGGTGTGGTTGTTCCAAAGGAGCACAAAAATATAACTTTAACGGCAAACCACTGAACTGGTAAGACCTGCAAAAAGACACAAATATGCATCAAATTAACTTTCAGACTCACACACAGCACAGGGGGAGAGCCAGTGAGCCTGTAGGTAAGGTTGCAAGTACATTTGAGGCATATTTTGCCTTTTTTCACCATCAAAAATTGACGAAGCAAGAAAAAAAATGGCTGCCGAAAAAACGGAAACAAGATGAAAAAGAGGGCGAAGACTTAACGCAAAACAGTAAAGCTTAATACAAGACAGCAACATTTAACTCAAGCCAGTAACACTTACACCAAGGCATTAACACTTAACCCAAGGCAGTAGGCCCCTAAACTTCACAGGCCTATAAAGTACACAGAGGGAGAGCCAAAGGCGCTCATCGTGGGGGTCGCAATCAGTGCTGAAGGGGATCATTGCAAAGCAGGAAAGGTGCGGCTGGGTAAAAACGGCAATCGTTCACTCAGCAAAGGTTTGAAAACCAGTTGTGCATGGTCTTTGGTACACGTAAATCTTTCTTCTACTTTTTTCAAGTTACAACAGAGCCCTTATTTGTGAGTGATCCATAAAGTCATATTAGCATAAGGTTTGGGTGTTAAAGTGTCAGGAAGAAACTCGTAATGGAGATTTATGTCTTGCTATTTGGCTTTGTCGTGAAGTTCACTGGTAGCAGTGGCCCATAGCAGTTTTCAGGCAGTGTTTTAGGGGAGGGGGATTAACATAGCTAGGTAAGATTTACTATGCAGTTAGGGCACTCATAGTTGATTTTTCAAGGATTAGCATGGGGTCCTTAGAGAGCAAGTAACTGAATGAAGAAAGTGAAGGCTTAAAAATAATTAATTCCAAATACAAAAAGACTGTGACAAACATTATTTTGAATCAAACTGTTCAGTATAATTCTGGCAATGGCCATCATTTCAGATCAGGATCATGCTATTAATAATGGAGAAGCAAAGGGTTACTAGTACAGAGTTTGTGTAGCTGTGGTCTAAGATTAATAAGGAAGACTCTTAATAATTTAGCAATTTATGGAATGAGGCCTGAAGAGCTGTACAGCTTGCAGCTCCTGTAATATATTGCTTTAATAGGATTCCCATATATGTGACAGTGAAATGGGTTAAGCAGAAAGCGCCTCTAAAAATAAATACAGGTGGAGGACAAAGCAATATGTTGAAGACATCTGGCAGGAAAGGAGTTAAAGGACTATGGTAGTGTTCATACAATAGGCATGTATTTATTTGTTTAGTTAATGAGTAGAAATGCAATCAGTATTTATAGAAAACAAATCAATTTATTTTTGAATACTTAAATTTGTAGTTTAGCGTTTTAGGCTGCAGGAAAGATGCTGCTCTCCACCCCTTATCAAGTGTTGGGGGATGATCTGACCTGATGGGAGTCTTTATCCTTTGTGCCTATCCACAGTGGCTAGAGTAGGTAATCCTACACTGGTCATAAATACAAATAGGATAGCCCTCTGGGCTGATACACTTTAACCTCATGGACACCTAACAGGGGGTGGAAAGAAACAGATCTGTTAGAGGAAACAATGCTTATTTCAAATGTAAAATGTAAATGTCACATTGTTGTTTTTATATAAATACTGATTTAATTTGTATTTTTTAATGAGAATATATATATATATATATATATATATATATATATATATATATATATATCATGCGGAGGGGCTAGCTGGACCTGCCAATCAATACATCCCACTGGCTAGGTCCTCTTATCTATGGGTTTCTGTGTAACAGTGCTAGGGATCCCCATAGAACTAGCTCTCCCTGTGGAGAGCTGGCACACAGTTCTGGAACATAGATGCAGGATTACCGCATATAAGCTGAGTTTTTCAGCCCTTTTTTTTATACTTGACTCACTCTCCCCCCCGCGTGCCTCTCTAACCCCCCCGAGTCTCTTTAACCCCCCGTGTCTCTCTAACCCCCCGTGTCTCTCTAACCCCCCGTGTCTCTCTAACCCCCCTGTGTCTCTCTAACCCCCTCCCCCCATGTCTGTCTAACCCCCGTCTCTCTTTCCCTCCCCCCTCCTCATCCTAAACCCCCTCATCATTCTAAACCCCCCCTCCTCACTATACCCCTCTAAATACCTCCCCCTCTCCCTTTCCCCTCACTTACCTCCATCTGCAGCTGCTCCTCGCTCCTCCACACTCCTTCCTGCGTCAGGACCCGGCATATGCTAATGACGTGATGTCACATGCGCGCCACGTCATTAGCACTGGCCGGGTTAAGACGTAGGAAGGAGCGTGGAGGAGCGGAGGAGCAGCAGCTGCAGATGCAGATGGAGATAAGTGAGGGGGAAGGGAGAGTTGGAGGTATTTAGAGGGGAAAGTGAGGAGTGGGGTTTAGGATGAGGAAGGGTAAAGTGAGGAGGGGTTTTAAGGATGATGGGGGGGTTAGGATGATCTCCCCTCAGCACCTGATCTTCTCTCTGCCCCTCTTGATCCTCAGACCCCTCGTGATCCTCCCCTTCGGCCCCTCTGATCCTCCCCTTGGCCCTCTTGATCTTCTCCACACTACTGATACCCCATATTGGCACTTCCTACCTCACCAGCAGCACTCCCCCGAACTGCATGCTCTCCTGCCGGCGCATCCCAATGATGTCTCACACTAGAGAGCAGACATGCTGCAAGGGAAGGCTACAGTGCAGGAGGAGTGCTAATGAGGTAGGAAGCACCAAGGGGGGGATCTACAGGGGAGATCAAGAGGGACCAAGGTATGATCAGTATGGGCAGAGAGGGGATTAAGATGGGCAGGGGGGAACCAGAGGGAAGGGGCAGAGGGAGGATCTAGAGGGGCAGGGGAGAACCATAGGTAAGGATCCAAAGGGGCAGAGGGGGTATCCAGAGGGGCAGGGGTGAACCAGAGGGAAGGATCAGAAGGGGCAGGGGGAACCAGAGGGAAAGATCAGAAGGGGCAGAGGGGGGATCTAGAGGAGAAGGGGGAACCAGAGGGGCTGAGGATGGGGGGGTTGAGGAGGGGGGATTGAGATTGGGGGGTTGAGGATGAGGATGGGGGGTTGAGGAGGGAGGTTGAGGAGGGGTTTAGAATGAGGAGGGCGGGTTGTGGTTGAGGAGGGGGGTTGAGGAGGGAGGTTGAGGAGGGGGTTAAGGAGGAGGAGGGATGAGGAGGGGGTTGAGGATGAGGAGGGGGTTGAGGAGGGAGATTGAGAATGATGAGGGTGATAAGGGAGGGGGGGAAGAGACACAGGGAAGGGAGGGGTGTTGAGGAGGGAGGTTGAGAATAATGAGGGTGATAAGGGAGGGGGGCAGAGACACAGGGAAGGGAGAGGGGGAAGAGACACAGGGAAGGGAGAGGAGGAAAGAGACACAGGGAAGGGAGAGGGGAGAAGAGACAAAGGGGAGAGAGAGGGCGGACACAAGAAAAGGGCACATAAGAGGGGGACACAGAGGGCACAAGAGGGACACAGGGGGCAGCACATTTCCCACCCTCGGCTTATACTCGAGTCACTAATTTTTCCCAGTATTTTGTGGTAAAATAAGTGCCTTGGCTTATATTCGGGTCGGCTTATACTCGAGTATATACAGTACTTAGAAGCTGGACTGGAGCAAAGTGAATAAAAATATTTTTTCCAAACCTCAGAAATACAGCTGGCTTGTGTCAATAAAGGGTAATGCCCTTTACTGACAGACACAGGGAGGCCCAAGTGATTCAGTTAGTCTGGGTGCAGAGTAACATATAAGTTAATGTAATTAAATACATATTTAAGTTTCATGGATGTGCATATGATACAGGAGGATCAGAAGTGTATAAAAAAAAAATTGCATGAAAAAATACCAAAATAAACATTATTATACTTACTCTAAAGTTTGCTAAATCTCTTGAGTTTGCAAGCTGGTGATTGTCGGAGCTTACACTCCTAGAGATCCTTGCTAAATTAAGCATTAAATTCATAGTTCGATTTGGCCAATCATGGACAGCTAATCCATTGTATCAATCAGTGATTTAAGTTTGCGCAGTAAGGCATCATGGGATGTGTAGTCCCTGGCACTAGGAAGCAACGAGGAGCCCAGACATTGCTGTTTAGATCTCTGCATTGTGCTGCTGTGTTCTTGAAGCTTAGTAAAGGGTTAAAATCCCTACCCAAATGCAGTGTTTCTATTAATAGGTACTGTATGTTTATAGAATGACTCCATGTAACTTGTGATTCTGATATAAGCGGTATGTGTTAGATTAGAGAAAGGTAAAAACAGGGAAACTTAGATATACCCTTAAGATAGGAAGGCCAGCTATTCCTCAGCAGGTCTTTAATGCTGAATGTCCCATTGTGCTAGTTTCACAATAAGCCTCCTAGCCCTGTCCTTGCAAACAATAATTGGATCACAGTATATGAATTATAAAACTGGTTATGAGCCACGCCCAGGAAATGGTTACCAGAGAGAGCTAACCGGGCAAGATGGTGGCTGTCAAACAGACCCCACGGGAGGCATGAGAGTGCTATCCCAAGCTCCTAATTGCTTTTGGAAATTGTTTGTTGCTTAAAACAATGGCTACTGTGTGGTTACACAGTCGGTACAGACGACAGTAATGGTAAAGCCTGAAAGCAACATAGTCGCTGCCCTAACATCGTGTAACCCCTATGAAGACAGAGGAGCAAGCCTGCTAGATCAATACGTGAATGAGGTGAAGGCAGTGACCTGGATCGTTGGACACACTTGTTCCTGCTGAGAGGGCTGCACTGTCATGGGTGAAGGTCGACGAGAGGACCGCTCTGCAGGAGCTCCGATACGATAAGTATATACGATTAGTAACCCTTCAGGGCTGACGCACAAGGCAACGAGGGGAGTTGAAATCTTACACAAGCACTCACTGGGAACAAGTCATAGATGCAGAATATATGCAGTGAGGGCGATATATCATAAACTGTTGTTAACCTCTCGGTAGATCAGCTTGTTATCAATGCTTAAAGAAGAAAACTGCCAAGGTAATATACAAGAATATGAGAGGGGAAGGAATAAACTATACTAATTCCTTAAAGATCTGTGCTTTTTTGTAGCGCAGTGGAGATTGAACAAGTTAAGGAGATTGGATCAGCCATGGTATAAAATATCAGGATTATATAATTGAGACTATGGAAACAGATGCAATCTATACCAGTGTGGCTGTAAAATATACCACGGTGGCTGTAAAATATACAGTATGTGCTCCAATTAAGGTGGGAGATATCCTCTGCACATATGTTAATAAAATCTATACAAGTATTCTCTTTGGACAATTATTGGTTAAAATCAAAAAGGTCAGTGGTAAAATTTAAAAAGGAATTGACTCCACTCTGTACTATATTTTGTAGTGATTTAAAGGACTGCTTTGATTGAAGGTCAACATGTCTAATCCCACAAAAACTGATGTTTCAACTGATGGATGTTAAGACGAAGGCGCACATGCAAATCATTTTTACGATAAAAAATTGGGATTAAAAGACAGAAACATATACAGTACATAGAGGTTAACAGAACACAAAGGGAATATTAATATGGAACCTAGCTTTACATGATTTGAAATCTCAAATCTCTCTAAAAATCTCTAAAACAACTTTAAATGAACTGTCACAACCTACAAGGATGATGGAGTATAGAGGATCCTATTCCTCTTATCTCCTGTAGGTTTTAGACCTAAGATTTGGGTGACTCAGACCAATGGACCTTCTAAACAACTCACAAAACCAGTACAGGTAGTGGCTACCCCTTTGTCCAACCCTTATCTTCCTCTTGGCCAATGGGGTAATCTCCAGAGTAACTTGATTACCTCTAGCAAATGGACTAGAGGTAAGCTCTGGGAACTTCCAGACCCATCCCCTGGGCCGCCCACTATGTGTGGCTACCTAATTTAGTTGGTCTCTGGCACTCAAGGGAGAAACATCTTCCTGCCCTCTGGACTTTGCCCTGATTCTCTGAGTAGGAATCCCTGTAGACCCCCTGGGGTTATGGTGCCTGCCTGTCTGCTCTCCAGCTGTGAGCTTCCCATTGTTGGTTCTCTGGTGGACACTTAGCTAATGGGATTAACAGGCCTTTGGGAACAAAGGAGGTTTTGGCTGTATTCAATGGGCTTCCCCTCTACAATATAATAACATACTAATATAATAAAATACATTCATATTTACAAATACAACACACAATGTTTCACACACATACAACCAACACATCCCACCAGCTCCCTCACATGACACCCATTACAATGAGCCTAAACATGGAAGGGATGGGAATATGCTAAGGGATAAACTTATAATACTTTATCCCCTAGACCACAACATAACAATATATCCATAACAAGTGGGCCCCAAATCTTTTCTTCCACATCAGGAGCCATGCACTTTGTCCAAACCCAGTATGGCCACTGGCTGATTCATGACATGAACTTCTACCGGTGATCAGAAATTTGGACTCACTTTGTACTAAATCTGGAAAAGTATTGTGATGAGTTGTGTACATAATATAGCATGCTTTGTATGATTGATGGTTATAAGGTAATGAGGTCAAATGTGAACTAAGTATGATAGAGGGATGTTGGAAAATTTGGCGTTATAAGACAAAGGAATACTGAATTTACTGTTGGAAACAATCGGGAAGGTCAATATTCTAATTGTAAAATCTCGTAACATACTAAACTAGGGGTCACTAACTTTAAAAATGAGGAATAAGGACAACCAAGTTTCTAGAGGTAAAAACAAAGATAAAAAAAAATGTTCCAAGGTCACCTGGGACTTTCTTCTCCCTACAGGAAGAACAAAGCCAGAGGCGAATAAACAGAATTGGAGGCTGGTCAAGCTTTAGACTATACACTAGCACAGGCAGAATTGGATAAAACATGGTCTCAAGGAGATATTTTAAGAGATCTTGAATCAGATGAGTATAAATGAACCCTAACTTCTATGAAAGTCTTGCTAAAGGAATTCCAGTCTAAAATAAAAGAGGAATTAACGTTGGAAATAGCCAATAATGCTAAAGAGATTAATGCTTTGACTTTTAAATCATAACATCTGGAAAATAGCCAAGATGTTATTATAAAAGAACAACAACTATTACAGTTACAAATAAAAAAATTAACAGAGGAAATCCAAATTTTGAAAACAAATTGTGCTAAATATGAGGATATGTCTAGGCAAAATAATATCAGATTTAGAGGGATATCTGAAAAGATTAAATCTAAAGACTTACTTGAATATGTAACCTAATGTTGGGCTAATTTGATAACACTTGACCAACACACAGAATCTTTAATAGATTACATTGATTACCATTAGCTAAAATTTTGAAAGGAGAATTCCCACGGGATACGATTGTTAAAATACACCATTTTGTGATAACAGAAAGTATTATGAGGCATTCTTTTGAGGTAAAAACTTTTAATGTTAGCTAAAAGAAGAGAATTTAGTTAGATCATTAAGACTTTAAGAGAAAACAATATTCCTTACAAGTGGGGTTTTCCCACTAAACTTATAGTTAGGAATGGAGTCCAGAAATCTGTGTTTAAGAATCAACAAGAAGGCAAAATTTTACTTAAACAGTGTAAATTGCTTGCAGAAATAGAAAGAATAGAGACAACATTGTAATATCTCCCGTGAACTTAAATGGAGATTTATTACTTTCTCCTCTTGCAAGTAAATTTAGATGGTATCCTTAAATCACAAGTGGTTTTGACTGAGTTTGTATCTATTTATAGATTAGATATAGATCATGAATAGAAAATAAAAAATTTAGACAGTGAAAATACTTATTGCTTTATCACATTGAAACGGTGGGAGGTTGAGAAATAGGGGAATGATTTATGAATAAAATAATTTTGAGGGTTATAGCAAACTTGATAAGATTTCACAAATGATATCTATGGTTTCTTTTTTTTATTTATTAATTTTTGGGCTTTAGATTTTCAAACATGCGCTATGCAAGTTTATGGCTAATGTAATTAGTGATGGATTCAATAGGGTGTATATCACTGCTTTATATATATGTGACATTTTTATTTATTTACACGATTAATATGCAGATAACATAACAGAGTAGAGAGGAAAAGATAGATGTGCATTGGATAAATCAGGTACATGTAGAGTCAACTTTTAATGGAATTAATTGTTCTCTATTGATGATTAGATAAACCACTCCTTGAATAAGGATAAGGTTATAAATAAGCTTGAGTTATAGTTTAATTCGTAAATAACAATCAATAAGAATCATATAAGAAGTATATATAAACACTACAACAACAAAAAAAGCAAATCTAAGGGGTAGGGGAAACATATTCAAGGGAATATAAGAAGGTTCTTACTAGGGGAATAATCTTCTTGAAACATGGTATGATGGGTTCTAGTATTTGTCAAAGTGTAAAGTTTTATCTCAGTTAGTGCCAAAAGAAGTTCACTAGGAGCTGGTGGAAAAGGAAGGAAGGTATAAAAATAAAAAATAAATAAAAGGAAAGAGTTTTTTTTTTAGATAGACCGAGTAGATATAGTCATGATTATTAATGTTATAGAGCTTTTTCTTTAAAAACGTGGTACCACATGTGGCAAGAAGTGTAAGCTACTTTGTACAATTTTTGGGGTAGCTTTATCAGATGTAATCATATTGTTGAACCTTATGTCTTTTGTGGTGGGAGGAAGTAGCCGCCATTTGCTTTCAAACTCACAGTAGTTTTACTTTCAACACCTAACACGTTGATGCCCCTAAGTTGGGAGCATTGAGGCGTGGGAGGTTAGTTGGATGACATCTCCAAGACCGCTGTGTTATTTTATGTTTTTTGTTTGTTTTGTGTGTTCACTATTTTGAGGATCTGGGGTGTCTCTCGATGCTGGGGAGGAAAGGTAGAATTAGTTGATTTACTTGAAGATTATTAGTCAAAACATTCAGGGACCAAATTTGCCCGCTAAGAGGATTTCCTCCTTTTAAAATTATAAGAAAGAAAAAGCAGATATTATATGTCTCCAAGAGACACATTGGCAGCAAGGGAAGATTCCCAAATTTCAAGACAAAACATTTACAATTTCTTATGATGCAACTTAGAATCTGAACATTTTCTCTTTTGGAAATAATAGGGTTGTATTCCCTCACATTTGTTTTAAAAATATCTACATAATAATACGTTGGCATATAGACATACATTATATATATACTAGCTACTTGCCTTCAGCGCTCATTGCAGCCTAACTACCATGGGCCTTGTGATGAACGCCTGCGGCAGCGGCTTTGTCACTTATTGCAGCACCGCAACGGCATGTCTTGCTTCGCGAGGGCAGCAAATGCATATTATATGTGTATATATGTTTTAAATCCGACAAACACATGAGCCAAATGACGAGAGACCTTGACTCCTCATAGAAGAGGAGATGCTCCAGATCCCAACTGAACACATTATTTGTAGTTTGTTTAAGTCTTGTTTGTTCTACAATTCGGACAAAGCAATGTCTTTAAAGGTATATGTAACTGACAATAAGAGGCTCATTGTACTAGTTAAAGGTTGATTACAGAAATTGTACAATAAAATGTATGTAAACCTTTGCCATGAATTGTAGTACTGTGTTTGTCTTATTATATTAATGAAATAAAAAAAATATATTCCAAATATATACCATCAAGCTTAATTAATATGGATATAATCAGTATAACAAAAGGTTAGCCACACAATGTCCAAAACACACATACATAAGATATATTTTGTGTAATCAGACATTGATCATACATTTTTTTACAATTAAACGTACTAATTGAACTTATTAACTTATATGTGCATATTAAACTTACTTTCAAACACCAGACCCAGATACTAAGATTAACGAGGATGGCAGCTTTGTGTAGAGGGCAGATGTAAATTTCAGGCACAGTGTTATAAGTGGGATAAAAGAGGCTGCTCTCTGAGAAGGTGACCAGACCTATAGAGCAAACCTACTTAGGTGTTGTAAGCTCTAAGATTGAGCTCCTCTGAGTCTTTGTTTTTCTTATGCAAATTACCCTTAGGGTTTTGGGCCTCCAGACGTGGACTCCTTGCTCACTGTACCTTAGGGAGTGCAGATGCACCTCACTGATGAAGCCCAATGAAGGCCAAAACGTACATCTGGGGTTTGCTGTTTCTCCTGTTCAGGGCAGAATTGCTTAGTATTTCAGGGCTAGATCACTCTAGTGAGTGAGACCAGACTGATATACTATAGGATATTTCTCCTGGTAAAGGGCACAAGTGAGATAAAAGAGGCTGCTCTCTGTGTAGGTAACCAGACATATAGAACAAACCTACTTAGGTATTGTTTGTTGTCAGACTGAGCGTCTCGGACTCTTTGTTTCGCACCATGTTATCAACACAAGTTGAATTGAGTCTTGCTGTATTCAAAACCTTACAAGTCATATTCTTCATATGCGCATGCTACAAATATGATACTTCAGAGTCCTTTAAGAAACAGTATATCAGTATATTTTTTTTACTACAACTACTTAATTACTACAGACACTGAATTATTACAGCTATTTTCTTTATGGTATAATTTAATATTAATAATGTATTTTTAGTGATTTTTTCTTTAAGAAATAAAAAGTTTATTGTAGAATATAATTATAAAATAAGTCATAAACTTGCCAGGAAATATCAGGGGAGTTAGGACAAAAAGTGTATTATTTTTCCAGCCCGTTGATGTGAGAGACGCATAAGAGACGGGGGCTGGAACGTCCCCCCGGACCCGGAGCGCTTTATCTGTGTGATATGTGGCGCTGTCCACTTCACCAGTGCTGAAATCTGTGTAGGCGTAAGAACTGTCAGCATAAATAACACTCGGTCTGATTAATACGTCCCTTTTATTTAAAGATAACCATTTATGAACAAACAACATTTATCTACTAATTAACTATACCTTAAAGGGCCACTTAATTCAGAACAATTTGGACCACATCACAGTAAAGCTCTCCTAAAAGTAGGTTTAAATACTTTTTTAATTTTTCAAATATGTGCATTTTTTATTGAAAATTCAATAAGTAAAGTCTGTGTTTACATGTGTCACTGACTGCCCACTGCCTGATATGTAAGCAAAAGAGAAACAAAAAACAGTTAACCCTCAAAAAATCAAACTGTGCAGATCATGGATAGCAGGAAATACCTAAACACAGGGATGGGCAAGTTCGGTCCTGGAGGGCCACACATATGCCTGGATTTGATGATATCCCTGCTGTGCACTAGTCAATCGCTTCTCCAGTCATTCTGATTTACTCACCTGTGCACAGAAAGGATATCTTCAAATCCAGGCTTGTGTGTGGCCCTCCAGGAGTGGTCTTGCCCTCTCCTGCCTCAACAGGCCAGTTATGGGTTAACTTTTGAGTACATTGCTGAGTTGAGGGAAAATCTCCTATCAATCAGTATCCTCACTGAGCCACTAATCTACTAATCTATCTGTTGGTAGGCAGTCCAGACTGTGTTTGTAAACAGCCTCAAAACTTTAGATTTGTTATCTATTATTAGTGTAATTAAAAGAATAGATCATTTTAACACAATCTTGTGCTCTTTCACACCATGAAGAGCACTTACAGTGAGGTAAATGGCCCTTTAACAATTCTTAAATTCTTAAAGTTTTTCTTTTACGCTCAAATCTTTTTTCTTTTCAATAAATCCTGCTTTTAATGTACCCTTCCAATTGTGCTTTGGGCCTCCGGTGGTCCCATTGATCTCCACCCTCAAAAGGTCATCAAGAGTGGGGTAAGGGTCTGTCTGGAAGATAGGTAAAAGAGCTTTAAAAATCTGATTAGTGTCTCTTTTACACTTGATAGCCATGTGCAGGTTTACTTCAGCCCGAACTCATTGCCTAGAGATGCCACTTTAACACAGCATGCCTCCAGTTCATAGAGAGTATTGTGTAGATATAATCTTGTACCGGACAATTCAGTGCTTCTACTTCGTCCACTGACCTTATAGTTGGGCCACGAGCCATTGGATCTATGAAAGTACATTTAATATTTAGCCTTGGTTTAAGGAGAAAACATTTACAAAATGTTCTTTAAAAACATGTTTTTCTGTTGAAAACAATTAACATTTTATTGATTTTTTTGGCTCTGGGTTTGCAGCTGTGAAACTCTGAATAGTAAAAAGATACTGTAGCTCCTGTGATTCAGCACAGAATTACATTTTCTTGTATTTCTTGCATATTTTGCAACAATTTAAGCAAATATTGATTAGATATCGTGCAGATGTTACTTTTTGTCCCATTTATTTAAATAATCATGTTTCCAGTCTAGGAAATGTGCAGTCAGTACGGGCAAAATGTTGGAGGTTTATAGAGTCTCTCTAAGGTTCCATGCTCTATTTTGTCGTTCAGTTGTGGCTGACTCTCCGTGACCCCATGGAACACAGGTCTATAGGCACATCTTTTTGTGCTTATTCTAAAAGCTTTCTTGGAAAAGATGCTGGAGTGGGCTGTCAGTTCCTTCTCCAGTGGACAGTGATTTTTTTTTACTTATCTGCTGTGACCTGCCCATTGTGGGTGACCCTATATGGTACAGCTCACAGCTACATTGAGGTACACACACATGTACCTGTAGTGCTGTGTCCATATAGTCACCAAGAGTCGGACATGACTGAATAACAACAACACACATACTATATTGAGCTGTACAGTTGCCCACAGGATACACTTTGCAGAAATGAAATTACAGAAATAAATAGATTTAATTGCATTTGGTTGATATAAAAAAGTGAGAACTGTTGGAATAGGAAGTGTTAGAAGAGTATGAAGTGTTAGAAGAGTATGGACAGATGGATAGATAATAACAGGGCATCTAAAAGAGGATATGTGAGAATGCACCATTGTATGATTTATTTTATCAAATGATGGTCTCAAAGCAGAAAAAATAATCCAAATGTTTAACTGATCTGGGGGCTTGTCCTTGTCAGACGATGAGCAGTAATATAGATGTATGAGTCATGCCAATGAAATCTACAGGACTATGTATGCTTTGTGTATCTCATGCTAGTTTCAATGAACTTTAAACAAATTGTACTTAATAGTTAATTATTTATTACTATTTCCTGTTTTCTTCCCACCAGCAGTGGCTCGCATTAGGCACTAGGTGGCGCAGCCGAGATTTTAGTCAATTTCCTGTTAGTGTACAGTTTATGATCTACCACTACCCTAACCCTAAACACTATCTGCAACCTTGACCCTATTTCCTAAACTCTAGCCCTAAACTCTAACCCTAAATCTGACCCTAACTCTAAATCTAACCCTAAATCCTAAACCCTAACCCTATCCCTTAAACCTAACCCCTATCCCTAACCTTAACCCTAATTCCTAAACCCTAATCCTAAACACTAAATCTAACACTAGCCCTAAGTCCTAAACCCTAACTCCTAAATCCTAACCCCATCCCTAAACGTAACCCTAATTCCTAAACCCTAAATATAAACCCTAAGCCCTATCCCTTAAACCTAACACCTATCCTTACCCTTAACCCTAATTCCTAAACCCTAACCTAAACCCTAAATCTAACCCTAACCCTAAATATAACCCTTAACGCTAACACTAGGAAATTGACTAAAATCCCGGTCGAGCAATCTAGTGGCTACCAAACGACACTGCTGGCGGTCAGATAACAGGAATGGTCCTATTTTTTCATGCTCAATGCAACTTTGTTGATATTTAAAGCTGTTCATATAGATGCATGAAAAAATGACTGTATTTCATTTATGTGTTAGAGTTTTATCATTATTCTAAGTGGGTATGTTATTGTGGCTCGGCAGGAGGTCTTTACATTTAATTTCAGTCTTGTTACAATGTGATGAAGCAAAATACCAACCAAATAGATTCTTTATTATGTTCACATAATTGTGCTTCTAAGTTACAAGTTTGTGTCAAGAGATAAATACTCACTTGTGGGACTTTAAGGAGGCTGTAAAAGGGAGCATGGATCTCTGGTGGTCCAGTGGTTAGGATTCAGTGCTTTCACAATTTCTACCTGGGTTCGATTCCAGTCAGACAACTGAGAGATCACATCACCCTGAAGCAAAGCAGGATTGGACCTGGTCAGTACTTGGATGAGAGACCACCTAGGAATACCAGGAGTTTTATGCTGTAGCAAACTCAAAACAAAGGTGGCAACCCACTCCAGTATCAGCATGGACATAAAGATGTGCCTGGTTTTTAATGTCCATAAGGTCACAGTCGGTCATGACTGAACTCCACAAAAAAAAAAAAGGGAGCATTATTCAATGTTTTTAGTCCCCTTATTTTTATGGCATATCAATAAAGAGATATATTTACATGTTTCCTGTTTTCACAGTCGACTGTAGAGTCCTATTGGGTACTTACAGTTGTGTAGGTACTTAACATTTAATTTCAATATTGTTAATTCTCTGTATTACCTTGAATGGTTGACTACTCTCGAATCTAGTTTTTGTTACTGTCATAGATAATTAATCACTTGAGATAAAGTCATTAGGAGAGCAAGGAGAGCAGAGTATTTTCATGAACATGCTTAAAATACAGGGGCAGAGCTACCAATGGTTCAGTGCACGAGGGCCCTCCTCCTTGGGGGCAGAGTGCTATCCTTTTTTTTTATTACATTTTATTCCTTGGTTGCATACCAACCCCCCTGCTGGAAATTGGTGTGCACCTTTTTAAAAAAAGAGCATTTCTACTGAAGCTACAAGAGCAGGTCAGCACGCTGGGGATGTGCATCAGGGAAGAAGGTAAGAATGCAAGGGCTGCAAAGTGACAGCAAAGTACAGGGGATGGGTTATGTGAGGGGAGAACAATTGATATACAGAAAGGGTGCTATGTGAGTGGGTGCAGAGAGGGGTTGGGTGCTGACAAGGACTGGTTGCTATATATGTATGTATATATATGTGTGGGTGCTGTTATGGGAAAGGGTCTTAAGTAGGGGTGCTGTTATGGGAAGTGGTCTTGGGGATCGGCACTGAGTGAATTGATTCTGGATGCCCAGTGCAAAACAATCTTTAGAACCACTCCTTGCGGAGGCCATATTATTTTTTCCACCAGAGCCCTCCATTCTCTAGCTCCGCCACTGTTAAAATACCAAACATTCAAGATCAATTATTTAATATAATAGTTCCACTAAAAATGTAATAACAACCAATTATATTTATTTATATGTTTTCTTTCTGCAGTAATGGTGACCTTTGCTTTCGCAATGCTCTGTCTGTGCTGCAGGAAGCAATCTGAGTTTATTACCTGACCTAAGTTCACTTGTACCTGTTATAATGTTCTTAATGATATGATATACAATGTACAAGTAGTGAGAAACAGACACAGACAGATTAAGATAAATGGAGATATGATGAGTATGATATGGAAAATGCTGGAGGGACATCTAAGACCCCCAGCTGAGCACTAAAAGCCCCCGGAGCTGCACCAGATCACAGACACCAGCCCAGGCAGCCCGGGTATTTAATAACGTCTCAACATGGATATTGCTGTATCTAGAGTCTGAGCATTAATAATGTATGGAGTCTGCAGATGGGCTTGGGGTGTGTTATACTCACCGACACTTGGAAGACATTATGTCATTAATCCAGCCACTCTCAGAGAATAGTAACTTAAAAAAAAATTGTATTACTTAAAAATATATATTTGAACTGAAAAGCCCATCTGGGCCAGCCCATTCTATCTACCTAATAAAGCTTAGTTTAAAGGATTACTGTAATCGATTTAAAAGTATTTGTTAAGACTCTAAACAGTTTGAAATAAATAAAAGTTCATATTGTTTCTTACTTTTTGAATTGTCTTTTTTCCCCTGAAGCAGAGTTGCTTTTCTCCACCTTCTTTTGACTTATTAGGGGAGTGGCCAGCTCTGCCAGTGGGTGGAGCTTGGAAGCAGGCAGGGCCATGATGTCATTGGCTCCACCCTGCTGTCCACACAAAGGTATTGAAGGTGATTCTCCTTGCAGCTGCCTCATTGGCCCCGCCCAGTGTCCTCATGGGGACAGGGCCAATGACTAAATACATTATCATAGACCAGCTCAAGCATGCTCAGTTTGAACCAGAACCTTGACTGGTCAGACTTTATTTTAGTCTAGGCAGAGCCCACTGATAAGCACAGACAGGTAGAGATAAGATACTCTGCTTGAGGGAAAAACTGACACTTTCAAAAGTAAGAACAAAATATTAAGTATAATTTATTGTTAATTGCATACTGTTTTAATAGTCTATGCCCAACAAACAAATATATGAACCTTACTTGTAAACGCATTACAGATCTCCTTTAATTAGGCTTATCCCAGGCATGCTTACATTCCTTTATATTGTTTGACCCTGCCATTGTTCCACTTATTTACAACCCCTTTAAGGAAAGTAATACCTTTGCATATTACTAAATTTTTTACCTCCCCTTCAAATCATAACTTCTTGTTCTTACATTTTCTTTTTTGGAAGATACTTTCTTAATGAACTGTATTATGTTCAGAAAGAAGTCTCTTCCAGAAAAGATACTTTATTACTTTAATTAAATGGACTCTCCTCAAACTCAAGTTTTTAAAGAGGATACATTGTAGTAGCCATTTCTAAAGTGAATCATTCTAGAGATATTCAGTGTTGTTTCAGCTGCATTAATATGTAAATGGACATCTCCTGAATACATTTTTTTTTTGCTGCTTTGATGTGCTAATTAGTATCGCAATCTGCTTGAATCCCTCTATGGTGGCAAAATGAATGTCCCTAAATGCTATCATTCTGTTAGATCCTTTCCCTCATAAAGCATTGTGATAGACAAACTAGCATACTGAGCTAGGTGCACATTGATATACAGAACATGCACAAACAATGCTGTACATCTCAGGGTTGATCAGCTGTAGAGACAAATGGCTAATTCAACGGATAGGCAGTTTTCCATGCTTATTAACATGAAACCAACGTGTTGTGATGACATTGTCCCTTTTAATATTTTCAGGTTTCTATCATAAGACCACTCGAGTCCTCTAAGCTACACTTATTTAGATTAAGTAATTCCTTATAAGTTTGCACCCCCTCCTTTAAAGTGTTTTTAGAAAGCAAACCTTTGTATTTTTTACTTTTAGATGCAATTTTTCTTAACTGCAGGTATACATTAGTATTTTGAGCAGATAATGAGCCTGATTCAATTGAGCTTTTGCATGTTAATGTAGCCCGTAAGTGAGGCCGCAAGTATTGAATTGGCTTCTTTTTGCGGGCTACGACCGGCTTCTGAGTTAAACCCGTAACTTACAGTCTCCCGAAGACTTTGATCTTGGCTAAAATCGCAAATCGCTATTCAATTGCCCCCAGCCCGCAAATGTTTTCACGCAAATGTTTTCAAGCGATGATAGACATTAGAATCAGGCCCGCAAATCGGCAGTAAATATTATATATATTTTTAGTTTCATTTCGGGGTTAAATCGATCTCGGGTATCAATGAGTTAAAACATATCAGGCCACACACATGGACTAGAACAGTATTGGCATTCATTTTCATAATTCTTTATTTTGCAGGTTTGCGAGTCCGATCGCATATCAGACGCCGGAACCTAATTGATTGACATGTAACCTTCATGATTTACTGCTGTAATAATGACAGTCTCATTTTCTATTGGCTGATTCGAAATGGGCGGTTTGGGCTTGCTGAATTGATCATGTTCCCGTCCTGAACTGCTCCGAACCAGTACATGGTTTACGGTTTCGGCTTTCGGACAGTAACTTGCGGGCTTGAGAAATTGAACAGCTCTGTAATTGGCGAAGAACGAGAGTCCACAACACACCCACAGACACACGGCCTACATCGCATGAATTGTGAGCTTGCAATTGAATCGGGCGCAATGTCTGCTACATTCCTAAAATTATGTAAACTAATGAGCTTTCCATTAGAACTGCTCAAATCACTTTTAGTTTTTGTTGCCACATTCCCACTGTGTACAATGAAGCAGCAGCCTAATTGCATATAAAATATATTATATTATAGGATGGACTATTAGAATGTTATATTCTTAAAACATTTTGCAAAATGTCAAGTGTAGTTCTTCAAAATATTATATGAAGACAGATTGACTTTATAGATCTTCTAAAACTTATGATATACTGCACTAAACTTGTTAATTCACCAAATGTTTTTAGAAAGTAAATCAAATACTTCCATTAATTTATTAATTGCTTGGAGATGACCTTGGATGCAGATAAAATTCCAATTGAATTTATTTAAAACATTTGCACTAAGGAAAGCAAACCTCTAACCTTATTAGATTACCTTGTTATTAGAAGTGTTCATTTTATTTCTTTATCAAAAATGCAGAGTCAAATAAGACTAAGGATCAGTCAATGAACCAGAAGCTCAGACCAATACATATCAATTAGTGGAATAGGCCTATTAATGTAAATCAGAACCAGGATTGAAAGAGCTATCAAATCAAGTGTAAGAAAGTGGACGGAGAGTTAAAATCAGCTGATAATATAATAAAGAGGATGGATCCAATTGACTCAGAGTGCAAAGCTGAAAGCCTTCAGAGGGTCAATGCATGTACGGGCATGGTTGGATTACCCATTAGGCCAACTAGGCAGCTGTCTATGAGTGCTTTTCTGTGAAGGGCGCCCATTTTTTAGCTTAAAACCCCTAAAAATAATTTCTGGCTTAAAAACAAAATACAAAGAAAATGGAAAAATATGTGTGTGCATATCTTGGCATATGCTTGCAGGGGTCCTCCACTTCACTGCCTATGGGCTCCAAAAAGGTAGATTATGCCCTGTGTACAAGTCACCAATCCAGGTGATTCAGTAAAGCAAATCAGTTCACAGAAGATTACCAGCGTAATCAATGCAAATACATCAAACTTAATTGAGCTATGTGTGACTGGGCCAATTAAGTATGGGTAAGCTTTGATCTCATGGATACATGTACAAGTCAGACAAACAGATAATTTGTGTAAAGAGTCAGAAGATCAGCAGCCCCATTAAATTGCTCCAACTTAAGAATTTGTAGCCCATAAAGGAGCTTGCAAGACTTACGGGTATTAAATTGGCCTCTTTCAGCTACCCGAAAAATGATTTGCGGGTTACAGGCGCAAAAAACCCTACGGGCCGTCAAAATCAGAACTCCGCTTCAGCTAATCCTTTGATCTATCAAGCCCGTAAATGTCACAATCGCAAATTGCTATTAAATTGCTATGAATCCACAAGGACGCACTGGTGTTCAAATCTGTAAACGTCAAATAAAGCCAAAAACCCTATGGGCACTCGAGAGGACCCGCAAGGGGGTTAAAATCCTATCTGTCACCCTGTAAATGGAAAAATAAAACGTATTTTGAATTAAAGGGAAAGCGATGAACGGTATTAAAATGAAAAGCACAGCATTCTCAAACTCGCAAATCTGCAATAAAAAATATTTTATTTTATGTTTAATTTCCCTGTTATATTGATCCTGCCAATCAATGTTTTAATACTTACAATGGAACTTGCATGGACTATAATATCATATTTACTGATTTTTTTATATAGCATTATTTCTGGAATGCGGGTCCGATCGCAACTCATACTTTAAACTTGTAAGGGATTGAAATCTAACCTCCATTTTTCAGTGACGTAATGATTACGATCTCTTTTACTATTGGCTCCGTCTAAACCCGTAACCACGGGTTTGACTAGTTGATCATGTTCAACATGCGCAAGCATGGTTTATGAATTTGGATATCGTCTACGTCTGTTGCGGGCTTGTCTAATTTTATCGCTCTGTTGAATAACAAGCCCGCAGGCTTTGCGGCTGTACCAGGGCTGCTGCGGGCTTGGAATTAAACGTGGCTGGAGGTTTACTAATGAAAAAGTCAGTGTGGCATGAAGACCTGTTCATTGGTCAAGATACAACCTCATGGGTCTAGTTCAATACATGTTTAAGGTGCCTGTGAAGGTCGAGTTATCGGACCACATCATGCACAAGCCAACAGACCAGGCCGAGCCTAGTTGAACCAAGTTTGTTTGTGTGTCAGAAAAAGTACTAATCGGAAGTGCAACTTTACTCATAGACAAGTCATCAGGTCAGGTGTACAATTTAGAGGATCTGCTAAGTTCATGCATGGACCAGCAGACCAGGTTAAAGAACCATTATATAATAAACCAATATACGTATATGTTTGGAAACTTTAAGTCTAAGAGTATTTAACAAGGGAAAAAATTATAAAGATAGTTCTTAATTAGAAAAAATAAACAATCTTTTGATGCATCTGCTGGACCCTGAAGTCCTTCATGACACTGTACTGTGTGTGTGAGGGGGGCATTCAATCTGATCCAGTTATCTAACAATACACTTGGCCTCTCGCTGTTCCATCCTCTACCACTCCTCCTTCACTTTTCTTGAACTGCAGTGTTCCTTTAATATCAGATCATCATATCCACATATTACTCAGTAGTCAACAGACCAGAATGATTTTCATCTGAGCCAGTAATTCATGTATGGATCAGATAACAAAACCATTGGACAAAACCATTGGACAAAACCATTGGACAAGACCATTGGACAAGACCATTGGACAACTATGACGCATTGTAGGTTGGAAACTGGAGCAATTCAAGTGCAAGACATAGAACTAGACTTCTGAATGAGCCAGCTGTAAGTTTCCATCCACACACCCACATCTGGTTAGATCCCCACCCTTACCAAGCACTGTGAAACACAAACTAACATACTGAGACCCAAAAAATGCTGTACATTTCAGGAATGATATATACATATATATATATAAGCTGTTTATCATGCTCTTTAACATGAAACCACCTTCTTGTGCTGACTTCATCATAAATCTTTTAATATGTTCAGGTTCTATCATACCACCCTCTTCCTTGGCTTCCATAAGCTACACATTTTTAGATGATGTAATTCCTTATAAGTCACCCACCTTTCAAGTGTTTTTAGAAAGGTATCCTTTTCATTTTAAACTTTTAGATGTAATTATTCTTTAATGCAGAGATCCATTTGTATTTCTGAACAGATAATGTCTTCTACTTTCTCAAGTGGATGCATCATTCTGAATTACTGAGTGTCTCAGTAGAAATGTTCAAATCACTGGTAGATGTAATTGCCACATTGCCATTGTGCACAATGAAACTTCTTCTGTATTCAAAGTCTTTTCCACCTCAGGAAGCTGATCAACAGAAACCAGAATGGTAGATCTCTCAGCAGCCTAATTGTATATGAAAGGAAGTATTTTACAGGGTGGATTATTTTAATTTTATGTATATTTTGAAAAATTGTAAGCGTAGTTCTTCAAAATAGTATATGAACACAGAGGGACTTTGCTGATATACTAAAACATATATCATACTGTGCTAAACTTGCTCAAATGTTTTCAGAAAGTAAATAAATACTTCCTTTATTTTATTAATTGTTTGTTGATAACCTTGGATGCAGATAAAATTTCAATTTAATTACGAAACATTTGCACTAAGGAATACAAACTGCACCGCAAGCAGCTCTAACCTTATTAGATCCCTAAAACGGCAAAATTGCAAATTAAATGTGTGTTTTTTACTTTCTAAAAATTGGGTAGTGATCTATTGTAAGGTGGGAGTCAAAACAACCGTGGTCACTAATTCATGTAACAATCAGCAGATCATATAATAAAGAGGTCGGATCCAATTTACTCTGATTGATTGCAAAGCTGGAAGTCTTCAGAGGGTCAGTGGGCGTGCGAGTCATCAATCCAAGTGATTCAGTAAAGGAAATCGGTTCATGTACAGAAAACCACCATCTTAATCCATGCACAAGACATTGAAGCAGATTGATTTATGTGTGACTGGGCCAGGCACTGATCTCATGGATTCATGTACGAGTCAGGCGACAAATCTATTCATATACATGACTTGCTATGGGAATGGAAGTTCAATGTATATATTATAACTAGCGACTTGCCCGTCAAAAAATGACAGCAATAAGATTGTAAGGCAGGTAATGGTGTTTGGTTGCGACATTAATTTAGTTGGTGTTCCGAGATCCCTGGGCGCTCATTGCGAGCCTCGTGCGTCTAGTTCTATAGCTGGGCGCTCATTGCGAGCCTCGCGCGTCTAGTTCTATAGCTCTGCCACTGAGTATCCCTTTTATATTACCCCCTGTAGTGGCACGATCTCATGTCACAAATGTGTGACATCGAGTAAAAACATGACCATTACATTTTCAGAAATGATGACTTTGCATTTAACATTAAGTTCTCTTTTTCTTTGCCAAATAAGTCCTTGATCTAATCTTGCGTCGGTTTTCTCTTCACGTCTTCCTTTTATCCTCCTATTCTGCTTTTTCTGGATATATGTTTCCAAACCAGCTGGGTTATTGCTTTTTTATAATATATTTCAAGCAACTAAACATCAAAAGTTACACAAACCGAACTCATAAAAAGTTAAGAGCTTTTAATTAAATAAGAAAACTCGAAGGGCCACTCTAGTTTGGGAGGAAGTTCACACATTTGGGAGCACAAAGGGTATTGCAGAGAAAATGTTACTTTTAGTAGATGTTGCTAGTGCTTAGAGGCTGACATAAGGTTTACGTTTTCTTTGCAGTGCATGAGGGGGCAGAGAAAGTAGGATTTGCAGATTTAAGTGCAAGCACGTGCGGGGTAGGGGATTGGTGTCAAGTGAATGGTTAAATCCTAACTTAATTGGTTACAATCAGTGATATATTTCCATGTGTATGTAGCTGAAGCAGTTAAATACTAGAAGGAGGCAGACAGCAGTTGATAAGGTGGAATTTGCTCAAATGAAAGTGTGTGTGTGTGTGTGTGGGGGGGGGGGGGTGACTGGGTTGGTTAACCCCTTCTCTGCTTAAGTGCATATGAAAGAGCATGTATACCATGTAAACCTACCTATACCATGTATGGTATACCAAGATGGATAGGTCATAGCAGAAAGGTCAGACAAATCCCTCTGGAAAAGCAACTAGCAACCCACTCCAGTATCTTTGCCAAGAAAACCATATGGATTAGCACAACCAGAAACAAAGACAGATGTGCCTGGCATGCTGTGCCCATATGGTCATCGAGAGTCAGACACGACTGAAGGACTGAACAACAACGACAATACTTATATTGCATGTATAATGCACTATGTGACTGGGAATAAGTAGCCCATTTGCTTGGCAAAATTGTTTTTATTTACAAATATGGATTATACATCATTTTAATGTAGCCTGGGAGTCAAACTATGGGTGCACAGGGCAATTCTTCCTTTTGTGCCAAGCGTGCCAGGTTGTATTATTATTATATTTATTTATATCGCGCCAACATATTCCGTAGCTCTGCACAGGGTTTGAGTACATGGCAAAAAACACACTAGTTTTTGAGCTTAGATTAAAATGTACATAGTGTTCGTTTCCAAGGCACGGACACAAGATTGAAAACTCTCAAACTTACATTCCTGGACTGTTGAGCAGTGATGGGGTTCCACAAAAGATATTTCAGGGTCCTAGACGTATATTTTGTCCGTATTCTTGCAATACAAACTTTAAGAAGTTAATGGCTAAATTATTTTGCCGAACACTGATCTAGATGTTCTGTACGATAAATGAATTAATGCGCAGGTTTATATCGCCATCTCCTGGTAAGAACTCAGAATACACATAGATACTGATATATATAGCCTTATTCTGTTAGCTAGTTGCAAATGCTGTGAACTCATAAATGTGGCTTCATGTATTTTTTTTTATAAATGTTTATATGCATTCTATTGACTTAAGAATTCATTAGTGCCAATAAGTTATATTTGCCGAATATGTAGCAATATTAAGAATGGTTTTAAGTGTGTATAATTTTACAAATTGGGCTATCGAATCGGGCCCATAGAGGGGTCATCTATATGGCGGGGCCCTATACAGAGTCCAAGGAAAGTTATTCGGTACTGTATAGAGCACAATACTCTATTTTTATACTTCACAAAAGCAACAAGCTGACAGAAACATGGAATTATTATAGAGAAATGGAACACAACTCTTTTTTAATGCATTTAAAAGATTAAAAGATTTTTTGTATGGAAAAATATAAAATGACTCAGAGGAGGTTCCAAATATGGTATAATTTAAAAGTATAGGCAGTAACAAATACTTTATCAGTTCAATGTTATTTAAAAAAAAAAAAATGTACCCCATTTATAATCATAAATAGCCCTCTTGGAAAGGTCCTGGAAGTAGTCGTTATAGTTTCTAAAGGAAAAATCTTCATTGAAGTCAGGAAACCAAACTGGAAGACGTTCTTAGCACTACTATCAGGTCCAATAAAAGTCAGGATATGGTATACAACTAAAAAAAGAAGAAAAAGGGGGCGCGCATACAGCCAAAATATGTTTCTATTGGACACTAATAAAATAATACTTACAAGATGGATCAGAACTTGCATCCTTGATGACTTTTTAAAACTTTTTTCGCGGCAAACTTTTGGAGGCATCTGATCGAGTATTAAAATAGGTATTGACGAAGTACAATAATCATATATGCCCTTAAAAGAGCAATACGGTGTATAAAAAAAACATTCTATATGAAATATGGTAAAAATATAAAATATGAGTGCAGAGTTGCGTATCAAAACTCAACGTGTTTCTTATAGCAACTTCTTCAGAGTAAGGAATATTGTGGCTGTAAGAACATAAATATCATAAGAAATATCCACCCACTGTTCAGATAACCTATCAAGTTCTGAGTCTTTACTTTGCATAACATCTGATGTTCTTTATTCCAGATTACAATAAATACACATAGCCAATATGGATCATGATGCCAGACATAATTTGGGTGTCCTCTAGCACTCAAGTTTATAATTGACCTGATAATGTGCCAAAATGTGTTTGCTTGTTTTTTAAATAAGCTTGCTATAGCTTTCCTCCCCAGAAGCAAACATCTTGCCATGATCTTCGTCTTTTTAACATTGAACAGCAGCCCAACATTTGCACTCTGTTCTAATATACAGTGGATATAAAAAGTCTACACACCCCTGTTAAAATGTCAGGTTTCTGTGCTGTAAAAAAATGAGACAAAGATAAATCATTTCAGAACTTTTTGCATCTTTAATGTGACCTATAAACTGTACAACTCAATTGAAAAACAAACTGAAATCTTTTAGGTGGAGGGAAGGAAAAAAAAGAAAAATAATGTGGTGGCATAAGTCTGCACACCCTCTTATAACTGGGGATGTAGCTGTGTTCAGAATTAAGCAATCACATTCCAAACCGTGTTAAATAGGAGTCAGCATACACCTGCCATCATTTAAAGTGCCTCTGATTAACCCCAAATAAAGTTCAGCTGCTCTAGTTGGTCTTTCCTGAAATGTTCTTAGTCGCATCCCACAACAAAAGCCATGGTCCACAGAGAGCTTCCAAAGCATCAGAGGGCTCTCATTGTTAAAAGGTATCAGTCAGGGTACAAAAGAATTTCCAAGGCATTAGATTTTCCAAGGCATTAGATATACCATGGAACACAGTGAAGAAAGTCATCATCAAGTGGAGAAAATATGGCACAACAGTGACATTACCAAGAACTGGAGCTCCCTCCAAAATTGCTGAAAAGACGAGAAGAAAACTGGTCTGGGAGGCTACCAAGAGGCCTACAGCAACATTAAAGGAGCTGCAGGAATATCTGGCAAGTACTGGCTGTGTGGTACATGTGACAACAGTCTCCCGTATTCTTCATATGTCTGGGCTATGGGGTAGAGTGGTAAGACGAAAGCCTTTTCTTACGAAGAAAAACATCCATGCCAGGCTACATTTTGCAAAAATACATCTGAAGTCTCCCAAAAGCACGTGGGAAAAGGTGTTATGGTCTGATGAAACCAAGGTTGAGCTTTTTGGCCAAAATTCCAAAAGATATGTTTGGGGCAAAAACAACACTGCACATCACCAAAAGAACACCATACCCACAGTGAAGCACTGTGGTGGCAGCATCATGCTTTGGGGCTGCTTTTCTTCAGCTGGAACTGGGGGCCTTAGTTAAGATAGAGGGAATTATGAACAGTTCCAAATACCAGTCAATATTGGCACAAAACCTTCAGGCTTCTGCTAGAAAGCTGAACATGAAGAGGAACTTCATCTTTCAGCATGACAACGACCCAAAGCATACATTCAAATCAACAAAGGAATGGCTTCACCAGAAGAAGATTAAAGTTTTGGAATGGCCCAGCCAGAGCCCAGACCTGAATCCGATTGAAAATCTGTGGGGTGATCTGAAGAGGGCTGTGCACAGGAGATGCCCTCGCAATCTTACAGATTTGGAGTGTTTTTGCAAAGAAGAGTGGGCAAATCTTGCCAAGTCAAAATGTGCCATGCTGATAGACTCATACCCAAAAAGACTGAGTGCTGTAATAAAATCAAAAGGTGCTTCAACAAAGTATTAGTTTAAGGGTGTGCAGACTTATGCAACCATATTATTTTTTTTTTATTTTTTTTTCTTCCCTCTACCTAAAAGATTTCAGTTTGTTTTTAAACTGAGTTTATAGGTCACATTAAAGGTGGAAAAAGTTCTGAAATGATTTATCTTTGTCTCATTTTTTTACAGCACAGAAACCTGACATTTTAACAGGGGTGTGTAGACTTTTTATATCCACTGTATAATATAAAAATAAAGGTAATAACAAAGTACTTTATTAATTGAATGTTGTTAAAAATTGCGTTTTCCTACAGTAAACTAACTCTGAAGTTAGCGGTTACTCTTTCTAATTCATCACACAAAGATAATGAAAGATCATTGCCTTTATTAGTGATTAGCCCCTGATGCATTGGGTGGGGACCTGATGAGCGACTTGCATCAGAATGACAAGCTGGGCTTATCCAGGATACAGGCCAGTGATTATGAACACACTATTGGAATGTTTAAGTTTTTGTTTTTGCTCCATCCCGGTTTGGCTGAATGGAAGCTTTGTTAGTAAGGGATCTATCTAACAGTGATGCTAGCGCCCTGATGGGAGCTAGGCCTGTTCATTTCTTTGTTTTGTTTTGGTGCATATATCATACCACTGGCAAATAATAGTAGTCACCTGCTGCCACTACTGCATAATTGCATATAATGGTTTAAAAGTAATTAAAGAAACTATTTGCCTAATTTCATGTCTATTTCTTCAAAAGGTATATTAAAATATAACCTAAATGTAAAAACATTGTACAATTCTCATGTGTTTCATGGATAACTGATATAATTACATTTAAATTACATGTCATAGTCACATATCTAGTTATAATGAATATGTCTTATTTTATTCAGTGTGACATTATTTCCAGGTTCTTCGGGTCAATATTTATGATATACAACCCTGTCTGTAGTATATGTAGCACTAATTTACTAAATATCAATATCTAAAGGTCACAGTAATACATTGCTTGATGAATATAACAAGTATTGTATTTACCAATAGACATTTTCTGCGGCTTGGGATTCAAGTGTGCGGCTCAATTTCATTTTATTTTTGAGCATTAAATATTGTTAGACATTTTAGAGTATGTATTTGATATTGATATATACATATACACACAGTATCTCACAAAAGTAAGAACACTCCAAACATTTTTGTAAATATTTTATTATATCTTTTCATGTGACAACACTGAAGACATGACCCTCTGCTACAATGTAATAAGTGTACAGCCTGTATAACAGTGTAAATGTGCTGTCCCCTCAAATAACTCAACACACAGCCATTGATGTCTAAACCTTTGGCAACAAAAGTGTGTTCACCCCAAAACTGAAATGTCCAAATTGGGCCAAAAGTTTATATTAATATCTTGTGTGGCCATCATTATTTTTCAGAACTGCCTTAACCCTCATGGGCATGGAGTTCACCAGAGCTTCACAGATTGCCACTGGAGTCCTATCCTACTCCTTACTCCTCCATGATGACATCGTGGAGCTGGTGGATGTTGGAGACCTTGCAGTCCCCCACCTTCCGTTTGAAGATGCCTCACAGATGCTCAATAGGGTTAAGGCCTGGAGACATGCTTGGCCAGTCCATCACCTTTACCTTCAGCTTCTTTAACAAGGCAGTGGTCGTCTTGGAGGTGTGTTTGGGGTCGTTATCATGTTGATCAGTCTATAATTTTAATGGTATGTATATATATATATATATATATATATATATATATATATATATATACAGTGCCTTGCAAAAGTATTCACCCCCTTGGCATTTCTCGTGTTTTGTTGCCTCACAACCTGGAATTAACATGGATTGTTTGAGGATTTGCATCATTTAATTTACAAAACATGCCCACAACTTTGAAAATGTTTTTTTTTTTATTGTGAAGCAGACAACAAATAGGACAAAATAACAGAAAAAGTCAATATGCATAACTATTCACCCCCCTAAAATCAATACTTTGTAGAGCCACCTTTTGCGGCAATCACAGCTCCAAGTCGCTTTGAATAAGTCTCTATGAGCTTGCCACATCTTATCACTTGGATTTTTGCCCATTCCTCCTTGCAAAACTGCTCCAGCTCCTTCAAATTGGATGGTTTGAGCTTGTGAACAGCAATTTTTAAGTCTGACCACAGATTTTCTATTGGATTGAGGTCTGGGCTTTGGCTAGGCCATTCCAACACATTTACATGTTTCCCCTTAATCCACTCAAGTGTTGCTTTAGCAGTGTGTTTGGGGTCATTGTCCTGCTGGAAGGTGAACCTCCGTCCGAGCCTCAAATCACTCACAGAGTGGTACAGGTTTTGCTCAAGAATATCCCTGTATTTAGCACCATCCATCTTTCCCTCAAATCTGACCAGTTTGCCAGTCCCGGCTGCTGGTGTTCTTTGGGTGATGTGATGCGTTTTCTTTGATGGCCGAAAAGTTAAATTTTAGTTTCATCAGACCAGAGCACCTTCCTCCATACATTTTGGGAGTCTCCCACATGTCTTTTCACAAACACAAAACGTGCCATTTTGTTTTTTTCTGAAAGTAATGGCTTTCTTCTGGCCACTCTGCCATAAAACCCAACTCTATGGAGCGTGTACGGCTTATTGTCGTCCTATGTACAGATACTCCAGTCTCTGCTGTGGAACTCTGCAGCTCCTCCAGGGTTACCTTAGGTCTCTGTGCTTCCTCTCTGATTAATGCCCTCCTTGCCCGGTCCATGAGTTTTGGTGGGCGGCCGTCTCTTGGCAGGTTTGCTGTTGTGCCATGTTCTTTCCATTTGGTTATGATAGATTTGATGGTGCTCCAGGGTAACATCAAAGATTTGGATATTTTTTTATAACCTAACCCTGACTTGTACTTCTCAAAAACATTGCCCCTTACTTGTTTGGAGAGTTCCTTGGTCTTCATGGCAGTGTTTGTTTAGTGGTGTCTCTTGCTTAGGTGTTGCAGCCTCTGGGGCCTTTCAAAAAAGGTGTGTATATGTAATGACAGATCATGTGACACTTAGATTGCACACAGGTGGACATCATTTCACTAATTATGTGACTTCTGAAGGTAATTGGTTGCACCAGAGCTTTTTATGGGTTTCATAAGAAAGGGGGTGAATACATACACACATGCCAATGTTCTGTTTTCTATTTCTAAAAAATAATTTTATGTATATAATTTTCTCATTTCACTTCACCAACTTAGACTATTGTGTTCTGACCCATCACATAAAATTCAGATTAACAAATTTAAGGCTGTAATGTAACAAAATAGGTAAAAAGTCAAGGGGGGTGAATACTTTTGCAAGACCCTCTATGTATATATATATATATATATATATATATATATATATATATATATATATATATATATATATATATATATATATATATATTGTGTGTGTGTGTGTATGTGTTGTGTTTAAACGAGCACTGCACAATGAAAATAAATGTTTAAAAGCATTAACTAAAAACTTAATAAAGCAGAAGCAAATCACAAAACACATAAATGTTGATGCCTCTGTAGCTCCCTGGAGGGATCCATGAAACATCATTGGAAGTTGTGGATGTGAGAGGGGTGTTAAAAATGATGGAGAGCTATGGTTGCATCCTTTGATGTAATGCCCTGCTTCATGTATAGTGAGGGGGAAGAGGTGCGGTGTCAATTTCAGTCTTATCATATTATCAAACAAAGGCTCTGGAATTCTCTCTGTTCCCTCCTCTCTCACCCCTCCTTCCACTTATAACTACAAAACGCACCCATCAGCTAGTTCTCAGGATGTGCTGTAACAAAAACTAAATCTATTCATGTACTCATAAATATAATCTTCAAAAATGTCAGATTTTCCTTTAAAAATGCTTTATGCCCATGGTTTACATTATTGCTAATATTAATTTGTTACATACTTGACAAACACAATTTGTTTCTTGAACTGCAGTGGTTACCTTTGGATATCCTTCTGATATACATACCCCATGAGTTATAGCTTGTGTATCAGTCTAGACCAGTGGTTTTCAGCAGTCGGTCCTTAGACCAGTGCCAGTCACTGGGACCTTATCTGCTGGTCCTCAGGAATGAGCAGCGCCTGACTTTCTAAACATACATTAACAATTAGTCACAGTTAAAATATAATCCACATGAGCACTGGAAGGTAACCAGTCAGTCCCCAGATTAATAAAGTCCTGGAGAGGCCCACACAGGCCAGGATTTGAGGATATACTTTCTGTGCATATGTGAGTCAATCAGAATGATTGAAGAAGGGATTGACTCACTTGTGCACAGCAGGGATATCCACAAATCCTGGCCCGTGTAGGGTTCTCCAGTAACGAACTGGTCCACCCCTAGTCTTGACCACCTTTGGTCAAACAAATATACTTATATGAGTGGGACCCTTCTCTCTTTCCTGTGTGTGTGTTAATTATGCACATTAGTCTTCTATACTACCTAAGGGTGCAAAAAGACAGTAAAGGAAATGGGATGGGTGTTAATTGAACAGTGTACAGGTATCAAGTGAAAAACAACAGACATCATATTAAAAACTAACAATCATATGTTGCTTAAACCAAGTCATTGATTTTAAAAAATACTTAATGATTTTCCAATTATAATTAAAGGGATAACTGACAAAAATGTAATGTTAATAAAGAATATCCAATAAATCTCATCCTACTAATTTGAACCACTAGGAGATACGTGTTTCCACGTGTACTTAAGGTAGAGTTATTTTATATTCCATCATTGAAAGTTGTTGATTATGTACTTTGTGATAAAGTTATACACAGGGTTAATGTGAGCCACAGACTTCTTAAAGCTCTGTTACCCCAGGATAACTAAGAGTTAACTCCTGCAGCAACTGAATGCCCCAGCTGTGGATAGCCTTCATAAGACTCCTAGTTTAGTTTGGGAGGAGCAGATACACTAAGTGGGCAGGCAGTCTGTGCTGGAGAGAGAAAGACAGAGACACAGCAGTGATGACCCGAGGAGCGACTTGCTTTAGAATGTGAAGCTGGGCTTCTCCAGGATATAGGCCAGTGATTATGAACGAACTATTGGACTGTTTAAGTTTTGTTTTTTGCTCCATCCCGGTTTGGCTGGATGGAAGCTTTATTAGTAAGGGATCTATCTAACAGTGATGCTAGTGCTCTGACGGGAGATAGGCCTGTTCATTTCTTTGTTTTGTTTTGGTTTATATATTGTACCACTGGCAAATATTTTCTGCTAGGAAATTGCCCATCAAAAATGACGGGAATAAAATTGGAAGCCTGGCAATGCTGTCTGGCATTCAATGTGTTGCTTTTGGTCCTCAGTTTTATTTTCCCACGTGCCTGGTGTTGTTAGTGTAAGTGCAAGTTACTGTTTGAGCCGTTGTACATTTTCTATGTTCTGCGGACCTGGCGTTGGTGAGCCTTGTCTTCATCCTCTTTCAGAATTTTTAAGTTTTTCATCCGCCATTTTCCCCCTCGCTTAGCCGATTTTCGAGCAATGGAAAATGGCAAATATGGCTCCAATTCGTTTTCTAGTTACGCTTTTGAGCAAACTGTGTGCTCGCAGTACAATCAGCGCCTAAGTCTCTTGTGCCTTGGTCGTGCGTGCGTCAACAGCTAGCCTCGATGCACGAGAGACACAAAAGCGTGACCAGCATCGCAATCGTTCCGGACACTGACAACTATATATATGATATAAAACTTGGGAAAAGCAAAAAAGCTTCCTGTAATTGTGTTCCTCCATCAAAAGTGCCGGAAACAACGGCACAAACCCAGTAGAGACTGACAGCTTATCTCAAGATTAATAAATGTATTTATCTAAAGGTGAGCATTATATGTTATATATCACATACAAACGTTCCCTAATTTTACAGAATATGTCCCACATACTGTAGGTGTCAATCTGTACAGGAAAAACAAACATACAGAATATTGAGATGTCTAATTAACGGCAATTCGCAATGTTATCTGATTTATTTCAAAAAAGAGGAAAAAAAGTTTGGTTACCATCAAAAGCCTGCAATTTCCTTTTGCCAAATCTATAAACACCACTAGCGACTTGCCCGTCAAAAAATGACGGCAATGAGATGTGTATGTTTGGAAAGTTGTTTAATTATTAATATCCGTATTTGACATTTCAGGAACCGTTTCTAAAAAATGACGGTCAATAAAAGAAAGTGTTGAAATGCTGTTTGTCACACAATGTGAGTGTACTGTGTGCCTCAAGTAACTACATTCCTGAAAAAGCAGAAATATACATGACATAAAATAATAAAAACTAAAATCACCAAAAATAAAAAATTTACATTACAGAACCAAAAAAAGAAACCTAAGTGACCAAAAATAAAAAAAGTAACATTACAGAAACTAAAAAACTACATTACAACCACAGTCACTATAATTTTTTTTTTTAAATTACACATCTGAAAAAGAAATACATCTAGTACATACATATAATACAATACAACAGAATTAAATAAAGTAAAATACAACACACGTAAATAAACTAAAATACAACACAATTAAATAAACTAAAATACAACACAATTAAATAAAATAAAATACAATACAATTAAATAAACTACAATGCAACCCTATGTAATATACATGCCACGATCTAATGTAATATACATCCCACTATGTAATATACAATACTATATAATAATACATCCCCCTATCTATGTAATATACAATACATGCTATCTATATATATATATAGCTACCCTAATTGTAAGCTACAATAAAATAATTAAGGCCACTTACCTTTGAGATGTTTCTTCAGATCAGCAACCTACGGTAAAAAAAGATTCCAAAAATTAATACAACACATTTACATGAAATACCTAAACATTGTAAACATTGTAAACATTGTAAATATTCTAAATAATGTAAATATTATACTCACCTTTCCAGCATGTCCCGTTCAAGCATGTCACGTCCTCCATGTTCCGTCCGCCATGTTCCGTCGGCCATCTTTACTCCTGTCAAAAAAAACATTACATTAGTAAACATAAAGCAAAGTAAAATAAACACAATCTACATTATACTTACCTTTCCGCGATGTCTCCAGCCTCCTCGTCTTCTACGGAAGCATCCGCGCCTTTAAAAAAAAAAAAAAAAAAAAACGACACACATCCGCCCTTGCGGATGTCTCCGACGCTAATGACCTTTCTATGGAGTGTTCCAGAGTAAAATTGGCAATGGCGGCTTCTGATTGGCTGAAAAGGCTGTCTATCAAATTCAGCCAATGAGAAGAACCCATTTGTGAACCAATGAAAAAAGTATACACCCCAAAATACAACACTGATTGGATAACACACCTTTCAATCTGTATTTGAACCAATCCTAAGGCTTTATTGCCATCAGCCAATCACAATGGAATATACCCCCACGTACTGATTGGTGAAGACATCTTCGCCTTCCCATTGGCTGTGATATTGATTGATTTTAACAGTAGCCAATGAGAATGCGCAAATCCTTCACCAATCAGTACGTGAGGGTGTATTCCATTGTGATTGGCTATTGTCAGTGCAACCAATCAGAATGCGCAGAGGCTCCAACCAATCACCCTGTGGGGGTGTATTCCATTGTGACTGGCTGAAGGCATCTGCGCCTTGTGATTGGTTTAAATAAAGATTGATAGGTGCATTATCCAATCAGAGTGGGATTTTAGGGTGTATCCCTTTCTGATTGACTCACACATTGACGCCTCCTGATTGGGTGAATTTGATAGACAGCGTTTTCAACCAATCAGAAGGCGCCATTGCTTATTTTCTTCCGGAAAATTCTCCTGGAGCCTCATTAGCGTCGGGGATGTCCAGGAGTGCGGATGTAAGTATATATTTTTTTTTTTACAGGGCGTGGCAGAAGAGGATCCGGAGGAGGCCGGAGACATCACGGGTAGTTAAGTATAATGTAGATTGTTTATTTTATTTTGATGTATGTGTATTAATGTTGTGTTTTTTTTAACAGGTGCCGCGCCGGAGAAGGATTGAAAGAATGCCGGACGGGACATGGCAGAAAGGTGAGTACAATATTTAGAATATATAGAATGTATATAATGTATAGAATGTCTGGAATGTATAGAATGTCTATCATGTTTATTTTATTAGTGTAAACGTGTTGCACTAATTTTTTGTAATTTTTTTTTCGTAGGTGGCTGATCGCAATGGACATCTGCAAAGGTAAGTGGTCTTAATTTTTTTATTTTAGCTTAGACTTAGATTAGTTAATATATAGATAGCATTTATTGTACAGTATGTTAGCTAGGGGTTTTATATAGATAGCATAGGATGTATTGTATATTAAATTGTGTTATTTATTTAGATAGATTGGGGATGTATTATTATATAGATAGGATGTATATTAGATTATGGTATTTATTTAGATAGATTGTGTAATGTATATTAGATAGGGGTGTATTGTATTGTAATTGTATCTATTTGTATTGTATGTATTTGTATTGTATGTATTTCCTTTTCAGGTGTGTATTTTTTTTTTTTCTGTAGTGAGGCGGGGGGGGGGTTGTAATGTTTATTTTATTTCTGTAATGTTCCTTTTTTTGTGACTTAGGTTTTTTTAATTTGTGTAATGTAGTTAATTTTATTTTGTGAGTTAGTTTTTGGGGCTTTTTTATTTTCTGTAATTAGAGTGGTGGGGGTTAATAGGGGGTAGGTAGTGTAGATGTTAATAGGTTAGTGTAGAGGGTTTTTAGTTGATCTGTAATGTTTTATTGTGGGGGTCTAGTGCAGTATAGTGTTAATACTTGAGGACCATCATGGCACTTATGTGGTTAATGTAGTGTTGTAACAGGCACATAATGGTGTTAATATACCCTTATGGGACTGATGGGGTTAAATAGAGGCTTATGGGGGTCTGTATTGCACCCCATAAGTGACAGGGTTAATGAAGGGCTTATGGGGGTCTGTATTGAACCCCAGGAGTTACAGGCTTAATGAAGGGCTTATGGAGGTCTCTATTGACCTCCAGGAGTGACAGGGTTAATGAGGGTTTTATGGGGGTCTGTATTGACCCCCATGATTGACAGGGTGACAGTGTATTTTTTTTTTCTTTTACAACGGGTCCTTTAGGGACCTTTACAGTCCTTTCAGGACCTGTAACGCGGGGATTTTGAATTTTGATTGCAGCGGGGGTCCCCGATCGCGTGCAATCGGGACCCCACTGCGATGGTTAATGTGGGGTTAATGCAGGGCTCGGAGCTTATCTCGGATCACCTGCGGTTAATGCGGGTTTCCAAGCTTTTCTCAGATCCCTTCTTGGGTAAGTTGTAGGTGGCTGAGCGGTCCTCGGTCTTTGAGCCTTGTTTTCATTTTTTTGGCCGGCCATTTTTTCTCTCGCTTAGGGGATTTTCGTGTGTGTGAACTCGTGAATTTGTACTTAAATGGAGGTGTACCTTCACTTTCAGAGGTTCTGGGTACCCCCCCCCCTTTGCTATGGGTAAGCTTTTTATGTAGTTTTTGTGAGTATTTGGTGTGTTTTGACTGTTTTTAGGTGCCTCCAGTTCCGCCATTTTTCATGCATGTGGGTGTTTGTTACGTTAAGGTTGGTTCTGAGGTTAATGCAGGTTTCCGAGGTGAGCCTCGTTTTCGTTTTTTTCGGCGGCCATTTTTTCTCTCGCTTAGGGGATTTTCGTGTGTGTGAACTCGTGAATTTGGACTTAAATGGAGGTGTAACTTCACTTTCAGAGGTCCTGGGTGCCCCCCTTGCTATGGGTAAGCTTTTCATGTCGTTTTTGTGGGTATTTGGTGTGTTTTCACTGTTTGTAGTGGCGCGTGGGTCGGCCGTAATAGTGGGATTCTTAGTGCGTGTCGGTGTCTGTTACGTTAAGGTTGCCTCATTCCCTAAGTGCTTCGAGAGGACCCGCATTTGCGGAAGGGAGGGCCTCAGTTGCTGCCAGCAACTGAGGCCCTCGTCCGTGGTGTGTGTGTGTGTAACCGGTGTGAGGCGCCTTTGAGATTTTTTTTTGTTTAAAAGTCATGTGTGTGTGCAACACAGCCGACGTTGGAGCCTCCACCAACACGTTACTTGGGTTTTTTTTGGCTGGGAGGTTGGGTTTTTTTGTTAAAAAGTCGTGTGTGGTGTGTTTGTGTTAACACAGCCGACGTTGAGCCTCTACCTCCGCAAATGCGGACCCTCGCTTTGCAACAGTTACGATGGCTAAAATCGCAAAACGCTACTTAGTTGCTCCAATTCCCCAAGGCCGCAAATGGTTTCATACCCGTAAACGTCAAATGTCCGTAGCACTGTAAATACAAATAAAAATCAATACTGCACTGTAAATACCGAGGAAAGCGATGAAAGACATTAGAATTAATTGCACAACAGTCTCAAGCCCGCAAATCGGCAGTAAAAGAAATGTTTTTATTTTTATGTGTCATTTCGATCTCAGGAATCAATGAGTTAATACATATCAGGGCACCCAAATGGACTAGAACAGTATTGGCATTAATTTTTATTATTTTGTATTTTGAGGATTTGCGAGTCCCCCGAAACTAATTGATTGACACTAACATCCATGTTTTACTGCCAGTCTCATTTTCTATTGGCTGATTCGAAATGGGAGGTTACGGGCTTGCTTAATTGATAATGTTCCCGCCCTGAAATGCTACGGACGATTGCATGATTTACGGAGTTGGCTTTCAGCCCCTAAGTTGTGGGCTCCTTCAACTGAATAGCACTGGAATTATAGCAGAGTTCAATTCCGCAGCACGGCCACAGACATACGACCTGGATCCCGCGAGATGCGGGCTTGCAATTGAATCGGGATCATAGTCTCTGTAGGGCTGGATGTACAGTGTAGTGTCCTAACCTAACCGGGACTATGTCTCAGTAGCATGTTGCAGAGATGGTCACTGATAGGTTTGTATCAGACACTGCACAGCAAGCATTACAGAGTCTGTGTGTTCGTTTGCCGGGGTGGGAGCTTTGTTGGGACTGTTTGGAAGGATTCCGTGAGTAAAAACAGAGCTTTGAAGCACTTGTTACTAAAATGATGTCTAGATCTACAAATACATACTGAGGTAGATTATTTTAATATTAAATACAAGCAACCGTCCATATCCCTTTAATATTTGATCACCATATCAGCCCTTTAAATCTCACTTTTCTTGGCTTTTTCCTAAACTCCTTTAGAAAGCTGAGACGATCTGTCTTGTTGTCTCTATTATATGACAAGGAAAAACAAATAGACACATGTGACATCTCAAGACTCTGTAATAACGTCCGACTGGAGAGCTTTGTGTTTGTGGGGTCATTACCTGCACAATATGGATGCCCTTCTGATGGATCAAACCTGAAAGACACAATTTTATTATATACTTGGATGGAGAGAAAAATAAGACGCCAGTCAAAGGCTTCACCAAGAATTAATGGGACAGAAGATTTTATACTAGACATGAATATGGGGCATCTTAAGAATACTGATAGAAGATATGTTATGAGTTAATATAAATAATAATGAATATAGTAACAGTATATTAAAGGGGCATCGTACAAGGATAAACAAATGTTTGGAGACATTGAGTCTGACTCTTATTTACAAAAAACAAACAAAGGTGACTCCTTTGCTGGGTCCTGGAGAGATCCATGATATATTGGTGGAAGTTGTGTGTGTGGGAGAGGTTATTATGTTTGATATTGTTGCAGTGAATGATGCAAGGGACCTGCTTCTGGTCCAGTGAGAGAGAATGGGAGTTGTGTATATTTCAATTTCATCCAACTATGTTTACAGTGGATCGCTGTCCCTTCCTTCCCTTACCTCTCTCTCCATTGACAGCCAAAACACTGCCCCTCGTGATTCAGCTCTGAGGAACTGATGTAACAAGCACTAAATGGATTCCTGTACTTATAAGCAGTCATTAAAAATTCAAAAAATACTTTCCGCTCATGGCTCACACAACTGCTGGTGTTGTTAGCTTGGTACATACTCGACAAACAAGTGTCTTATTTTCTTGAACTGCCGTGTTCCTTTAATTTAAACAGAAAAGGTCTCAAGATTGAAGACTGCGGTCCTATCCTCTTATGGTAGCGCAGCACAAAACAGCAGCAGTGGCGGTGAGCGTCCGCTTGATGGCGCTGCCGATATTCCGGTGCCATATCACAGTGAAGGCTTAGGTAAACTGTTAGGGTTAGGGTGAGTGTTAGGGTTGGGGATAGGGTGAGGGTTAGTCTAACATTATAAGTTTAGAACTATTCTCACATATCGGCAGCGCTGCAAAATATAACATCTAGTGGTTGGAGGTCGCACTGCAGCGGCGGACCTGTCCTGACACCATAACAGGATAGATCCAAGACTGCTTTTAAAAAAACAGGTACTTTTTTAACTAAATGTTCTTAAAAAAAAATGTATTATTTAAAAATTGTGTTGGACTCTGGAAGCATCCATCTTACTTTGGTGGAATTTGTGTGTGTCAGAGGGGTGTGTATAATTCTGGAGATCAATTTGCAACTGTTAGAGGGAAGGGGTGTGGTGGCAATTTCAATATTAATTCCCCATCCCTCCTTCCCCTTGCTAATTGATCTCCATTATTGTAAACACCGATTTTACACAAACAACTAACACCAAAGTATCATGGATGCTTCCAGAGTCCAACAGAGTCACCAGCATTAAAAATAAAATAAAAAAAAAATATATATATATAAATATATACATATATATATATATATATATATATTGTAGGTGGAAGGGGTGTAGTGTCCATTTCAATAAGGTTAATTTCCAATTCCTCCCTCCACTGATAGGTTTACAAAAACACCCCCTCGTGATCCAGTGCTTAGGAATTGATAGCAGAGCGTTTTTATGCTTACTTATTTATAGACATATAATTTTTACTTTTGTTTGGTTATCAGAATACTATTTATCTTGTGTATTTTTTATGAACTCATTCTATACATCTCATTCTATATCTATTGAGATGTTTATGAATATATACAGTGGATATAAAAAGTCTACACACCCCTGTTAAAATGTCAGGTTTCTGTGCTGTAAAAAAAATGAGACAAAGATAAATATTTTCAGAACTTTTTCCACCTTTAATGTTACCGATAAACTGTACAACTCAATTGAAAAACAAACTGAGAAAAAAACAAACAAAACATTGAAACCTTGCCAATTGTCTCATAAGGGGAAAAAAAGCAAAATTCCTTCCTGACCCCAGAAACTGTGAAGAACCCTTTTCTTTGTTTAAGGTGAAATCTTATTTCCTCTAACCTCAAGGGATGTCCTCTTGTCAGTTGAAAATCTCTTACTTCCAAAAGTTCACTTCACAAAGCCTTATATTGACCCTGGATGTATTTAAATAACGTAATCATATCCCCTCGTGGGCGCCTTTTTTCTAGCGAAAATAAGTTTAATTTGGTTAGTCTTTCTTCATAACTTAGCCCCTCCATTCCCCTTATTAGTTTTGTTGCCCTTCTCTGTACTTTTTCCAGCTCTAAAATGTTTATCTTTATTAGTTATTTTTCGAGGTTAAAGATCATATCTCTTATCCCCTGGCCATATTCTAAGTTACCAATCATATGCCTTAGTGACCCATATTGTAACCAAAGGAAGCTAGGAACTTTATTAGTATTTTTTAAATCCTCAAATGATCTTAAATGATCATCCTTCCAGAGATCCCGAACCGTGCACACATTCCATTGGCCAAAGTCTACCCGTATTTTTGTACCATTTAAATCATACAGCATTTGTAATGGGGTTACTGGCGATGGGAATAGTAATATCTTCCATTTATTGTTGATTTTATACCATTTAGTTAAGCAATATTGAATAATCGGGGGTAGATCCTCTCTAAACCGTTCTTTCATCCATATCAAATACTCTAATCAAATCTCTTTTACTAATTCGCTCTCAATCAGGAAAAATTTACCAGGTGATTTACTCTCTTTATATTTCAAAAGGTGACTAATAACAATATTCTCTAAATAATCCCTCAGATTCGGCGAAGATAATCCACTGCAGTTAATTTTCCTTTTTATTCACATTCCATTAACCCAAACTTATTCTTTGAAATTTAGTAATAGTACCCCGGAACATTTTAAGGGGACACATCTTAGGACATAGGTTATTTTTGGTATAATCACCATTTTAATCATTGAGATACAACCAATCCATGATAAATTTAGTCTGCCCCATTTTTTTACAAAGGTTACATATAGGGATATAGATTTGGTCCAAGTTATCAGTCACTAAAGTCGAAATCCTTGGGCCAATCCTTATCCCCAAATGTGTTATAGAATTATGATCACATCTAAAAGAAAAGGTTTCTTTCAGGCATACCACCTCTTCAATAGATAAATTAAACATAACATTTCAGATTTATAACTATTGATTTTATAGTAAGAGTCCATTTTGTAATCTTGTACAATTATTAGTAATTTTCTTATCGAATTTATTGGAACGGACATGGTTACAACTACGTCATCTGCAAAAAGTGATATCTTTGATATTGTTTTACTGATTTCTATCCCTTTTATATCAACATCACATCTTATGGTATTAGCTAAAGATTCAATACATACGTTAAATATCAGGGGGGAAAGGGGGCAGCCCTGTCTGGTCCCTTTTCTTATGTTGAATACCTATTAAAAATGCTGATGAATTACTGTATAAGGCCATAATGGCTTTAATACACATGCTTCCAATATTGCTTTCATAAAATCCCAGTTGATGCGGTCGAACGCTGTTTCGGCTTCTAAAGCGACAGCAACAACTGGTAATCTACTCTTTTTCACAAAGGCAAAAATATCGACCAACTTTCGATTGTTGTCTGCCCCTTGTCTGGATTTAATAAAACCTGTTTGATCTTGATCCACCAACAGATGCATTCATGGGTCTAATCTCTGTGCATATACTTTAGCATAGATTTTTAAGTCCTGATTTAAATGTGAGATAGGTCTATAATTCATACATAAGGTCAGATCTTTGCCCTCTTTAGGAATAGCAATGATGGCGGCTTCCGTCATCTCCTGAGGGATAGCTCCCGTCATTTTGATCTCATTAAATGCCCTAGATAAATGTTCTAGTAATTGTGTTTTAAATAATTTATAGTAGCTGGGGGAAGCCATCTGCCCCTGGAGCCTTTCCAGTCTTTAATGAATCAATTGTGGATTCAACTTCATCCACTGAGATCTCTCTATCTAACATCTCTCTATGATAATGGGTTATTTTCAGAGTGTTAGATTTACTCAGAAATTGTTATCAATTCTATAGATGGTTTGCAGACACCTTCATGGCCTTCCAAGTTGTATAAAGTACTATAGTATTCTTGAAAGGTCTTCTTTATGTCACTTGGACTATAATTGTTTTTCCCCTTTAGATCTATCAATCTTTCTATCCTTTTTTGACTATATTTATGATTCTTAAAGTTCTCTATACTTCCATCAGTTGACTCACCATATGATATTTTTTTTGCAGTAGAAGCCAGAGCTTATTATCTATTTGAATCTGAATACTCTTTTTGATATGGCCTTGTACCCTCACTATTTCTTTTATCGTATCTTCTTCAGGCAATTTTTTATACTTATATTCTAATTTCTTTAGCTCTAAATCTAGATTTCTTAAGGGCAGCCCTCTCTTTCTTTTTCCAAATAGATCTAACCTTAAGAAGGCCACGCATATATACTATATGGGCTAGCCATAATGTATGGGTTGGAAGAAACTGAGCCTACATTAGTTCTAAAAAAACTCTGCCAACTCCTGTTATATTTCCTCTCTATATTTTCCCTCCTTAAAGATAGAAGGGTCTATTCGGAGGGCCTTAATATTTATTCCCCTTAATTTATTATTCAGCTGTAGTTGTATATGCCCATGGTCTGAACACACTATGGGGCCAGAATCGACTTTGGTCCAACAAAAAATAATCAAGTTTTATGTTGGTACGAGAAGAATGAAAAATCCTTCTCTTCGGGGTGAGTAACCCTCCACGCATCAAAGACATTGAATCTTTCTAAAGTATCTTTATATTTCCTTGCCTTTCTAAAAGTTTCGTGGTCCGGGGCAGATCCATTTTGAGATTTTACATCAAGCAAGGCCTCCAAACACATGTTTCGTTTCCCACATATTATTAAAAGACACTTTTTTATTTTATCTATATGACTTAACATCTTAACTAAAAATGTATTATGTTTTGTGTTAGGGGAATAAAGATTAGCAATAGCATAGGGGACATTATTAATACGGCCAATCCATATAACAAATCTACCATTTATATCTGTTTCTATATACTCATTCGATATAACATTTATCTATGGAATATTATTGAAGTTCCTCTAGCTTTTTTCTTGTATCAAGAATTTATAGTAACTCTATAACAGTTATTTGTCAAGTTAAAGCTTCTCTCTCTACACCAATGAGTTTCCTGGATACAGATAACATGTTCAGAGCCATACGTCTCTTTCCAGGCGAGTTCAAACCTTTCACATTTATTGATAAAATAGAAATAGGTAGATATGTGAAGTCGAGCAGCTTACTCATTTCAAGTTTGATTAACCACGGCTCTACTTATAACAAAGTCCTCCATACTACACTTTTTACACACAAATAACACAAACCCACACATAACAAATACCATGAATGATGGTATTTGAACTTCTTATATACTGCCGTCACATGTATAGAATACAAATCCACCCCGATGGAAGGAATCGGGAATAGATTATCGAGGGCAAGCTCCTCACCACCCAGCCTTCCCACCCATTACTATTACATTTTCCATATACCTAAGACACATTATAGCCTCTTCTTCTACCCTCTCTTCTCTATCCATTCCCTTATGTGTTGTCCACATGTTCGATATCAAATTTTCAAAAAATGTGCCAAATCTTATTTTCTATATTACACAAACTTCTTAATATTTTAATACCCTTCTATAATGTGTGTAAAAGTCACGTAAATTAAGTTTATTATGTGAAAATCGACCTTCAATCTTGCACCCATATCTTAAGTATATATCATTTATTTTTATTGTTCCACCAATTACCCCTATCTAAGCTACAGATTTTAACTAGTAGTATCGTCCGTCCCCCTTATCCGTTCATTCCCCTTCCTATACATTTCTATTACCTCTCATATATCAAGCTTCCCCTTTTCTCTCACACTTCTACATTAATCTTCCATTTTGCTAGTAACTCCTCGCCCTCCTGCGGCGTATTAATATTTATTTTATCATCCTCTCTCCTAACGAACAGTTTCACTTAATAAAGTATTGGTAATTCTCTTGAATTCTTTTTTTTTCCATTAGAGTCTCACTTAAGAGATCTTGAAAGACCAAGATAAAATACGGTTATAATAGGAAATCACATAGATTATATGGTAACAACAGCATTAATAAGCATTAATTAATTAATTAGTACTGAGACCCCCCTCCCCAGAAATAAAAAATAGCAGTGGCAGCAGCCTAAATCTGAGCCACATTTATTAGTATATTCAGACGGAAGGAGGAAGACACCGATATGTCTTACTCACACTAATCTCTAAAACCAGATTACATGTTTATATGTTTATCCTGTGCTGGCTCTAATTGCAGCTCATTAAAGGGGCAGCTGGATACTGCACTAATTAGTGTTTTGCTTTCAGCCACATGCCGGTGATGGTGAGTTATTGTAGCAGGAGGGGCAGGGTGTCGCACGGAGTAAGGCTGTTGGCTTGTTATACCTTTAAAGGGATATGGAAGGTTTTATAAACATCAATGTATATGTAAAATAACTAGCTCCTCATGTTAAGGAGCCCTTTTAAAGGGCATTTAATGCTGGTTATACATCATAGCCCCGAGAAATGCCCCTTCATACCTGGATATGCAGACTGGAGAATGATTAGAGACGTACTACTATGGCTTTATGGGTTCCCTGGTGGTCCAGTGGTCAGGAATCTGTGCTTTCACCGTTGCGACCTGGATTTGATTCAAGTCAGGGAGCCAAGAGGTAACCACCCTGAAGCCGAGCATGGTTGGGCCTGGTCAGTACTTGGATGGGAGACCACCTAGGAATACCAGGAGCTGTATGCTGTGACCCACTGGAGAATGAACTGGCAACCCACTCCAGTATCTCTGCCATGAATACCAAGCATTGTGTGTTGTGGTCCATGGGATCACTAAGAGTCGGACACGACTGAGCAACGTAAACACATGCACTTACATCATAGTAGCCATTTTTTAGATGGAAAGTATTACTGAGAGATTCACCATTGTTTATGTGGCATTATTATGTTCCCCGTGGTGCGTGATCTTAATGAGATAATTTATGAAACAATGTGCTTATTTATTTATTTGGTAACAAAACCGATTTGGTTGGTGCTAAGCAGCCCTTCCCCAAACTAAACCAGCACCCGAAGCTGCACAAAGATACAAATAAGTCAGGTTAGTGAGGACCACAGTGTAGAATAATATATATATATATATATTTTAAAAAGGTAATAACCAGTAATACAAGTTTGGGAGCCATGGCTGGGAATTGTAAATCCGTGGAATAGCATAGCATAACCACAAAAAAGAGTGAATATCTCAACAATTTACTATAGAGTAAAAAAAACAGTATATTTCTACTATGACGGGAAGTGACAGGAGTAAAATTGTAAGGCTAGCAATGCGGTTTGCCACACAATGCGAGGCTATGGGCCCTCTGAGCACCTTTGGCGCTCATTGCAAGCCTCTCCCCCTTTGTAGTTTATAGGCCTGGCGCTGGAGTGTTACTGTCTTGGGTTAAATGTTAGTAACTTGGATTAAGTGTTACTGCTTAGGGCTAGTTTTACGTCCCTGGGCCTTGTTTTCGTTTTTTCGGCAGCCATTTTTTCTCTCGCTTAGGCGATTTTCGATCCTGAAAAAACTGCAAATATGCTTCAAATATGCTGAGGCATATTTGTTGTTTTTTTCATGTCTTTTCAGTTCTGTGGGTGGGCCGCTAAAGTAGTAATTTTGCGAGGCGCACAGTGCAGGTTTCAGTCGTAAGTCGTACGGGTAGTAATTCCCACAAGGCTCGCAGTTGCGGCTAAGTCCCACAGGTCTCATTGCAGGCTAAGCTCTGCTTCCCTCAACTGCTCACCTCGCTAAGTCCTGCGTGATCGACGGCTCACCGCGCAGTTGCAAAGTGTAACACACGGACAACTATATATGTGATATTCAGTTTTGTTATATTCTTTAAGAAGAAACCTACTTATTAGGATGATATGAGGAGGAAAAGAAAAAAAGATGAGATGGTGGTTGACACAATGTTCTAGAATGTTAAATCCAGATAAAAAATTATTGTTGGCATATACGGAGTCATTTTTAGAAGTGATTTCATTCCCTTTGGTGGAAGCTGCAGGGTCTGTATTCTAGTACCATGGTCTAACTCTGATTGGCCTCTTCGTACTTCACTGAAGAGGTACATACCTAACTGTACAATGTATTCTAGTCTCATATAATAGGGGTATTTACTAAAGGATCGGGTGGCAGGGATGGGCTGTGATGGGCTGATCCAGCATCTCAACTCATCTGGCAAATTATTAAAGCCTGTTTCCTAGTTAAATCACCACCTAACAAGAGCATCTCAAGTCATTGCTATGTTTAATGAGGGCCCGCATGGAGAACATAAGCCGGGATATAGGCCCTGTATTTACTAAATTTATATCATTATCTATATCCTAAGTAAGTTTGTGAGTTTCCAATCCTGCTATGTGCTTTAGTGGAATAATGTGCAAGTTTGATTTTAGGCTCAAAGTCCAGGCCCTCCATTTTTTTTTCTTTGCATTCTGTTCATATTGTTTTATATGAACTTACCCCTGTATAGTGCTACAGAATATATTGGTGCATTACAAATAAAGGAAATAATAATAATACGTCCTCATATGCTGAGATTCACCACCCCTTCCTTTAAACCTTTCCTGTTATCTGGGCATTGGCACGCAGCAACCAGCAGGTGGCACACCAAGACTTTTTTTTAATTTGTTCTTGCTCTTTGGGTTAAGGATTTAGGGTTAGGAGTTAGGCAAGTGGCAGATCGTAAAATAGTGGTGCGCACAGCTTGCCATATAAAACTGATCATCTCTCAAATAGAAGCTGAGGCACCTATTTTACCACAAAATACTGGGAAAACTTAGTGACTTGAGTATACACAGAGGGTGGGAAATGCGCTGCCCTGTGTCGCTCGTGTCCCCCCTCTCCCTCCCCTGCGTCTCTTTCCCTCCCTCATCATCCTTCTCATGCTCCCTCCTCACCCAATTCCCCCTATCCAATCCCCCCCCCCCCCCCTTTACCTTCCATCAGCTGCTCCTCTGCGCGTCACATTAGCATATGCCGGGTCCTGACACAGCCAGAAGACGCACAGAGGAGCAGCTGATAGAAGGTAAGAGAGGGGAAAGGGAGAGAAGAAAGGGGGGGGGGGAAGGGTTATTAGGAGAGGGAGGGGTGGAAGAGACACAGAAGAGGGAGAGAGCAGCAGGAGCAGGGTGACTCGAGTATAAGCTAAGTTTTTTTTTTTTTTCAGCATTAAGAAAAGGGCTGAAAAACTTGGCTTATACGTATATGAGGTATATATGTGTATATATATATATATATATATATATATATATATATATATATATATATATATATATATATATATATATATATATATATATATATATATATATATAGAGTGAAAGGTTTCATACCATCTCTGGTTAAAGGGACACTGTAACATTGTATGTCTTTGAAAGCGGTATATAGATAAATAAAAAATGTAGAATTGCGGTTTTATATAAATGCCTTTCCTTCTTTCAGCTTGGGTCTGCAGAGCTTCAGTTTTCTTACTTTTTGCTAAAACCCAAAATGGAGAGGTCAAGGATTGGTCTGTAGGCCTTTAAAACATTCCATAATTACACTCTATTATTAAGAAACTGTCATCAGACTTAGTTTATGCATTAATCACCCTCTCTGTACTGGCTTCAAATTTACTTGAGCGGCTTGTCTACAATTACCTTGCCCAATTTATTTCCTCCAACCTCCCCCTCTAGAGTGTTGGGACCAGAAGCCAGGTTAAAGTCACTAACAAGTTAAAAGGTTAATTCTCCATTCTAACTCTCCTGAACCTCTCTGCTGCCATTGTTACAGATAGCATCTCTGTGCAAGTTCTCTGCTCTCTTGGCATCTGTGACCGTTATCTCATGGTTCACATCCTACCTACAAGATAATTTAGTGTCTCCTTCTCTGGCACCCCTTCTTCACCGCACCATCTGTTGGCCTACCCTGAGATGCAGTCCTAGGCCCTCTCTTTTCTCCACCTAAACCGCCTCCATCGGTACTCTATTAATAAGTATCATATCTATGCAGATGACACTCAAACCTACTTCTGAAGACCAGATTTATAACCCCTTCTTCCCGCACAAGTTTCCAACTGTCTCTCAAGCATATCCTCCTGGATGTCCACCCACCATCTCAAACTCAACATGTAAGAGACTGTGCATCTTATCTTCCCACAGCTTCCACTTCTCAAATATCTCTCACCACTGACAATGCCATCATTCCCCGGCCCATTGTTTCGGGGTCCTATTAAACCCTGTCCTCGCTTTCATTCCTTACACACAACCAATAACCATTTCACCTAAAAACATCTCTGATTTATTTATATACTACTTTAGAAGGGATATAAATGTAGCGTCTCTAACGGTTCATATCCAGACTGTCTACTTTTAGGCATTCCTGTTGGAAAAGTCTGTATGTTCTTATTAAACATGCAAATTAACTATAATGTTATGCAGTATGATTACATTTTTCAAATAAAGTGATTCTTTGGTCAGCTCATGCTCTGAAGTTTGATGTAATGAGGTTCTTCAATTATAAAAGACCCCTTAATATAAGATGGTGATCATCCCCAGGGTATCAGTAGCACTCCGTTTCGGATATTTACAAGATTTGCAAGCTACTTAGTAACTCAGAACAATATACATCAAATTTTAATCAATTTAATGAAGTTTTCATAATTAAATAAAACAATTCAAATAATCTAATAAGCATAACGACTCTTCCTTATTCTTGTAGTAACATACCATACAATGTGAGCAGAAATCAGTTCTGACACTGCATGAACAGACAAATATATAATCCTTATACAGGATCTGAAAGGGTGGTAGGACATTTTCCATTGGGAATCTAAAACCACATGTTTTACACATTACAGAAGTTTTATTTCTGCAAGGAAAATAAATAAGATTTGTTCAGGAAAATTAACAAAAGCAATAATAAAATCGTAAATGTGTAAATAAAATGTCATGGAGAGCACCCATTTGTTATCTTAATTGGTTCATATTCAAAAGAGATGGGAGCAGAAGGTTATTGCAGGCCAGTGGTTTACAAGGCTCCCAGACCTAGTGTTCTCGTTTAATGCGTCAGGACAGAGGGGGAGAAAACAACTGCTCCCCAGGGCTGCATCGATGTAATATTTATACAGTACAGATCACTGCTTTTTTCATACAAAAACATTTATGTATGGTTTAAAACACCAACTTTTATTTATGTTTTGACTACAGATGACATCTTCATAACTGGACTTCCCAATTGGATGGATGTGCCCATTTAAACCGGAAAATCAGGTTTGTGAAGTATGCAAAAAAAAAACCACAATATTAGCAGCTGTGTAAACTATGAATTTATACCAACTAAAGAGAAAATCTAGACTGTGTATAGAAAGTTTCCATCTTATCGGACTTGTGCAGTTCCTGTTCACTTAGACCCAGAATGCATTTTTTTATCTACTGAATAGTGGAGGAAGGAAGAAAGGAGGAAGATTTTTTATATGGGATTTTGCTGTTTGACACATTCAGTTCCTTCACTTATAGCAGCTTAGAAGTAGGCAGCTTATCTTGCAAGTACAGAATAACTGCAAGTCCTGTTCCCTCAGAAATGTAAACATGCCTCTCATATATGCAACTTCAAAAGTAACATAGAAGCTTTCATAGCAGAGAGGCATCTTTTTTAATTCAAAAATGTTTTTTTTAAGTAATTTTCCTGCCTAATTATGCTTTTAGCCAAATTCAAATGTTTGAACCATAGATTTCTTCATTATACAGTAGATGTTTAACCACAACTTTAATCTTAAACAAACAGCTGGTTTCCCTTTTATCCAATGCATGTGTATTTTATAGCTCCACTGTTCAGATGTCAATGATCACGAAATCCATCATATAAGCAATGATAATATTAGGCCTCTAGATGGCATAGCGTACAAAAAAAAAATCATTTTGTATGTCCTTTATAAATAAATATATTCTTACATGACAAGATAAGCACAATTTATTCTACAAAACAGATCATTTAACACCATGTAAGTACATATCTATTTATTTAAGTAACAGTTTATAATAGTTTCACATTTCAATGAGAAAAGTCTCATGAGGAATATCCACAGCAACGCACTCAATCAAAAAATGGCATTCGGTAAAATTGTTCTTTCACCATTTGAGATAGTATACAACCTTCGATAGTCATGTCCCGTGCATTCAAATGGCATTAAGGCACTTTGGATTAATATAATACTGAATTATTGTTCATTTTTCCTCTGTTGGACAATTGTACAAAAAAAAAAACAGGCCATTTATGTGCATGCCATTTTATGATATAACGTACAGAAAGGGAATTTTTTTTTATAAAAGATCTGAAGAGTACTAGATTGTAGAAAGCAAAAGTCATAAAAGATAAATCAGACTAAATTCTGTAGTTCGTTCACCTGCTGCATAATCTAAACATTATATTTGTCCAGTCATCTGGAGATAAACCCGGTCCGTGCTAACAAACTTAAATAGCATGATTTTTTGCCTGTGCATCTATGGCTGGAACAGAGTTTAAAAAAAAAAAAAGCAAAAACAAAAAAAATCCATACAAAAATCCCAGCTTCATAAAAAGTAAAATCCATCTCTTTCTTTCAAAAATAGAACAGAAAACTTGCACTTTACGAAATTATGGATTTTTCTATGTACAAGTTTGTTTTTCGGTGACAAAATAAAGAACAGATGTGGACATATAAACAGGAATATGATGTAAAAAAAGAAATAAACAGCACCGCAAGGGAAGAAAAAGCCCCAAATGTACTGGTAACTGTATCAGGGTTGCTTCGAGAAAGCTGGCACATCCTCCGTCTCAGAGTCCATGCGGTTTGGTGTGCAGGGCAGGAGAAGAGGTGCTGGTCCAACCAATGACCTCCGATGGCACGAAAGACGGGAGTGATGACTTACACAGCCTGAATACAATCTTTGGTTTTCCAGTTTGAGTTTAGAGGAGATAGAAAGATATATAAAACAAAAATATATATATATAGGTGTGTTGCTGAATTCCTAGAGCCCCTGATTCTGGTTAACAGAGGACTTTGTGAAAAGTAGGGCACAGTTGGTCATAAGATGCCGAGTCTCACGTGTGTCGCTTTAAGCCTTTGTCTGAACCAATGTCCACGGTGATATTTGTGTAGAGTGGAAGGAAATCCTTTGATATAAATGTATACTGCAGGGCATTCATGCCGTCTTGTTTCCATGTCCGTCGAGTCTTGGCCAAAAGATTGAACCTGTAAAGCAACAAAATGGTAAATTAGACAATATATCATTTATAGGATTTTAACTAATTGAATGCTAGATATTTATAGCAATGGTACCAAGAATATAGATTCACAATTTTAACTTGCTGAGAAAAATAACTTAATTGCCAATAGAGCTTTTAATACAACTAACCATTTTTTCTTAGTACATTTTTGGGGTTTCTAGAGTCCTGTTACTCTACTAAAAAGGATATTTAAAAAAAAAAAAAAAAAGAGAGAAAATGTAAACAACAAATGTACACTTCTATAAAGCAAACAATTAAAAGAGATTGTTCTTCGCTTTAAAATGTCATATTTACTATGGAAGATCTTGAGAAATGCAAGGAGCCCAATACATTACCGCGGCCCACCCAACTATATGGTGGGCAAAAGAGCTCTCCACCGTACAGTAAATAGTACATTGGCGTTTGCATTTGAATGTTTAAGTAAACGGGAAAACATTTTGAATATCTATCTATCTCCTTTCCTGGCTAAAGAATGGTTGGCTTCACAATAATGTAGTTGGCGCCTAAGTTTCACGTAAATGTCACTATGGTTATCGTTACAGTTTACACACCGATATAGATCAACTATCAAGACACACAAAACAACATTCTATACTATTCAGTTTCACTCTAACACCACTCTGCATCATTTAGATTTCTAGTCCAGATTCGGTAAATAAGAACATGCTCTTAAGCTTCTGTTCCTGGTTGTGCGTATCCATATGGTGTTCTTGGCAAAGATACTGGAGTGGGCTACCGCTTTCTTCACCAGTAGACAGATTTGTCGGACCTCTCTGCAATGATCTGCCCATCTTTGTGATTATATATATATATATATATATATATATATATATACTAGCGAATTGCCCGTCAAAAAATGACGGCAATGAAATTGTAAGGTAGCTAATGCTGTTTAGTGTGTAATAATGAAATATATAATACATTAATAAATGAATATACTTTACCTATTTTAAAGCATTGTGTGGAAGAGCTGTGAATGTGTTTTGATGTTGCTGCAGCATTAGTGGTGTGGATCTGCTGTGTAAGCGTGCTGAATGTGTGCAGTGTAACACTGTGCGTGCGCGAGCCCAAACCGTTGTTGTGTACTTCCGCATTGGCCTAAAATGGCAAGTAATGTGTGGTATACGTTTGTATCGGTATATCCGTAGGTGTTTTGTGGTGTTTTGCGAGTTTCTTGTGGTGTTTTGCGAGTTTAAAGTGCTGTAGCCTCGTTTTCGTTTTGTTCGGCAGCCATTTTTTCTCTCGCTTCGATTTTTTTTTAGTCTCTAAACGGTTTTATTTGGAGTAAAATCGAGGTGTAAGTTGTATTTTTGAGGTGCTGGGTGCTCCCTCTTGGTGTAGGTAAGTTTTTTATGTATGTGGTGTGTGTATGTATTGTGTTTTACATTTTGTAATGTTCGCGAGTTGCGTCCGAGTGTTGCGAGTCCGTAATGTGTGTGAACGTGTGTCGTATGTTGTTTGCGAGTGTCGTAACGTGTGTGTCGTACTGTTTGTGTTGCGACGTGAAGTTTGCGAGGGTCGCAGTTGCTGGCATGGAGCGCCTTTGGCGCTCCATGCCAGCAACTGAGGCCCTCGCTTCGCGAGGGTCCTCAGTTGCTGGCAAGGAGCGCCTTTGGCGCTCCATGCCAGCAACTGAGACCCTCGGGCAGTGCCCTCGCTTTGCGAGGGCCTCGACTTGCTGCGCGAGCCGCGGCCCTCGCTACGCGAGCCCGCAGCGTTAGCAACAACTCGTACGCTCACAACTATATATGTGATATATATATATATATATATATATATACACACGCACATATGCATACATACACATATATTCACACAAGCCCCTTCACCATGAAACTGTAGCGACCCAGAAGGGGTCCCCTAAATATAGTGGTCCTTTAAATACAGTCCCCAAAAAGTTGAATTTCTGTGTTCATATAAACAGTTACATTAGAGTATTATCTTTATTCAGATGCAGGGAAGCAAGCTGCAAATAAAAATGCAAATAATAAACCGTTTTAGCACCTTCTGTGCTGGCAATTCTAAAATAACTTGACCAACTGGCTCAGAATATATCAGACAACGTTGATGTTTCCAAGTGGCAACTAAACTCAAATGAACAAAATTGCATGAAAATAAAATCAAGCTGTGCTTTTAGGTAAACTCAGATACCATTTACATAATAGTTTGATACCAAGGAAAGCCAGACTTTCTATCCCTCTCCAATACGATACATGAAACAGGTTTTATAACTAGTTTTAGACATTCAAATGTGAACACCAATGTACTATTTATTTACTGTACTACTGTACGGTGGAGGCTTCTATCGCTCAATCAATTAAATGATTGTTGTGATGAACTGCCTACTCAAAATATCCACTACACAGGCTAAAGAATCAGCCCCACACTGATGAGAGGCAGTAACCTTGAAACGGCTGTACGTGGGTGGGATTCCTGACTTGTGTATAATCCAACCCTAGCTTTGCCCAAAGATGATACAGCGGGCATATGCTTAAGGGAAGCCATGTTTAATATGGATATGGATTGCAATAATGAAGTCTTTGTGGGCATATTAGCATGTCCCTGCCAGGGTTCCCAGAATGCAGTGTAATAACGGTATTTTTCTATATTCTGGGCTTGTTTTACACATTCAAATGTGAATGCAAATGTACAATTTATTTACCAATTATATATACACACTCATTTGAAAACATTTGAGTCTAAAAGCATATTTAGGCAGGGAAAGGCCTAACTAAAAATATAATAATAATAAAAAAAGACCATTCTGCTCGTACCTTTAGTTATGCTTGTGAGGGGGCATTTATTTTTACAGTTCTGCATCCATTGAAGCAAGCTACCTGCTTCTGGGCCGGTGAGTGGAAAAGGATTGGCGTTCATGTCCAACAAACCAATTATCTAACTAATCATCCTGACCTCTCCCTCTTCCCCATCCCTGCCTCCACTGATAAATGTTAAACACACCCCATCATGACCCAGCTCTCAGGTAGTGATGCAACTAAGTCCACATGGAATCCGATTCATAAATGGAGCGTTAACACATTTTGATTTTCTCTAAAAATGTGTTAAGTCCCCGGCTTACACACCTGCTAGGTTAGTCTCCTACATACTTCACAAGTGCCATTTTTCTTGAACTACCGTGGTCTTTACCAGACAAGCCATAATTGCACATACTTTATTAATGAGTGACACAACAATGGTACCAGTTATTGCAGAAATTAAAAGTACACGTAAAAATAAATATAATTAAAATCGTTTTGAGAGGAAGTGTTCGATAATAAAGCTTGAAAGTTGGGAGTTTTAAATATCAACTACATAAAGCTTCTCTGTCTCCTTACGACTCTGTCACTTGATAAAGGAGCGTCTCAACCTGCAGGAGCATGCCCAGTTGGATAAACAACAGTAATAACCAAGACATTTAGTTGTTAGTCTTATGACTAAAAGTAAATGGCTTAAGGCATAGAGACGGAAGATCGTAAAACCTGTCCGTGTAACATATTATTATTATTATTGTTTATTTGTAACGTGACAACATATTCCATAGCACTGTATATAAGTTGTGATCAAGGCAAAATAATATTAACACATTACAAAGAATGGAGGCCCTGCTTGAGTTTGGAAACCAGCACTATGTGCATTTGATTTTAAAGCACCAACACATGACTGAGAACTCGCAAACTTACAATCTAGGAAGATGAAAGAGGGCGTGCGATTAAAGCGAACTATATATATATATATATATATATATATATATATATATATATATATATATATATATATATATATATATATGGGTCAAGAGATCTGTACCATCATTGTCTTAGGCTGGTGGAGTTTCTAATAAAAATGACTACAGTGGTCCTTCAACCCTTGCACTTGTAAAGTAGTGAAAGGGTTAAAGTGACACCGCTATGGTTTCAGATACAGCTTAAGTTAAAAGTATAGGTAATAAGTAATTTACTAATGGAATGTTATTAAAAAAACACCAAGTATACGGGCTACAAAATTATTTTGCCAAACGTTCTGAATGGAGAAAATGTATTGTGCCATGTCAGGGCAGAAAGTTTCCAAATACTGTAAATTTGCTCTATTTAGATTAATAATAATTTGGATTTAATAACATTTTGGTAATAATCTTACCCTGTGTACAAGGATACAAATGTGTTGTCATGATGCCACGATCCAGCTGTGCCACTTTAAGTAATGACTAACTGGCCCATTTTAAAGTTTTTATATTTCCGAGTGGACCACTGACCACAATGCTTTAGCTGGAAGGCTTTTATTTCATAATCTTGGTAATTATTTACTTGGTTCTGGACACAATGTGGAGCCATCCAACCTTGAAAAATATTGATATGTAATCAAAAAAATAGGTGCATAAGAAAATAATGGTTTATGGTAAACAGCCCCTTCTGGATCGCTACCTTGTTATGATTAAGGGGCTTGTAGACCTCAATGAAGCTGTGAGCAATACCATGTAGGCTCACGCAAGATGGACGGGTCATGGTAGGGAAGTCAGACAAAATACGGTCAACTGGAGAAGGAACTGGCAACCCACTAGTATCTTTTCCATGGAATCCTTATGGATGAGCACAACCAGGGGAATAATGATAGATATGCCTGATGTGCTGTGGCCCATAGGGTCATGTAGAGTAAGTCTTGAAAATATTTTGAAGATAATTGCAAATTTTAATCACTTAATTGTTCAATTTAGCATTTTTCACATTTTATTTGCTACTCTATTGTACTGTAACACCATTCCGCTGTACGTTTGTGTGACCACAAAACACACTGAATAAATAGGAATAATAGAATCATAAGTGTCACCCCCGTACATGGTACATACAGCGACTCAAATCTACTTCTTTTGTTTGATGAACTTTTTCCTCAAACGTCTTCGGGCGTCTTCTGCAAATGGTGTGAATATAAACTGTACTGAACAAGCACTTGCCAATACAAACAGCCTAATAGTTGTACTGCCAATGCCCTGAAAGAGCAGAAGGCCGCAACATAAACAGGGCAGACTTCCATTAATTGTTATTTGCAACGCGCCAACATATTCTATAGAGGTTAAGTACAAGGCAAAACACGTTATTAACAAATTGCAAACAAATGAAGAGCCTTGTAATGAGATTACAATCAAATACTGTATACAGAGAGCCTTTCCAGAGCACCAACCCAAGATCTTATATATTGGTGCATTATATTAAAAGCGTCACGGGAGAGTAGCCGTACGAGAAAAGAACATATAATTCAAATAATAAAAATCAACCTTCAGGCCTCACAAAGAACAACACATTTTAAGATCTCTTTAAATACACTTATGATCGAGAAGACATTGTAAAAGCTGCCAATAAAATGGCACTAACTGTGGTTTGAGATGGGTAGACAAGGAATTCTGGGATGAACATCAGGTTTACTTTGGCATAATACATATTTGTGCATTTGTATTTGACAGAATTGTTGTTTAATCGCTCAGTCATGGGCTGCCAGTTCCTTCTCCAATGGACCAAGATTTGTCTGATCTCTCTGCTATGACCTTTTCATATTGGGTGACCCTTCGGGGTATAGCTGGACGTACACAAGCCTCTTCACGATGACCAGGTAGAGATCAGGAAGGGGTTGAAATTATTAATTCTAGCTGTATTTCTCAGGGCTATTTCTTAAGAAGCTTAAATTCCCTTTTTCAGTTACTCTTGTCCAACAATATATTCCAATCTTAATACATGCTTTAAAAAAATAATTAAAAAAAATAGAATTGTTATTATTAAAATGTGTATTTCTTTCTTTCTCCTTCGTTATTACAACCCCTCTCCCTCAAAAATAGTAATCCTGGCAATTACGGCAACAGCACCAGAAATCCAGACAATCTTACTGTGTGTAATACAAGAATAAATATTGAGAGTCCCCCCATGATACGAATGAGCAAGGTTAATCCAACCGCAATTCATCTAGTCATTCATAGAACCACATATTAAAATTAGCAAAGTTAATCACCCCTTGAATCATTATATGGCGCAAATGGCTGGACGTCAGTCCTTAAATTCTGTTATGTGGAGTATCAAAAGCAAAAATAAACAGTAAAGTCGCCATCTGAGAGGATTTGTTTCTATTAAGATGTATTTTGTCGTCTTAATTACACCCAATACAATGCATCAAAATTGTCAGAATGCGATTAATCACTTTATTTATCGATCACCGATCTTACTTGTCAGTTATGACAACATTTTCTCTCCAACATGGTGGCATTGACGTTTGGGAACCAATGATCATTTATTTGCAGGCGTGCCACTCACTCCCGTGCAGTCCGTCTTTCTACTTCTGATATTTACCACAATATCATTTAGCTTATGGTGGGCAAGAGAGCGACAGAAGCCTCCACCGTGCAGTAAATAAATAGGACATTTGTGTTCACAGTTGAATGTCTAAAAATAAGTTACTTCTTTGAGGGGCAGAATTCCAAGAAATACAGTTAATGCACTACACTCTGGGAAAGCAGGCAGGGACATGCAAATGAGTCCACACTGCATTTTCACTCTTTATACAATACCATTTAATAGATGGCTCCTTTTAGGCATATGCTAGCTATATTGCACAGCTTTAAGCATAGCGTAGGGTGGATACAAGGAAGTCCAAGCACAGATCTCGGATGCAGACAAGTCCATTGCAGGGGGCACATGGAGGGTTATGTGCCACATATTCAGCTCAGCCTATTTCAGTTCTCCACGGATCTGTGTTACAGAGCACAGCCTCAACTGTTCTGCCGCCCACACGTAACTAAAATTATTCATACATTAGAACATTTGTTTTATTCTGCTTCAATTTCAGGTCATTTCACATTCAGGAGCATAAACAGACTCCTTTATGGTTGGGTTCCTGGCTACGGATGAAACAGGAAAGAACAAACAGCGTTTCAGCCTCCAATTAAACAACACTGCACAATAGAAGAGGGAGTCACCAAAGAGACTTGTTTCCCCTTTCCTAGAATTAATAAACACATTTTTGTAATCTTTTTCTTGCCGGGTTGCTTATATTTGAGAACGGAAGTCGTTTTTGACAAACAAAACAAAAGTAAATAAATGATAGTTATTCTGCTCTATTATGAATCATATGTTGCCTGATAAGAAATGCAGGTTTAAAAATAGAAACAGATTTAACAGCAGATAAGAACCAAAAAGGCCCATCTAGTCTGCCTCTCCTATCAGCACAACAGCCGCAGGATAGTCTTATGCGTATCTAAGGGATGTTTAAATCCCTTCAAAAGGGAGTTCATAGGTTTGTTTGCTGAACATGGACTATTTTCCCGTTAAGAAGATTATCTTATCTCCACCTCCATGTGCCTATCTGAGTGGCCAGCTATGTCTGAAGGCTGAACTTAAAAAAAAAAAAAAAAAATCTGACCAGTCAGATTCTGGTTCAGACTAAGCATGCTCAACAAAGGTGATGGGGCTAGGTTGACTGGGGCGCGGTCATTGGATCTGGCCTCTGAGTCTGCAGGTTTCGATAGAGCACCTACCTCTGTGTAGAATGTTATTACAGCCCAGCCTCCTTCCAACCTCCATGATGATCAAGCTCCATGACAAAACACAGGGAGGTGGAGAGAAGCAGCATAAACTGCACAATGTTTTTAATCATCTATGCCGATACAAACATATGCGCTTTACTTTTAATGCATTTCAGTGGTTCTTTAACTACATGTTACTACCACCTCAACTAAAACGCTATTCCACTGATACTACTCCTGTAAAGTAGTACTCTCTCACATTACCACTAAATCTTCCAACTTTAAATAATGACGTCTTGCTCTTGCCCATTTCTTACAGACACTTCCCACTTAAACTTTCATTGCTTGCTCTACCCCGACCAGTTCCATATTTGTTCCCATTCTCTGTGGTTTAGGGGGGAGAAATAAAGACCACCTGGAATATGCATATGACCTATATGGGATGAGATTCCGAAGCCTCCTTTCCCTGTTGTATAGATTCCTCACACTTTAATATGTTTTTTTTGTTTTACTTATTTCATATAAATGAAAAAACAAACAAAAATAAAATAGTGGATAATGTAAGATCTGGTGCTAGAGTTTACTGTTCTATAACTTTACTGGGAAACAAATTCCTTAATTACAGTTATGTGTGAACAGAAGCGTCACGGGACAAGCAATGGAATTTATGTTACTGATAATCAGCCAAGTGAGCTCTGGCTGCCGTGAGTTGGAAGAGGTTCAAGGGCACAACACAGATCCAGCTCAGCAAACATGTAAGCGCTGGCGCTGGTATCTGCAGACTGTATTTGAGAATAAATTAGAGCACTTAAAACCGCAAACGTATAGAACTCATAAAAACCCAACGCCAAGAAGTAAAAAGTGACATGGCGGTTATTGCATAAATGAAAGGTACACAAATAAAAACTGGGACAACAACGCTATGAACAGAAGGGCCCGGTGGACTGTTTGGGGTTAATCATGTGTGTGTTTAGAAGGTGCCAACGACTTGCTTAACGGTTATATCATGGGTGTAATGCATACATGTAGTTATGGGGTGCCAGTCTGATTTGGGACACACAAAATAGGTGGTGTCAGAGCCTGCTTGTACTAACTAGGTACAGGGTGTGCGATTCTTAGATCCTAAGAAAAGGGTCTGTTGGTGCCTGCCTCTTCAGAAATTATGCTGTCATCTGAAGTGTCTGCTGGTGCCAAGATCTGAAGAAACAGTTGCGACCCATAGAGAGAATTGGGGTGAGCATAGTTCCCAAATTGGGCAGGCGTAACAAACCAGTTATCTTAAGGAGAGTCAAACATGGTTGAATAATGGGTATTTTGAGCATAAATTATACAAAAATGTAGTTTACATCCCACAGTGTGTAGTGACAGATCACAAGATTATGTCTGTTAAACTGGAGTAATGTTTGTAGGACAGAATGTGTGCAAGTTTCACTGATTGGGCATCTCATATCAAATCAATTATGTGAGGAATTCTGTATATCTATAATTCAAAGTACATTTAACATTTCATGTGTGAGCTACACCCGACCCAGGCACCTTTCCAATAAGCTGTGCAGGGTTGTGTCCTAGCCAATTAGGTGCTGCCTCCCAAGCAGCTTTGTCTTAGCCAATGAGAGGGAATCTATACATTGTTGTACTTGCCTCTGATTGGCCACAACAATATATGAATGTTATGCAAAGAAGAGTGAGAGGACTATTAAATGTAATGTATGCTTAAAATAGAGGGTTCCCTGATGGTCCAGTGGTTAGGATTCGGCTCTTTCACCCCTGCAACCTGAATTGGATTCCAGTCAGGGAACCAAGAGGTCACATCACCCTAAATCCGAGCAGGGTTGAGCCTGGTCAGTATGGGATAGGAGACCACCTAGGAATACCAGGAGCTGTATGCGGTGGCCCACTGGAGAAGGAACTGGCAACCCATGAATACAAAGTGAATCAGCATAGCGTTTTGTGGCTCATGAGGACACGACTGTACGACACACACACTTAAAATACAACACTTTTAAGCTCTTTTTTTTTTATAAAGATTACCACTCAAAATGTAACAACCACTATTTGTAATTATATATATTTATATGTGTACATTTCATTTCTGCAGTAACAGGAACCCTGTAAGTGTTTGTCTCATGAACCCACGGGTGCATGAAATGACCATTGTCCCTATTTTGATCTTACGTTGAACACATAAGTGGTTGGTTACAGGAAAGTGTTTTAGCAACTGCAACTACAACAAATGGATGATCCAAAGCAAAGAGATACAAAGCGTATCTCCGGCCTGGATTTTGTCAATGTAACCGTTCAGAGGTCCTTGGAAATTAGTCAATGCAGACTAAACATCACAAGGAATCAGGCACTGAGACCATCATATCTGCACGTGTAAATCTAACACTGGAGATCAGAGTACCCAAAAACCTCAGACAGTTCGTTTTCAAGATGAAAGACAACATAATTCAATAAAAAAAAAAAAAAAAGGATTGTGTACATATAATTTAGAGCTTTTAACAAACCCTAGTAAATGTTTTTATGAATGTGTCTCCGGATTAAACTTGTTCTGTACAGACTCTCTGAGGCTGGATAATGTGCCAGTAGGTTTGCAGGCGTGTCCGCATAATTATTCAGCATTAGTTCTAGCAAGTCTTTTATGGCACATCACAGAGCATTAAATGGCGTTGATGCCTGGAAGCGGCAGGATTAACAAATAATGTGACCAGGAAATTGTAATAAAACAGCTTAGTTTGGTTAAACAAACCTATGCAAATTTTCTTTATACATAAAGACACAATACACATTATGTTTAATTGAGGGTAGTGTCCTATTAAAAGTTTGAAGGGCAAAGAGAGGCTGAAAAGTCTGGGTTTTGCAGTTTCTCCTGTTCAGGGAAGAATTGCCTGGTATTTCAGGGCTGGTTAACTCTTGAGTGAGACCAGACTGATGTACTACAGGATATTTCTCCCTGTGAAGGGCACAAGTGAGCTCTCAAAGTGGTTTATCATGTACATAGAACTAATCTATGAAGTTTAATTTGTTAAACACCTCTATTTTTGTTGGTACTAAAGAAATAAAAAACAAACAGCATAGTTGGCTAATATTACCTTTTGGGATTTTGCTCATTGCCTTTGTCGTGTCCATGTTTTATCATTTTGTATCGTCCGTGCTTGACTGATGGCCGGGATATCACCATGCCACTGAGCGCAACTCTGTACAAAATGAAAAATGGAAGTTCATTTTATTGTGAAAACCACACACACATCTAAATACCAACATATGTACCTAGCATTAAAATTATTATTATCTTTATTTATATCGCGCCAACATATTCCGTAGCGCTGTACAGGGGGTTAGTACATGGCAAAAAAACAAACTTAACACCTTAAAGAATGGAGGGCACTGTTTTTGAGCATATAATCAAATGTACATAGTGCTTGTTTCCAAGACACGGACACACAATTGAAAACTCACAAACTTACAATCTAAAATTATCAAAATAACAATAGCTGGCCTTAATTAAAATGATGGGTCAATTATTTATTCTTATGTTTAAATAATGAATTAATTAGGTTTACACTTATCTTTATTATACAGTTTAAATCTTTACGGCTTAGCTGAACATACCCTATAAGTTGGCTGCGCAGTGACATGCAATAGCATTTCCAAGACGTTCGGTTGCAATCAGGGAGTGTCAGATAGTGCTGGGAAGAGGACTAGGAGGACTAGCCCTTGGTAATAAATTAAGGCTGACAAAAAGGTTGGTCTAGTGACTCCACCAACATTTTTGTCAGCCTTAATTTATTACCAAGGGCTAGCCCTCCTAGTCCTCTTCCCAGCACTAGAGGATATTTTCTCAGAGATCTTCAAATGTGCTATATTATTAATAGAGATAATGGGTTTTAAATCGTAAAATACAGATTTGAGGTCATCGTTTCCATTGTTGAAGCTCGGAATTCCAGTAGTTCTTGTATAGAACTTCAACACATTGTCAGAAAATAACATTTTAGTAGGGGAACCCTGTTACTGTCATAGAATAAAAAACACTAGGAATCTGCAAATCTAATCAAACCCAGAAAAGGTATCAGACACATGCAGAATAATCTCTTAAGCTTCATTAGTGAAGCTCTTACCTGACTGCAATATCATCATCTTCTCCACCCCATCCCCAGTAATTATTGGGAAAGCCATTCATCTTCATGTACTGCTCCGGAGTCAGGGCAGAGACCCCTCCAAAGTATGACTTATAAGGCAACCTGAAAAATAAAACAGATTTCGATACTCAAAACATTGCCAGACAGAGTCACAAACCATGTAATGTTAATGGTAACAAACCAGTGCTGCTCTGTAAGAGACATGGCACGGAGCAAAAACAAGCATTTCATAACATTTTGAACAAAAAACGGAAACTTACACACAGGCATTACAAAAAAATAAGAATAGCCAGAGCTCATTTTTCTCCCGAGATACTTGTTTATAAGACCTCTTTGGTAGATGATTGATGGAACTTGCCATTTTTGGTATTGTGGACAACAGCAAATGTATATAATACTTGCTAAATTGGTTATTGCTCATAATGTGCACAGACAGCACTTGGATTGTTGCTGTAGAACAATGGACATCTATGTCTTTTTTCCATTTTAAGAAGTATTTCAGCTTAGAACACGCATATAATAAAGGATTAACATTTTTTTTATAGCATAGTTTTGGTGCTTAATTTTGTTCCAGAGTAAAGCTTTTAAGCTGTAGATGTGTTCAGTAATAAGATTGCTGGTTAAAAAAAAAAACTTGTGTAAACTTGTTATTGTACGAGAGGATCAACGCAAGGAGTGTACTACCCGAGCTAATCAAATAATGCTTAAAAGCACTTAATAAAATAAAGTACATACAAATACATACATACACAGGTATATTATATATCTAGTGATATCCAAGAACTTTTCATATTCAATTAAAGTGCATTAGCAAATGGCAGCACAGCAGCCTGTCAAGGAAAAATAAAGTACGCACTTGTATCCAAATTTGTCCATGGCAATTGAGGCATGCTTGGGGAACTTGTCACAGGTGTAGAGGTTGCGATCATCTTCGGGAATAAGATCTACGTCATGGAAGAACATGCAGTCCCAATCTTCATCTTTCATGGCTTCCTTGAAGCCTACATTCAACAGCTTTGCACGATTGAAAGTTTGATTACCCGCCTGCAAATACAGATAGGAACATATAAAATATATTATTAACTAACCACAGAGCTGATGTATGTGGGATCAACAAGAAGTCAGCTAAGATTAGATGACATGTAAAGGGTTGATCTGCATGGCCAGACTTAAATTGTACAAAAAAAACACGGACTCTGCCTTGCACAAAATCTTGGATATATTTTAGTGATAAAAATCTTCAAAATTAAAGTACAGGAACGTTCTGACCAAACTGTTCATTCAATTAAAAATATAATATTAAAAGAATCATGTATCAAGAACATCAAGTACTTCGTGAACATGTACAGGTATAATCCAACCCATTGTTGCTTTTTGTTTGTTATGGATGTCTTTGGTGTATTGAATAGAACAGGATTAAGATAACACAGCATGTGATTGACACTGTCCTATGAAACACCCTTCCTTCCAGGTGCTATATTTACCGGGACATATTAGACTACTATTTAAAAAAGGTATATAGAAGTTTCATGGATTAAGAGTGCATGAAAAAAAAAAATTTGCATGGATAAATCCCCAAACAAACAAGAATAAACTTACCCTAAAGTTCATGAAATGTGTTTAGTTTTCTGTCTGTTAATTTTGAGAAGGAATGCCTCTGAAAATCCAAGCTAAATTAGCATAATATTCATAATTCATTGTGGCCAATCAGAGGGAGCTACAACATTGTAGTAGTATATTGGATTCAGTCTGGTGGGAACAAACAACTACAAATCCCATGATGCTTTGTTGTAAGCACACACACACACACACCTCCATCCTGGAATGAAGCAGCTCAGACAGTGCTGCTACTGGCTGGAAAGTTCGTATAGGATTAAAAATGTACTTGAATGCAGTTTTTCTATTTGTTAGTACAGGTGCATATGTAGGCAGCTCTGGGGTGTGTGGAAACCATTTAAAAATAAATAAAATAAAACTATATGAGTATATAATGAATGTAATATGTGTTTTGATATAAGCACTATATAAGTTACAAACAGCGAAAGTTCCATATACCTTTAGTTGATTTGTATTTTATACCACAAACAATTTAACCCTCACGTTTTTTTTTTTTACTGATCTGTGTGTTATACGAAGCACTTTATAAAATCATTACTTTTATGCATGAGTCTAAATATTGCTTATAATTACTATTAAATATCATTTTTAATTGACCCTTTAGTTTGGCAAGGATAGGACAAAGTCGCACATGGCTTCACTGCACTCTTCAAGCTACAGGAAAAATCCTTCCCATTCCAAGAAAGTTTGGAACAGATGAGAAAGAATTATGGAATATTATTACAATCTAATTTGTCACTTGTATTTTTGATGACAATGAGATAAAAAAAAAGATCAATACTTCTGCCTATAAATCTGTACACATCAAGCAAAAAGATGTGAACAAAAAAAAAGCATAAAAAGTAAATATAAATTACATAGATATAAGACATGTCAACACAGGCATGTCCAAATCTAGCAGGCTAAGAAGGTCTCACTGGTATTGAGGTCTTGGGTGGGACAATCCAGCACACAGTTTATGGGATATTCCAGATTAGCACTGTATATGTAACACATGATAAAGATAGATTTGCCATCAGGGGCAATGAATCAACATTTTAAAGACTGAGCGTGTTGAAACTTTCTAACATAAGAGTGAAAATGCAGCGTGGACTCATTTGCATGTCCCTGCCCAGTTTCCCACCAGAGTGCAGAGATAGATAGATAGATAGATACAAACGGACAGATTTGGTCCTAGGCTGCACCGTTTGTACATTTATACTATTGATTGTTAACTAAAAAAAATAAAATAAAAAAAAACAACAAAAAACAAACTTTCCAGCCATCAGAAGGGGTATTAGCCAATGCTGCGTACAATGACCTGTACAAAGCGCAAGTCCCTCACAACCTTTTACCTTGGTTGTGTAATTGTATATTTAATCTTATGAGTATACTAGTGTAGCGCTGCACAATACAAATGCATTTCTCTTCTTTAAATGAAATTATTATTATTGGTTATTTTTATTTTTTAGAATTTAATGAAAGAAAATTAATTTAATGTCTAAACCCCATGATAATGTCATAAAAAAAACATATGAATCCTAGCTGATGATTGGCTCAGGGTTACAGCATCATTGTAACGTGTTCAGTGCACTGGGGCTGACAATACAGTGACATACATTGTTGGACCCGGTGTCAGTAAAAGGATTAAATGAATATGGAAGTTTTCTTGTTTGTAACTCTCTCTAATCCAACAAGTACTGCATATACCAGACACACACGGTACATGGAATCATTCTATACACATACAGATTTATTTTAATAACAAAACAAAGTTTTGCCACAACCCCGTAGGCGCCTGTTACTAACCAATAGAAAAACTGCAATAAAGTACATTTTTTAACCCTATACTAGCAGCACAGTACAGAGATCCTACTTGCTTCCTTCTGATGGAGAACAAGACTTCACATCCCATGATGCTTTGCTGCAGAGAATAAATCCCCAGACACTGCAACAATGATGAATTATGAATTTCATGCTAATTTAGTTCGTAGCTTTTCCAGAGCGTTTATTCTCAAAATCAACTGCCAGAAATATGCAATCTTAGGGTAGGTATATTAAGGTTTATTTTGGGAAATGTTCTATGCAAAAACATGTTGGCATACTCTACTAATATATTTAGAAAGCACCAAAGAAAAAATTCTAGGCTTGGTTCCATTTGTGTATGTATCTCTCTCTCCGGAGGGTATGCTTTTGTAAACTGAACTACCTGTGCATGCAAAGTAGCCTCCCACCTCAAACTAGATCACAAGAGACTAAAATGGGAGCTTCCACTGCAGCCTAATTGCATAAAAAAAGGTAATAAACTGAAAGCTGTGCTATTTTATTTTACATTGTAAATACATTTTGATTATTTTCAAGGTAATGTTTATTTTAAACCTGTAACTACAGTGGTCGTTAAAGGAAGACCAGCAAATTACACAACCCCATGTACACTTATACAGTAATCCTCCATGGATCGACTGATACTCGGATTCTAGCAATTTCCTATTGGGCCACTTACATCATCCGTATATTGTATTTGTTCTAATCTCTCTGGTCGTGGTGTAGATGACATTTAGTAAGGACTGCTGTCTGACACATGTCCACTACCACAGGAAAGGGGAACAGCAGCAAGTACTAACATCAGCCGTCAGTGCTGCTCTATATGTTATCTGTCATTGCCCCAGATTGACTAAGCTTCCCATGGTGCAGGTCACTGAATGCTGCAACATGTATTTCCAATCGTATAAATCCTTTGAACATGAAGATATATGGAAGTTTCCTGGATTATGAATGCACCTGCTATAGGAGAATCTGTAGTGTATGAAAAGATCTCCAAGTAAACATTAATATACATACTATAACGTTTTACAAAACTTCTTTGGTTTTCAGGCAGTTGATTTTGAAAAGGAATGCCCTTGGGAGGCAGCCATGATATTGGCAGCTGATTCGCTAGGACACAACTCTACACAGCTCATTGGCTAGGACGCTCTGCCTAGATTGGTGCCTTGGGGGCGTGAATTACAAATATACAGAATTCCTCAAAATAATTTGATAGGAGACACCCAATCAGACAGACTTACACACAGGATATCCCACAGACTTCCATATACCTTTAATAGTTTCTGCAAAATCTTAGTGATTGTGCCCCAGTGTTTATTTGGATTATGCCAACTGGAAGTATATATATATATATATATATATATATATATATATATATATATATATATATATATATATATATATATATATATATATATATATATATATATATATATATATATATAGTAGCGACTTGCCCGTCAAAAAAGGACGGCACTAAAATCGTAAGGCAGGTAATGGTGTTTGGTTGAGACATTAATTTTGTTGGTGTCCCGAGATCCTTCAACGCTCATTGCGAGCCTGTTGGTTGTTTGTGTGCTATGAGCAGCGTTGGCGGTGTTTTTTTGTATGCTAATGAAATAATTAATAAATGAATACACTTTACCTATTTTGAAGTAATATATGCAGGAAGCATTGTGCTGAAGAGCTGACAATCTGTTTTGATGTTCCTGCAGCATACAATGTGTGTTTTCACTGTTGTGGAGCTGAGGTGTAAGTGTCAGCAATGTGCGCAGTGTGTAGTGTAAATAGCCTGCGTGCGCAAGGGAAGCAGTTAGGGTAGCTGTGTACTTCCACATTGTGTAAGTTAGTGTTGTAAAATGTCAGCTAATGTGTATGTGGTACGCGGGTAAGGATGAGTTAGCGTCTATGGTAATAGCGTATCTTGGACCTCGTACGGCTTTTTTGGGGAACATCCGTATGTGTTTGGTAGTGTTTTGCGTGTTTAGGGTCCTGTAGCCTCGTTTTTTTTTTTTTTTTCGGCAGCCATTTTTTCTCTCGCTTAGGGGATTTTCAGGTGTCTAAACTCTTGAATTTGTACTTAAATTGACTTGTAACTTTAACTGCAGAGGTCCTGGGTGCCCCCCTTGCTGTGGGTAAGCTTTTTATGTATTTGGTGTGTGTATTTATTGTGTTTTTAATATTTTCATGTCCGCAGTATTTGTGGATGCTAAGTTCGTAAATTTTGCGGTTGAGGTGGGAGCGCGCCTTTGGCGCTCCTTGTTTAAAATGGTTTGGATTGACAGAGTGATGGTGCATTATGTGGCCTCGTTTGCATGTCCCGCCCAGTTTTCCCAGATTGCAGTGCATATACTGTGTTTCTGAGAAATTTGAGCAGGAAATAAGTTTTTATCAACTTATTTCTAGACATTCAAGTGGAATCACTAATGTACTATTCCTTATTTGTACTATATATATATATATATATATATATATATATATATATATATATATATATATATATATATATATATTATTTTGTGTTCACATTTGAATGTCTAAAACAAGTTAAAAAACCTGCTGCCAGGTCAGAATTCAGAGAAAAACAGTTATTACACTGTATTCTAGGAAGTATGTCCCAGTTCAGCTTCCCAGAATGCAATGTAATAACTGTTTTTCTGTGAATATGAAGCTGGAAGCAGTATTTTTTTTTTTTTTTTACTTGAGACATTCAAATGTGAGCACAAATGTACATTTATTTACTGTACGGTGGAGGTCTATCGCTCTTTTGCCTACCAGATGTACCTTTTTACATGTTGTAACTGCAGTGTTTATTATGAATTGCTTCATATAAATGTTTATGATAAATACAATTAGGAAACATAGCAATATTAAGAGTTAGGACTAGGTCACGATGAGCAACAAGGACCATAATCTCCCCTTCCTATAATCCCTCCTTTTTGTCACAATTATGTCAATATTTATAATAAAACAATACAGGAATAGAATGTAAAAAAAAAAGTGAGCATTTTCTCCCCACATTTTCAGTTCTTTTTTTCAGTTTCAAAAAAGCAAAGAACCCTGTCAGGATAAAAATGGTTTCTGAAGCTGGAGTCACAGGCTTAGCCATAGTTTCATAATACATTGATGAATATTGTGTGTGTGTGAGAGGGGTTTTTACGCTCCTGGAAAGAATGTTTGCATTTCCTGATGCAAGCAGCCTGTCTCTGGGTCTGTGAGTGGGAAAAGGTGTGGTGTTAATTTCAGTTAGATACAATTATCCAACACCGCTTTCAGAAAACAAACAAAAAAAACACAAAAAAAACAACAACAAAAAACAAGCAGTATATCTTCTATATATTTAACTAGCAATTTGCCGGTCAAAAATGACGGCAATAAAATTTGAAGCCATGGCGATGCTGTTTGCCACACAAGGCAAGGCTTTTACTTCTCTCTGGACCTTCAGCGCTCATTGCAAGCCCCACGCTGAGCGTCTTTGGCGCTCATTGTGAGCCTCTCCCCTCGTGTTCTTCAAGTGTCCTGCTTTGCAACAATCTCCTTTGGCACTCATCGCAAAGACAGATAAATAAGTACAGTGTAAAATATAAAAAAATGTGAGTACAGTGAAGTAATATGAAGTAATATACTTTAACTATTTATATTTAATGTGCAGCAATCAATATCCTGAAGAGCTAACAATCTATTTGGATTTTCCTGTATCTGAAAATGTACAGTTGGACTGTTGATCATCTGAGGAGAAAGTGTCAGCAATGTGACAAGTGTGCAGTGTAAATAGGCTGCGTGCGCGAGGCCAAACCGTTTGTTTAGGTGTGTAAAGCGACATTTTAGAATCCTAAGGTTAGGAGTTGTAAGTCAGTGTTGTAAAATTGAGGTTTTTTTCTATGTGTTACTTGGCTCGCGAGCATTTTCCGTCTGTTGTAATGGTATATTTTGTATCTCCTACATTCCTGGGTAAGTCGTACGTGCCAGGCGGCGATTTTCGCAGCTCTGTCTACTTTAGCCTTGTTTTCATTTTTTTCGCCCTCCATTTTTTTGGTCGCTTAGGCAATATTCAAGTGCCGAAACTGCTTAAATGCAACTTAAATTGGCGTGCAATCTCACTCCCAGACGTCCTCGCTGTCCCCCCCCGTGCTGAGTGTGATGTTTGTTTTATGTTGTATTTTTATGTTGTTGTGCTTTTCGTGTTTTTCAATGTGCGAGGTTTGGCCGTAATTGTTGTTTTTAAGAGTTGTACGTCATTGGTGTCTTGCGCGCTTTGGGGTCGTGTAGCCTCTTTTCATTTTTTTTCTTCCGCCATTTTTTGTCTCACATAGCTGATTTTCAAGTGCCGAAACGCCTTAAATTCGACTTTAATTTGTGTGCAACCTCACTCCCAGACGTCCTGGCTGCCCCTCAACCTCCCCCTTCGGCTCATTGAAGTTTATGTCCACCTCCGCAAATGCGGCCCCTCGTTTTGAGAGGGTCCGCATTTGCTGCCTGCAATAAGTCTTCGGCTCATTGCAGCTGATGCGGCCCTGTGACAACAACTTCCAGTTTGACAATTCTAATATGTTATGGATTCCCTTAGACCACTTTAACCGTCCCAGTCCAGCACAAACCCAGAGCACTTTTAGCGGGACTTCGCAAAACAAAATACGAGACAAAAAAAATGCGAGATACAGGACTTTGAAAAAAAGATACGAGACGCAAACAATTACGAGATTAGCGGTCGAAACAAAAACCCGAAAAAAACACTAACTACACCTAAACAAATTACAGAAACATCACAGACAGCATGGGGCAACACCCAGGACGTCTGTTTGTGAGCTGGAACGCAAATTTTACTTTAGACTATTTACGCCACCCGAAAATTGCCTAAGCGAGGAAAAAAATGGGCGACGAAAAAATGAAAACGAGGCTACACGACTCTGGACTGCGCAAAACACTGCAAAACGCGTAGCACTTTACACATCACACTACGACCTACAGAATACACTATTACAAAAGCCGGAAAATGCTCACGAGACGCGTACCACGTTAATAACATTACGACTATACAATGACGCTTTATACAATAAACCAACAGTTTTACCTCGCGCACGCAGCCTATTTATAATGCACACTTGGAACATTTATTACACTTTATAAGCAGGGCACTAACACTCACAATGTATATTGATTGCAGACGCAAAATACAAACAGATTGTTAGCTCTTCAGCCTATTGCTCGCTGCATATATCAATTATCAATAATTAAAGTATATTTATTTATTGCAGAAATAATTATTACTTAACGACATATAAATAGAAATACATATCTTTCTCAGAGGACCAAAAGTACTCGACATGAGAGGCTCACATGAGTATAAAACGCTTTCAATTATGTCTCAAACAGCATTCCCATGGCTTCAAATTTTATTTAGTCGCTTGTTTCTTTATAACTTCCCAAGCAAACAGCAGCCGTTAGAAGTTCAAAGTCCAGTATCCGTGGTATAAAAGTGCAAATAGATAACGAGCTAATATGTAACGAGCTAATCTCAGAGTGGAACGTGGTCACCTACTTGATAAGAAACATACACCCATATGAATGCAGAAGGCCAGGAAAGCACATGGTTGCAAAAATAAAAAATGCATATGATCTTTACCCAACTAAAAAAAAAAAGGAATTTGCCCAATATTAAGACTAGTTCTTTAAAACAAAAAAACAAAATATTGGACTAGTGTCCATCTAAAGAGATCCTAAACAGGGTTAACAAGATATTCAATACTGTGCGGTGTAGAATAAAGGTAAAAACAAACACCGGAATAACTCAATTTGGGTATATATGAAAACATTTTTAGTAGAACTATGAATCTATCGATCTATCCAAGTAGGCAGATTATATGTGAGAAATAGATAAATTTGCAAAGCAGAACTACGCAAATAGACACCTATTGAGTCCATGTAAATTCCCCACAATATTCCTTAATAGCACTAATATATATACATTTTGGTAGATCTCACAGCGCACCTGCTTTTTTTTCTGATGTACAGCAACTAAACCTCTAACCATATCTGCAGGCACATAAACCACATAAAATATACCACATAAAAGTCAATTGTCAAATAGTTTTAGATTACAATGGAAATACATGAAAAAATGTGGTTATGTTATGACATATCTATATAGTCCTCAAGGGCCTAAAGCATTTGTGGTAACCTTGATCTTGTGTCCTGCGCAGGCAGTGAATGTACCTTGCACGGGTTCATGAGGGAAAATGTAAGTTTCAGTATGTAATCTTAATGATATACCATTATAGCACCACTGCTAATTAGCACCCACACTCCTAACCATTAGTAGGTAAGAGGTAATGATGTTTTACCTGGTGAATGATGTATATGCCGTAGTTTAGCTGTTGCCGCTGGAGGAAGGGATGCAGGTAATACAGCAGGTACTTCAGGTGCTGCTCCCGGTTCCGGTGAGGGATTATTACAGCCGTCTTATGGTTGGCCTCGCAGTTTGGAGGTTTATAACGCCCACCTTTAGTCAGAAGCGGGTTTTTCCGCAGCACTTCCTCCAATGTCAGTATTTCAGGGAAGGTGACCCGAATTGGTCCTCCTAAAAATTAGCACATATAAAATGTCAATATAGCGACTATTTTACCTTCAAAATACAGAGAGTAGATGTTACAGGAAGACGGTACAAGAGCTGACACATTATATGGAATGAGCCACCTTTGTATAAATGAAATACGTATATATTCTATTATTTTCTTTTGAAGAAGTAAACTAATGCGTAAAATGATTTGGAAAGAACACAGCCAATAATTCACTGACAAGTCTTAGTGGAGATTGGCTTGTCGTTTGTCAGTCAACTGGAAAGAGACCTTTGATGCAAATAATGCTTCAACCTACTGCTATTAAAGAAATGTGGAAGGTTCCTTGACCATAAGGTTTTCGTGGCAAAGATTTTGGAGTGAATTGTCAGTTCCTTCTCCAGTGGATAACGATTTGTCAGACCTCACTGCTATGGCCTGCTAATCTTGAGAGACTCTACATGGTTTAGCTCACAGCTTCAGTGAGGTATACAAGCCCCTTCAGGTAGCGATCCAGAAGGGGTCCTAGATTTTCCTAGTATAAAATATACATGTGCAGCCATTTACTTTTATGTACTTTAAGCAGTAAAAACAAAGCTTAATAAAATAAAGTCAAACAAATAGTCCCTGTATGAGTCTGCCCACTGCAGCGTATGCACAGACTCTGCAGGGCTGGATGTGCAGTGTTGTGTCCTAGCCTATCAGGACCACATCTCTGTGGAAAGTTGCAGAAAGATGGTCGCAGATTGATTGGTATGAGGCACAGAGCACCCAATACTATAGGCTGCAGTGGGCAAACCCATACAGGATCCAATGGTTTGATTTTAGGCAGTAAAAACAGATTAGAAGCACTTTATAATAAAATAAAAGTACATAAAAGTAAATAGACTTGGGTCCGGCAGGTTGAAAAAGGCGGGACTTAGGCTTGGCCCGTGGAACTTCGCAAGGGACGCAAAATTACGGCCCGTATGACCTAGGACCCGAAGCACGTAGATGGACCGCGGGGCTCGCAAAAATACGACTTAACGGCCAAATCACTGAACAGTAAAAAGCTGGAAAAAAATTAAAAAACAAACAAAATACGCCTCAAATTAACTTACAGACAGCAGAGGTGGAGAGCCAGGGAGCCCGTGAGTGAGTGCGCAAATTAAATTTCAGGCATATTTGCCGTTTTTTCATAATAAAAAAAAACAAAAATCGCCTAAGCAAGAGGAAAAAATGGGGGACGAAAAAAAATGCAAAAGGATGAAAACGAGGCCGAAACTTGTAAAAAAGAGAGCCCTAAATATGGAACACTTGAGGAAAACCAATAACACTTCCTCCACAACAGTAAGATTTACACCAACCCAAGTAACACTCATGGCGCTCATTGCAGGACACGCGATGAGAACAGAAGGTGCTCAGAGCGGGGCTCGCAATAAGCGCCGAAGGTGCTCAGACAGCCCTTAGCCTCCCATTTTGTGGGAAACCGCATTGCAAGGCTTACAATTTTACTCCCATCATTTTTGACGGGCAGGTTGCCAATTTATTTAATTTGATTTTCTAAATAAATTTGACTTAATAATCCTGCACATTATCCAGTCTAGTTCTCCAATACAATATAACGTAATGCTAGCGCGAGGGAGATCATCACTAGAAGTGTAACTGTAATCCACGTCAAACAGATTTAATCACTAATGTGTTTTATGGCGCTGTGATTTGAAAACAAGAACATAAACGCCATGGTGTTTTCATAGGAAAATTATACAGTACACCATAAAATAATTAGCAGGCCAAGTGAGGATATTTACAACAGTATACTTAGGGATTAAATAATAAAATAAAAAAAAAAACCTGGAGAGAATTTCTTTTGAAAGCTGAATAAAACATTCCTAGGAGTTCCATTGGACGTGTAAAGTTTTTACAGCCTCGTACGGCAGGACTTTCCCACCTATGTTTAAATTATTTTTCAATGTTATGGCTTTAAAATGCCCCATTTAGCGCTCGTGCATACAGGAATGCATGCACAGCGCTAAACGGGGTATTCCTGTGTATGCGCGTATGTATGCATGTATGGCGCTAAACTGGTTAAAATCGGAGCACTTAGTCGATGAGCGAAGGCGCTCATTGTATGCGAGCCTCGCATAGCGAGTTGTTAAGGTACTAAAACTCGCAGCATTAGGCGATGAGCGCCCAAGGCGTTCATTGCCTGCGAGCCTTGTGAAGCGAGACGAGCAGTGGAGGCAATGAAACACGCGGGACTTAGCCTCCAAACACTTAGGAAACGCTGGATCGCCTTAGCCTGCAAGCACTTGACGGACGCGGCCGAACCGTGCTAAGCAAAAACAAAACCATCACACACGGCACGGGGGAACAACCAGGACATCTGGGAATGAGGTGGAACGCATATTTAAATCCATTTTGGAGAGTTTCGCCACCTGAAAATAAGCTAAGCGAGAAAAATAAAATAAAAATAAAAAAATGAAAACGAGGCTACACGACCCTGGACCGCGCAAAACCGCAAACCACGTACCACTTTCACTCAGGAACCTAGGAGCTACAAAATACACAATTACAAAGGACAGCAAATACTCGCGAACCGCGTAGCACAAAGACAAACAACGCTATGTTACAATCCTAACTTACCACTAACCACATTATGCATCTAAATTAGCGATTTACAGAACGGTTTGCCCTCGTGCACGCAGCCTATTTCTAATGCACAGACATTCATAAAACTATCTCCTCAGGCCAGCAACAGTCCAACTGGACATTATATGATGCAGAACAATACAAATACATTGTTACTTCTTCAGGCTATGGATTGTTACATATATCAATCAGAAAAAGGTAAACTATATTAATTTATTATTGAATTAATTAATTAACTAGTATTTAAAAAAATAGAGGCAAAGGACACACAAGGTGAGGCTCGCAATGAGCGCCAAAGGTCCTTAGAGTATAAAAAGTTTAACATTGTGTGCCAAACCGCATTGCCATGGCTTCAAATTTTCTTGACCGTCATTTTTTATATATAGCAACTTTGGGTTTAAGTTTTTAGTATACTTATTCTAAATGAAAAGGGAGTTTCTATATCTGAGCCTTTAACTTTGAACCAAGTGGCTTCCCTGCAGCTAATAAAACCATTAAATCACTATTGCTAATCGCTAATTTACTGGTTAATAGTTAACACGATTGCTTCACAGTAGACAAAAACTAACATATGACTAAGATGATGGTTGCTTAATAATCCAACACAGAAACTGAAAACAGGTAGCAGCGAGTTGCTTCATTCTTCTCTAGAAAAAAAAAAAAAAAATCCGGTGATATGTATCATAAATGACGCATTATGCATGTTATAATGCAATGCCATCAAGGAGAGAGGGGACTATGTGAGCCAGTAAAAGTGTAAAACACAAAATGGGAGCCAAGAGACAGAAGGCTCTGGTGTTGTGGTTGTGTCCTTGCAAAAAGTATTCACCCCCTTGACCTTTTACCTATTTTGTTACATTACAGCCTTAAGTTCAATGTTTTGCTAATCTGAATTTCATGTGATGGATCAGAACACAATAGTCTATATTTTTCTCATTTCACGTCACCAACTTATACATAAAACTATTTTTTAGAAATAGAAAACGCATGTGTGTATTTATTCACCCCTTTGTTATGAAGCCCATAAAAAGCTCTGGTGCAACCAATTACCTTCAGAAGTCACATAGTGAAATTATGTCCACCTGTGTGCAATCTAAGTGTCACATGATCTGTCATTACATATACACACCGTTTTTGAAAGGCCCCAGAGGCTGCAACACCTAAGCAAGGGGCACCACTAACCAAACACTGCCATGAAGACCAAGGAACTCTCCAAGGGACAATGTTGAGAAGTACAAGTCAGCACTAACCAAACACTGCCATGAAGACCAAGGAACTCTCCAAGGGACAATGTTGAGAAGTATAAAAAAAAAAATCAAATTATTTGATGATCCCAAGGAGCACCATCAAATCTATCCTAACCAAATGGAAAGAACATGGCACAACAGCAAACCTGCCAAGAGACGGCCGCCCACCAAAACTCACGAACCGGGCAAGGAGGGCATTAATCAGAGAGGCAGCACAGAGACCTAAGGTAACCCTGGAGGAGCTGCAGAGTTCCACAGCAGAGACTGGAGTATCTGTACATAAGACTTTGGCTTTATAGTACAGTGGCCAGAAGAAAGCCATTACTTTCAGAAAAAAATAAAATGGCACATTTCAAGTTTGCAAAAAGACATGTGGGAGACTTCAAAAATGTATGGCAGAAGGTGCTCTGGTCTGATGAGACTAAAATTGAACTTTTCGCCCATCAAAGAAAATGGTATGTCTGGCGCAAACCCAACACATCAAATCCCTGGGACTGGGAAACTGGTCAGAGTTGAGGGAAAGATGGATGGTGCTAAATACAGGGATATTCTTGAGCAAAACCCGTACCACTCTGTGCGTGATTTGAGGCTAGGACGGAGGTTCACCTTCCAGCAGGACAATGACCCCAAACACACTGCTAAAGCAACACTTGAGTGGTTTAAGGGGAAAAATGTAAGTGTGTTGGAATGGCCGAGTCAAAGCTCAGACAAGGAAAAAAAAAAAAAGGGGAAGGAAGGAAGCATAATCTAAATAAACACTGGGGCACAATGATGTGATGTGCATGACAACTCCTTCATGTGCTCAGCATACAGACAAATAGTAGGATGACAGCGCTGATCCTCCAAAGCCCTGCCAGTGGCAGAGTCAGTATGTGCACTGTGTGGTCCAGAAAAGTCCCAATCTTGTACCCCTTACCCAATGATAAAGGGGTAACCTGCTCCTATAGGGCATGCATTACAAACACTGGATATTGGGTGGCTGGATAACAAAACTAAAGAGAAATTGGACCAAGCCATTTAATTCCCCTGGTGGTCTGGCCGGGTCAGTACCGCTGCGTGTTAAATCGGTACACTCAGGGGTACGGACATGGCCAGACCACCTTATTCTGCCCCCACATTTACATTTTTTAGGTAGTGTAGTGGCTCCCCCCACCCCAGCAGCACACCATTCCCCTTCTATTCCCCTGCTGCCCCCCTACTTCCTCTTACTGTGTAAGCTGCTCATCCTTTCCTCGCAGCACGTCTTCTGGCTGTGGCCGGGAATAGACATTGATGCGGCATACGTGGGATTTCTCGCGGGACTCCAGGACACTGCCAGAAGTCGTGCCGCAGGGGAAGGATGAGATGTTAACACAGTAAGAGGAAGGAGAGGGGGAGGGAGGAAGGAAGGAAGGAAGGGGAGGGGGAGGAAGGAAGGAAGGAAGGGGAGGGGGAGGAAGGAAGGAAGGAAGGCGAGGGGGAGGAAGGAAGGAAGGAAGGGGAGGGGGAGGAAGGAAGGAAGGGGAGGAAGGAAGGAAGGGGAGTAAGGAAGGAAGGGGAGGGGGAGGGGGAGAAAGGAAGGAAGGGGAGGGGGAGAAAGGAAGGAAGGGGAGGGGGAGGAAGGAAGGAAGGGGGAGGAAGGAAGGAAGGAAGGAAGGAAGGAAGGAAGAAGTGCCAAATACCCAATGTGGCTGGTGGTTACCATTTTAGCAACGGAGAATTAACCGCGGGCCACACTCCGGATCAACGCTAAAGCGTTTAAAAGTTATACAGAAGTTTCCTTGTTTGTATCCCTCTCTAATCTAACACATGCTGCTTATATCAAACACACATTACATGGAGTCATTCTATACACATAGATATATTGTATTAAAATAAATGGTTTCCACACCCCCAGAGCTGCTTACTTAGGCACATAATGAACTAATCAATAAAAAAAAAAAATACATTCACATGTTTAACCCTATACTAATTTTCAAACCAACAGCAACACAGCGTAGAGATGAACAGCACTGTCTGCACAACAAGGAACCAAGGGTAGCGCTCAAACAAGACAACACATCCCATAATGCTTTGCTGCAGAGACTGGTTCCCAAGAGACCGCAACAATGCTGTAGCCGCCTCCGATTGGTTGCAATCAATTTTGTGATTTTTTTTTTCATGCAAATGTTTTCATACACTACCAATTCTCCTATCAGATGCATTCATAACCCATGACAGATGATAGCAGGAAGATCACCCTAAAAAACTGTATCCTGTCTGCCTTCTCCATTCCCAATGCATTAAACTCCAAATATTAGGAACTAACAACAGGATGTCCCGATAGCATGGCTTAAAGGGACATGGGAGATTTCTGGATTTAAGAAGGAATATCTATTTACTTGTATGTACTTTATTTTATTAAGAAGTACTTAAAAGCATCATGCAGCGCATGAATACATAGACCGAAGTACAGTGTTTAAAATTAATCTGTCAGGGACCTCTCTCAAACATGTTGAAGAATGTTGCCACTGACTGACAACATATGTACTGAGAGCGAGCGAGGGGAGCGCGGAAGAGCGAGCGAGGGGAGCGCGGAAGAGCGAGCGAGGGGAGCGCGGAAGAGCGAGCGAGGGGAGCGCGGAAGAGCGAGCGAGGGGAGCGCGGAAGAGCGAGCGAGGGGAGCGCGGAAGAGCGAGCGAGGGGAGCGCGGAAGAGCGAGCGAGGGGAGCGCGGAAGAGCGAGCGAGGGGAGCGCGGAAGAGCGAGCGAGGGGAGCGCGGAAGAGCGAGCGAGGGGAGCGCGGAAGAGCGAGAGCGCGAGGAAGAGAGAGAGCGAGAGCGCGAGGAAGAGAGAGAGCGAGAGCGCGAGGAAGAGAGAGAGCGAGGGAGCGAGAGCGCGAGGAAGAGAGAGAGCGAGAGCGCGAGGAAGAGAGAGAGCGAGAGCGCGAGGAAGAGAGAGAGCGAGAGCGCGAGGAAGAGAGAGAGCGAGAGCGCGAGGAAGAGAGAGAGCGAGAGCGCGAGGAAGAGAGAGAGCGAGAGCGCGAGGAAGAGAGAGAGCGAGGGAGCGGAAGAGAGAGAGCGAGGGAGCGGAAGAGAGAGAGCGAGGGAGCGGAAGAGAGAGAGCGAGGGAGCGGAAGAGAGAGAGCGAGGGAGCGGAAGAGAGAGAGAGAGGGAGCGGAAGAGAGAGAGCGAGGGAGCGGAAGAGAGAGAGCGAGGGAGCGGAAGAGAGAGAGCGAGGGAGCGGAAGAGAGAGAGCGAGGGAGCGGAAGAGAGAGAGCGAGGGAGCGGAAGAGAGAGCAGGAGACAGAGAGAGGGAGACACACAGAGAGAGAATATTCCTAGTGAATCCCAGAACCTTCCATGTCCATTTAATTCTAGGTGGGTAAAATTAGTTCCACAGCCAAGTGATCTCTAATGACTGGAGCGGAGAAACACTTATCTGCATTGATTTTCAGTGTGAAAGCCTCACAAAGCACATATACAATAAGAACGACTGAATAATGGTAATGTGTTCATGATAATTGTACGGTTTCAAGTGCAATCAAAGAAACCATTTATTCTTTCTAGCTCTCAAAGGAATTATCCAAAGAGATAAACAAAAAGGTGATATTTACAAACTTATTTTAAGACAAAATAATCACCACACCAGGGAACCTATTGGGATAAGTGGTACTTAAAATGGTGCAGAGTGATCAGTACACATTCTCCAATGCTATTATGAGCCCAGAGCCTAAATGGACATTTAAGCAAACAATTAAGTTGGAATTGTGATTGCTGCTTTAAGTGGCTGTAACTTAATGTAAAGCTCGGGAACACTTCTATTCAATGTGAAGTCACAATGTTCCGCTTTGGAAATGGGTTAAGTCCACACAACCCAAATAAATCTATTTACATTTCTTAATAACAACAGTCAGCGTATTGCCCTGTGAGTGCGCTTGCAGAATCTGTTCAGGGTAGCAGACTCTCCATGGCCCTATGGACCACAGCAAGCCAGACATCTGCTGTTAACCCTCTGAGCTCCATCACCTTCATGTTCATTGCTTCAATTACCTCATCTTTACATCTCTGCCGTCCTCTACTTTGTGCACCTTCAATCTTTCCCAGCATCAGAGTCTTCTCTAGGGAGTCCTGGACAAAATATTCAAGCTTTGCCTTCAAGACAAACGTTCACTTGAAGTTTTGATCATGATTTCCTGTAGTGGAAGGGACTCTTTAAGATCTTCTTTTAGTCCAAGGGACTCTAAGCAGTTTTCTCCAACACCACACACAGAGGTAATACAGCGCTCAGACATCTTTATGGTCCAGCTCTCACATCTATGTCTTACTACTGGGAATACCATAGTTCTAATTTTGTGCACCTTTGTTGATAACCTCTTTACTAGCTTGTCCAGACATGCCATTGCTTTCCTTCCCAGGAGAAAACATCTTTTAATTTCATGGCTTTTAGCCCATCAAGTTCAACTTTTTTAGAATTTTATGATCATTGCAATATAAGAATTATTATAATTAAATGAGATCCGCTTGCATACCCTTATGGAGAAATTATTCTCAATATCTCAGCCATTTTTTCTACAGTAAATAATTTCTAATACAATGTTTTGACAGTCTTTTTCCATCCAGATGAAACCAACCTCCTGGGACTGCATTTTTTTAATCAAGGAAAAAATAAATCCTTTTTCTAATGTACCAGTCTCTTCTAGAACAATTGTTTAGTATGCAAACATTTTCCATAGAGGGCCAAGTGGAGCATAAATGGAACTAGGTGTAAAAATCCCCTAATTTCCATCTCATTCAGACGGCCTGTGTTAGTCTGTCTCTATTACAAGATTCTTTTCCCCCCATTAGTAAATACAGAAGCTACTTCCCTGTCTCATATTACGCAATGACGGCCATTGTATCACATAAGAAAAGACTTTAGATTTCACATGAATTTGCCTCATTGTTTAGGTATTTTCTTTTGTTAATAAATTCTTAACCCTAGTAAGCAAATATTAAATTTCATATCCCAGAGACAAAGAACCTGTATTAAAAGGACCATGGCAGGTCATGGAAAAAAAAATAATATACCCGTCTGTCAAGTATGTACCAAACTAATAATAATAATAATAGCAGCTGTGCAAAACATGGGCATATTTTTTTTGGTAAAATCTAAATATTTGTTAATGAATACAGGAATCCATTTTGTGTTTTAGAAACAGGGAAAAGACAATAGCTTGCATTTGATAACTAGAGAACATCGAACTTAACACCCGCCATTCCCCTTGATAGGCCCAGTAGCAGGATGTTCTCAAATATAAATGACCCTGTCCCACACTCAACTTCCTTGTACTTTTTTAATAAAAAAATAGAAAAATAGCTGTTTCTTCTTTTATATATATATATATATATATATATATATATATATATATATATATATATATATATATATATTTCTATTGGTTAGTAAAAGTGGCCTATGTAGGCACCTATAAGTGAGGAAACCCCATATAAAATACATCTGTATGTGTCTAGAATGAATCAATGTCATATGTCCGATATAAGAAGTATGTGTTAGATTACAAACATGGATACTTCCAGATACCTTTTAGCTAAAAAAAAAACACAACAACAAAAAATGAGTCAATCATATTAGGATATTTTTGGTAGGGTCACAAATGACTAATCCTATATGATTGCAATATTACAGCTTATACAATCAATCATTTGGTATTTATCCAGCTATGCTATTTCGTCATAGTTAGGCAGGTCTGTGCATACCGACTCATAATAACTAAACGGAAACAAAATGTATAACCAACGGCATTGAAAACTGCAAGCTGTCCTTCCTAAGCACACAATATACAACCCAAGTCAGGCACAAGGTTATATGATAACAATAGTCGCCTTTAGCTGGAAGTAGTTGCTGTGGGTACAGCCTCTGAATGTTTACCCTCTTATCTAAATCAGACAGTTCTCTGTCCCGCAGCCAAACCTGTATATCAGTCTGTGTAATTCTGACAAGGCACCTTCAGTTACAGCCAAGATCTTATTGCATTTCCTGGTGCATAACAAGGAAAATAAATCAAATGCATCTGAAGCAGTGACAGCAGAGGTTCCTGACACGGTATAATGTAAAACTATAGGCATGAAGTACTTTAGATTATATATATATATATATATATATATATATATATATATATATATATATATATATATATATAAACACTAACTGACAAATCAATATGGCAAAAAACAGCGATTCATAACGGCTATTAAGAGATCATTGCCATTAATTATTGATTGGACAACTTTACAAATCACTTGTTCAGACATTCATACAAAAAATACCCCCTAGGTCGAGCATGTCTAGGACAACAAGTCGTTTCTATAATCCAATATGGAAGCTCCCAAGACACAAGCTGGAACTGCTAAAATTAAAAAAAGGTATATGGAAGTTTGTGAGATATCCTGTGTAAGTCTGATTGGTCGTCTCATATCAAATCATTTTATAGATGAACCCTGTATACTTATAATGCAAAGTACATTTGACATTCCTTGAGGGAGCTCCACCCCCAAAGCACCCATGTAGGTAGCCTCCCTAGCCAATGAGCTGTGCAAAGTTCTGTCCTTGCCAATCAGCTGTCAGTATCACAGCTTGGATTTTCAAGGCCATTCCTTCTCAAAATCAACTGCCTGAAAACTAAACATAGTTTGCAAACTTTAGGGTGAGTTTATTTGTTGAAAAAAATGTTTTCATACACTATGTATTCTCCTCTGTCAGATGCATTCATAATCCAGGAATCTTCCATAAAACGAAGATTTTCTCTAAAACAAATACTAAAAACACACACACTACGCATGTTTTCCTTCCTTGGCTTCTTAACTCGCTTCTTGTGAAGCAGGATGGCTCCTTAGTTTAATATACATTTGTCCACCATTTCTTTAAGAGTTAAAATGATATTTCCTTCCTGCTGTACGTTTATTACTACAGAGACAATGAGTCTTTGGGGAGATAACACAAGCTGCTGTGTGTGTATTTCCATTACATTAGTAGCGGTTCGTGCTCTCAAACCAATACTCCATTGACTACCCATTTACATCATGGCAACAGCTCCCATGGTGTTTGGTTGAGTGCGCAAGGCCGTCATTAAAGATTCAATGGAGGAGAGAGATGTCCTAGTGCTTGTGGTTACAGAGGTGGGTGGGGAGCATGCAAGACATTGCATACACTATACAAAGGCCACCCGTAATCCTGCACACCACTCCTTGTATAACTATGCATTGTCTTAGAGATCCTGAAAGAGCCATGTACAAACACAGGTTGCTTAATAAAAACATACTTCACATGCATTTCCAGTTGTACATTAACCATACCATGGAAGGTGACTGATTTCACAACTATGTCAGGGATCGAAACGTGGGTTTCGGTTAAAGGAACGTCAGTTTCAGTTAAAGGAGATTTAATCCTAAATAGCATTACAAATTGGCTATATATTGTACTAGCAGTTTTTAATTAATTTCAGTAATATTTATAATTGATTGTGGCTCCTGTATGTTAATGTGGGGCTCGGTAGGCTTCATAAGGGTGGGAGACGGGTCTAAAAATCGCCATATATTACAACTCTTTATTTTGGCCACAGACAAGTCTTAATTAACACATCAAAGCAGAGAATATACTGGTCATTTGCATATAAATGCTGCAACATCACTGTGAAATTTCCCAGGATCAGCCCACTTTAGAAGAAAATGGAAAGCATAACATAGTCAGCTTTTCATGCTCTTTAAGAATAAGCACACATTAATTTTGGAAGACAGAGTCCCTTTGATAAAAGTTAAGCCATGCTTAACACACAGAGAGGTAACCGGTTATAAATATGTAGTGCAGATCTTTGCTATTCATGGCTGTGCCTATATTCATATCCATGGCTGTGCCTATATTCATATCCATGGCTGTGCCTATATTCATATCCATGGCTGTGCCTATATTCATATCCATGGCTGTGCCTATATTCATATCCATGGCTGTGCCTATATTCATATCCATGGCTGGGCCTATATTCATATCCATGGCTGGGCCTATATTCATATCCATGGCTGGGCCTATATTCATATCCATGGCTGGGCCTATATTCATATCCATGGCTGGGCCTATATTCATATCCATGGCTGGGCCTATATTCATATCCATGGCTGGGCCTATATTCATATCCATGGCTGGGCCTATATTCATGGCTATGCCTATATTCATGGCTATGCCTATATTCCTTATTTTAGAGGAGAGCTGCTGCAGTTGTATTCACACAATTATCACAGCAAAGGTAAAGTGCAAAGTACACATTTACATACTTATAATTACAATTGGTAAAAACAAAACAGTGAAGTGTTGGATAATTGATAAACAAATATGTGTGGGTATGTTTCTGCCCAGGAGGCTGTATTCTAATGACCCTTTGCCTTTAATGGCCTCTGCATTAAAGAAGCAGATGAGCAGCCCATTCTGAAAGAGTTGTCTGCCCCCTCCCCTTAGGTACCCAATAAGGATGGAGAGTTGCAAATCTGATAGGGGCTGCAATGCGAACGTTCAAATACTTCACGAAATAAAATACATAAAAGTTGATACATACACAGGTATATTATATTCCTAGTGATATCCTTCCATATCCCTTTAAGTTTTGGTAGGTAGATGTTTGTATACCAACGGGGCATGCTCATTATACTTACCCATTAAGGAAAGGTAATCATGTAAGAAAATCACTATTGAGAGGCAAGATATGTGTCATGTAATTTATCCTTTGATTACCCCTCTTTCAAGCTCGTTAAATATGTCGGCTCAGATATAGATAGGTTAACATCATCCATTTATTTTTATGCAAATGTTTGGCTCCTAACTAACCTGTCTGGCTCCTAAGGATCAGATAAATGTTTTAAGCCCTGAGAAAATGTATCCTAAAGAATAATTCCCTATTTTTTTAAATTGTACTCTTAAGATTACTTCTGTACAACTTCTGCCATAAAATAAGGACTTGACCAAGATAACAAGCAGATAGGACTTATCAATATGTGACAAGATACACAAGCATCATCACAAAGTAACTTTATACTCGGACATAAATGAACCATATATGTGGACTCCCGTTAGGACTATATTGAATGTTTATTGCTCACATAAGTGCTCTAAACGTTTAAAAGGGAAAAAAAACACAGGCCCAACAATTATTTCCCTTTTTACAGAGATGGATTTGTATCTTGGCTAAAGAACTAACCATTCAAATGTACAAAATCACTGTAGAATGAGTGTTTATAGTTGTAGAGAAGTGGTTTATGGCCATAATAAAGTAACCAAACTACCAAGTTGCAAAGGTGATATTTGTATTGTACATTTCCTTTTTGCCCGTAAAATAAGTAATGTGCATAGTTAAAGTGACAATAAAATGCCTCCGTTATGGTAAAAAAGTACACACACACATTATATATATATATATATATATATATATATATATATATATATATATAAATAAATAAATATACACATATATATATAAATAAATATACACATATATATATATATAAATATACACATATATATATATATAAATATACACATATATATATATATAAATATACACACACATATATATATATATATATATATATATATATATATATATATATATATATATATATATATATATATATATATATATATACATACATACACACACACACACACACACACACACACACATCTGGTTAGTAAAACTTGAGTGGAAGGGTTAGATAATGGAGATTGAGGATTATGTATGAATAAATATAAACAACAACAGTGGTATAAACATGATATTTTAAATAAATAACTGATAAAATAAAGTGATCTTTTGAAGCACTATGGCACCTTCTTTAGACTTTGGTTCACAAGACTCCTGAAGGAAGGGCTGGATTACATGGCTCCAGTAGGAAATCTTGCAAATTAATATTCCACATTAGGGAGCCATGTAGCGATTCTAGTCCACCTGTATCAAACCCTAATAAGTGATCTCTACGTATGACCTGTTCCATGCTCTATAGGAGATTTTACTTAAAGGGATATCTAAGCTTGCTGTATTATGAATGCATCGGATAGAGGAGAATGTACGCAAACATTTTTTCTTTTGGGCTTGAATAGCCCCTAATCTTGGATCGTCACAAAAGCCAACTGGGATATGTAGTGTATCACTAATATGTGCTATGTATTGCTGCTGACAGGAAGCTGCAAGGAGATTGGCTGAGCAAGCAACAGCAGGTAAATAGTGGGTTAATATTGCTCCCCTGATTCTGCATGCTGATTGGGGGTCAGATGCCTGTTTAGACAGCCCTTGGAGGTGGCAACATAATCAGAGGGATTTTTAGATAATAATGAAAATAAAATCTTTTATGAGATGTGCAGTTGCCTAAGCAGTGTAGAAATGTATTAACCCATTAAACTTGGATATGCCTTTAAACATGGCTCCTGTAACAAATTACCAAAAATCTAGTGCAGAGCAGAGGAAATCCTCAAGAGAGCTCTTACAAGACAAGACTTAAAGGGATACAAGACAAGACTTAAAGGGATAGGGAAACTTCCCTGTTTTTTTATTACATTTTTTTGTTTTCATGTTTAAACATATTTTATTTTTGCTTAAAAGTTCTATTTTTACTCTCTGAATCTGCCAAATAGTCCCAACAACGGTCTGCTCCCTTTAACTCTGGCACTGTGCAGTACAAGATGTAATAACAACTTACTAATTGTGCCTCACCTGCCTTTCCCAACATGCTGTTGAGAAACAATCCTTCATTGTCTAGTACATCTAGTACTAATAGAGACACTGTGTGCATGAGCTGCCGGGGCAGAACTTGGTTAGAAAGGTTTCAGTGAGTAAAACAGATTTTTTATGCATTTGTTAATAAAATGTTGTTGAGATAAACAAATACACACTTAGGTTGTTTACTTTAGTTTTAGAAACTTGTATATCCTTTTAAGGAGCTCCCAGTACAAGAAAAAACAAATAGCCTCAAGAAGCAGTTTTCAGGACTAATAAAATTGAAGTCCTAAGGCACAAGAGTCGTCTAATGGTTAATCCAGCCCTACACAACAATACGAAGGAACAATCAACTAAATCACAAAGTCAATGACCGATAGCTGCTCACGCAATTAAACACTGGCACCCAACTAATGCCAGGTCATGCCCCATTAACACAGAGCCCACGGGTGAACACTGGCAATACAAATACAACGAAATGCCCAAAAGATAACCTAGTTTTGGCATCCTCTGACACATTATATCTATGATATGAATACATAATAGCGTGCAAATTGTAATGTTTATGTGCAGTAACCCTGATGTGTCGTTATGTCGCAGTCTTTACTGATGCTCTTTATTGGGGTTTCCGACTCTCCGTGACCTCATGGACATAGTTATGTCTATGGTCATGCGGATCCACTTTGTAGTCATGGCACAGATACTGGAGTGGGTTGCCAGTTCCTTCTCCAGTGGGCCACAGCATACAGCTCCTGGTATTCCTAGGTGATCCAACATCCAAGTACTGACCACACTCAACCCTCTAGGTTGGAATCAAACCCAGGTTAACATCGGTGGAAGCACCAAATACTAACCACTGGAGCACCAGGGAACCCATGACAATACATATCCGTAAAATCTTTAAGAAATAACAGCCTTACTAAATTGCGATTCGGTAAATTTAAAAGGGCTCTAAGCACACAGCATATTTTATTTACAGAAGTTTTTAGTTAGTGAAGACCTCGCTTTTAGATAGACGTTCAGGAACTAAAAACTTCTGTAAAAAAATATGCTGTGTGCTTAAATAAATAGAGTCATTTTAAATTTACTGAATCACAATTTAATAAGGCTGTAAATGTTTAAAGGCATACGAAGAAGGGCATGACAGAGTTGTAGATAGTTAGATAAGGTAATTGAAGCAATGAGCATGAGCTTGATGAAGCTCAGAGAGGCAGTGGCTGACAGATGTTGCAGTCCAGAGTTGGACACAACTGAACGGATAAACAAAAACAACATATTACAAATCTCTCTCACGTTTATGTATTGTAAACATAAAATTATTTATAAAAGGATATCTTCTTTCCTTGAAGGTCCTAAATATTAAAAGGTTACCCACAAACAATTTGTTGTTATTAAAACAGTAATAATTAGTATTCAATAAGTGACTTTAATATTGTTATTCTTAGGCAAAAATACTTTTCAAGATATGCCCACCTGGTCAGGTCTTATCTAAGGTCCTTAACTGAAACATAAAGGGAGGGTGATTGGCAAGAAAATCAAGCCCAGCTTGTGACAGCAGCATAACCACAAAAGCTTATTTCTGTTAAAGACTCACTTTGGTGAGATATCTCCAAACCTTCAAGATCCCACAGAATCCTAGTGCAATCCTGCATTCAATGGCACAGACGCTTTCCATATAACTAGATTATCTGTTTGGGTCTGCCCTCTGCAGCTTATGAATACAGACTGTGAACTGCAGTGTTTCAGATTAGACTGTCCGTGACCAGCATGTTGATTTGTTCCTATGCAACACTGCCTTCATGTGCTGCAGAGGGAGAAACCAGTTAGGAACCAATTTGTAAGATTTTAGGCAAAACACAGGAGCTTTTAAGCACTAAAAAGGTAAGATTATATTCCTAGTAAAATCCAGAAACCTTTCATGTCCCATTAACTCTGAGCCCTCTACACTAAATGAATGTTTTAGTTTTTGTATCCACTAGGTAAAAACAGAAGTTGAACATGTCTATGTCACATGTTAAAATAAATTATATACGGTTATTACACTGCATTCTGGGAAGCTGAGCAGGGAAATGCAAATGTGCCCACAAATGCCGCACTCTTCAATCCATAGCCCATTTCAAACATGGCTTCCTTTAAGCTTATGCCCACTGCATTACACAGCTTTAATGAAAAGCCAAGGTTGGATTATACACAAGCTTTGATTCCTATCCAAGTTTGTATATATTAAACAATTAACCCTTTGTGTGAGAATGCTGCTCTTTAAAGCATTTGCGTGCAATGTTATTATAATGTGTCATTAAAAAAAAATATTAACTAAATACATTTTCACTCTTTTTATGTACAGTTTATATTAGGTAGCCGTGTCACAGGGATGTGCAATCGGCCCGAAAGAGAGGGGAATCAGAGCATATTAGCGCAATGTGATCACTTTATGGCACTACACACTATGGTTACCATATAATAATATGGTAGTGTGTGACCGATCACAGGAGGATGGAAGATTGAATAGACAAAACAAGCATTGAATCTCTATGTATACAGCACCCACAGAAAGGTCTCTCTGGCAACACAGTGTATATTAGCACACAGAACAAATAGTATAAGATGGGCAGGGTGTGAATTTGTCTTCTAGGATGAATCAGTCTTCTCTCCGTCTTTTTCTATGGGGGAAGGTGCGATTATATATCCTCCTTGGTTCCCCGGGGCTCTAAAAACTTTGCAAACAGGAAGAAATGCTCAATTGTGAAAGGATATATAATCCCCTTCTCCAAACATTGCACAGACCGGGTTATATTTAATAACGGTGGGAAAGCCCCGTGGGATTAGGGGTGAGGACAACAGGTGAATAGTGGTTTCTACACCATGTGTGTGCTACCTTGTAAGTAAACAGTAAGGAACAATAAGAACCATTTGTGGAATCAATGAGATGCCAAGTCATATAATACAGATCTGTGAACATATACTATGAGGCTAGCAATGACGTGTGTATAGTACCTGAAAATATAAAATGACCTCTGGACAGATACCTTTGACCCCCAATTGTGCTTATTGGGCATTTTTCAAAAAAAAAAAAGAAGAAGAACTAAGATCTGTTTGGAAAAAGCTTCCATCAACACTAGCATTACCAAACTTCATATAGCCTTAAATGGTCTCCACCAGGCCTGTCGTGGAACCAAATCTTTAATAAAATTGTATAAACAGCCTTGCTGGAAAAGCAGAAATACATGCTAGAGCAGTGGTGCCCAAACCTCTCCTCAAGACCCAACCAGACAGGACATGGTTTAGGTCAAACAGAACAAAGGAAAGGCAACTAGTATTCAACAGGCTGTGGAGCCTCAAATTGCTTCACCTGTGTATTCAGTGTTTGACCTAAATCATGGTCTGTCTGATGGGTCTTGAGGAGGGGGTTGGGAACCACAGTGTTAGAGAATCACTCAGACAAATACCTTAAAAAGTGGGCACCTGTAACATGCTCCTGCTACGAGTCTCTCCCGGACCAGACAACCCCCTCAACTACCCTTTAACCCGTCTCTTCCCCTGTTGCCACTACCTCCCCGTTTTAAATTTGGACTTTATAATGTCTTTAAAAAATAAAAATAAAAAGGAGAGATATTTAAGTGTTACCATTTAGATGACCAAGTAAAATCCAAACGTTTGTTATGGGAGAGTGATTCAGCAGCACAAACTGTTCTATATTGTCATACAAAAAGGAAAGTTAAAGAAAATACCAGTGTACAATGGGGACAAATATGGATTAAGAGTCTAACCGCATAATTTGAGAAAAAAAAACAAAAACAAAGCTAGTTTGTTACATCAGACAAGTGCAGTTTTTCTAGAAGCATAGGGGTCCTTTAACTAAGAGGGCCTAAATTATTTTTGGTGGGAAAGCACATTTAGATTATGTATCAATGAATATGATTAGGTGGCTGAATCTCAAATATTTTGGCCATATCATAAGAATGCTGGAGTCCCTAGAGAAGACAGGATTTGCATTAATTAGACGAATGGACATCTAAATGGCGGATAGATTTAATAAGAATAAATGTAAGGTTATGCATCTGGATAGGAAAAATAGCCATGCAATTTATAATCTTAATGGAGCAAATCTAGGTGTATCAGATATTGAAAGGGATTTGAGAGTGCTTGTGGACAACCACCTAGGTAACAGTGCTCAAAGCCAAGCAGCAGCTGCAAAGGCAAATACAATATTAGCATGTATTAAGAAGGATATAGAAGCCAGGGAAGCAAATATAATTCTGCCACTATACAAATCCCTAGTTTGGAAAAGGGAGTACAATTTTGGGAACCACTTCATAAAATTGAAATTTTACAGCTGGAATAGTACAGAGAAGGGCAACAAAACTAATAAGGAGAATGGAGTTGCTAAGTTATGAAGAAAGACTAACCAAATAAATAAAAAATAAAAAACGTATTTTCTCTAGAAAAAAGGCGTCCGTGGGGATATGATTACCTTATACAAGTACATCCAGGGTCAAGGCTTTGGCAAGTGAGCCTTTTGTGCCATGAGGTTTTCAACTAGCAAGAGGATAACCTTTGAGGTTAGAAGTAAAACGATTTCACCTTAAAGAAAAGGGTTCTTCACAGCAAGGGTGGTTAATCTGTGGAATTCTCTACCAAAGGATGTGGTGAAAGCAGATTCAATAGATAACTTTAAAAAAGGGTTGGATATATTTTTAAATAAAAAGGGCATTCAGGGTTATCTTGTATAAATTACAGAGAAAGTATTGATCCAGGGAGGAAACTGGGGTCAGGAAGGAATTCATTTTTTTCCCCTTTGACACTATTGGCAAAGTTTTACTAGTTTTTTTTCTGTTTGCCTTCCTCTGGATCAATTAATTAACAACTAATCAGCATATTGCAGATCAGAGGAGATCTTAAAAAGGTTGAACTTGATGTACTGAAATTCTTTTTTTCAACCTCAATTACTATGTAACTGATCAGGTCATTGAAGCAATGAACATGAACTTGAAGGAGCTTACAGGGGAAGTGGCTGACATATGCCTGGTGTGCTGCTGTCCATAGAGTCACGGAGAGTCAGAAACGACTGAATGACTAATCAACAAAAACCAAAAAGGACACAGATATCTAGCTAACTACCTAAATAGATATCATTTGTGCCTTCTTAGGCTTTGCTCTTGGAATTTAAATACAATTTCAAATAAGGCTCAGTTTAAGCATATTCCTGCATAAGCCAGAAAACCTAACTATAAACAGCACTGTGTCAAGGTTACCATGTCAGATAAAGTTACGAGGAGAGAGGGAAGACCTTCATGTAATGTATACCACTAACACTGCATGTATGTTATTACAATTACACATAAGATACATTATCAATTAAATCATAACTAAACTGTACCACATCAACTCAAAATCTTACATTACAGTGAAAAGACCACACACACTTCCAAAAGTTTCCCACCTAGTGAAATTGGCTTTCATCATCAGTTTGATCTCACTGAATTTTTGAAGGAGGGGAATAATTTCTCAGTCAAGTTATCTTTATTTGAAGATTTCCTGTTTACATTGCGTCCCTTCTCCCTTTTGCTTCCTCCCTGCTAATGTTATGGGGGTGAAAGCTCTATAGCCAATCATAATGCAGATGTGTTTTCTGCAGCTCATGATGACAGTGTATTTCTAAGTAGAAGGGTTGCACAGTATCATAGTACCCAATCATTGGCAACATGCTGTTTGAAAGAGGGAACAGTCTGTATTCATTAGTGTAGACCTAAACAGAACAAATTCTGACGTGATGATGATCTTAGGCAGAAAAAAAAAAAAAAAAACTTTTAAGCAGACCTAAAAATAAAGTAAATAGATACAAAAGTATATTATATTCCTAGTGAAATCCAGAAACCTCCACTTTAAGTGAATAGACCTAAAACACATCTCCATTATGGTTGAATAAAGAAAAGTTGCTGTGTAGGATAAACACAAAAGATATACAGCAAGGTGAGTCTGTAAATATCATAGCAGAGCACAGCAGCTGAATAATGTCTACTTCCTCCAATCAGTCTCTGGGAAATGAGAGACTAGGACAATCTCCACCAGTTTTGAAGGGTGAGAGTGATAGCCAGCTCCATAGACTCCAGCGCACCATTCAGTAAATAGCCTATTGACTAAAGCTGCCCACATGCCTGCTCATTTCTGCAGAACACTTGAGAATCACCGTAAGTAGAATCAGAAGCCCATATAAAACACAAAGATGAAAAAGGCATAATTTATAAAAC
>CM050169.1:225732072-226102072 GCA_027410445.1 Discoglossus pictus
TTGTATGTTCCTGTGTGAAAGTGCAACACGTTTGTCAGTGTTTTGCGCGGTCCAGGGTCGTGTAGCCTCGTTTTAATTTTTTTTTGGCAACCATTTTTCTCGCTTAGCCGATTTTCAATTGGCGAAAGTCATCAAAATCGCCTTAAATTTGCGTTCCACCTCACTCCCAGACATCCTGGCTGTTCCCCCATGCTGTGTTTAATGTTTTTGTTGTATTTTTTTTTAATTCTGTTTGGATTTTCGTGGTTTGGTCGTTAACCTCCTATTTTTGCTATCTTGTATTTTTTTTTTTTAAAGTTCTGCGTTTTGTAACTTTTTTTTTAAGTCCATCTTCTCTTTCACACACACATCAGTGGGACATTTTATATGGTAATATATCACAATCTACACGTTTATGCTCATAATTATGATATGTATGCTTATAATTCACAGGTGACTCCTGTCCTGCAGGCCTAATATGGAAATCATGTGCAAGTTGCAGTGATTTCTGTCCGGACTTAGATGGGAAATGTAAAGAGGGCTGCAGAAAGGGCTGTGTCTGTGAGACAAAAGATAATGTCTTGTACAATGGAAAATGCACGGATATCATGTACTGTCCAAAAATTCCTCAAATGAGTGAGTATCCTTCCGTTTGCTTTCTGCACCAGCTAAAATAAGATTCCACTTATTTCCAAAGCTCCAGGACTCAATTCTATATGATACACCTTGGTGACACCAAAAAATTACTTACTGATACAGGGGCATGAGAGAAACAGTTTCCTGTGCCACTAAATATGTCTTTATTAACAATTCAATGTTCTCACGCTGATTGAAACAAATAATGATCTACTAAGTTGTAGACTAGACACTTAAAAAAGAAGATTTTTTCTTTGAATGAATCAATGAAGTGGATGTGTTTACTGAGAGTTATCTGTAAACCTCTGCCTTTTTAAGCAAAACTTGAAAATGATTGATTGACCAATGGATGAACAGTATATATTATTAGCGACTTGCCCATCAAAAATGACGGGGCAATACAATTTGAAATCATGGGATTGCTGTTTGACACACAATGTAAACCTTTTTGTACTGTGATACTTTCGGCGCTCATGGCAAGCATCTCCTCTCGTCTACTTTTGCTTCTCTGAGTACCTTGGTCACTCATCAGAAAGAGAGATATATATTTATTAATCAAGTTTTTATTAGGCATATATAGCATGCATCAAACAGTACATAACAAAATGCAATGTGGTTTACATTATTTGTCTAGTAACGTTAAGTCTTATTTCCAGAGTGCGGTGCGTTGTATATGTGGAGTTCTTTTTCATCTGCCTAATATGGATTTTTTTAGATTTATTGTGGATTTGGGTACATCTTCCTTAGTCATTAATTTCAGCCCTTTTTTTAAGGCAAAAAAGGGTCCCCTCGGCTTATACTGGAGACACTCTCCCCCCCCCCCGTGTGTCTCTAAACCCCCCGTGTGTCTCTAAACCCCCCTCGAGTCTCTAAACCCCCCTCGAGTCTCTTTCCCTCCCCCTCCTCAACCTAAACCCCCTCCTCAGCATAAACCCCCCCTCAACCCCCCTTCTCAACCTAAACCCCTCTAAATACCTCTCCCCTCTCCCCTCACTTACCTGCTTGTGCTCCGGCCTCCGCTCCTTGACCCAGTATATGCTAATGACGCGGCAGGCATGTGACCTCACATGCGTGCCGGGTCAAGGAGCGGAGGCTGGAGCACAAGCAGGTAAGTGAGGGGAGAGGGGGAGGTATTTTGGGGGGTTTAAGTGGAGGAGGGGGGTTGAGGGGGGTTTAGGTTGAGGAGGGGGGTTGTGGTTGAGGCAGGTTGAGGGGAGAGGTTGAGGGGGGTTGAGGTTGAGGAGAGAGGATGAGGATGGGGGGGTTGAGGAGAGATGATGAGGATGGGGGGGTTGAGGAGGGAGGTTGAGGAGAGGGGTGGGGGAGGGAGGTTCGGGATGAGGGGGGGTTGAGGTTGAGGAGGGTTGAGGCTGAGGAGGGTTGAGGCTGAGGAGGGTTGAGGCTGAGGAGGGTTGAGGCTGAGGAGGGGGTTGAGGATGAGGATGGGGGTTGAAGAGGGGGTTGAGTATGGGGGGGGTTGAGGAGGGAGGTTGAGGAAGGGGTTGAGGAGGGAGGTTGAGGATGAGGAGGAGGGGTTGAGGTTGAGGAGGGTGGTTGAGGATGGGGGGGTTGAGGAGAGAGGATGAGGATGGGGGTTGAGGATGAGGATGGGGGTTGAAGAGGGGGTTGAGTATGGGGGGGTTGAGGAGGGAGGTTGAGGAAGGGGTTGAGGAGGGAGGTTGAGGATGAGGAGGAGGGGTTGAGGTTGAGGAGGGTGGTTGAGGATGGGGGGTTGAGGAGAGAGGATGAGGATGGGGGTTGAGGATGGGGGGGTTGAGGATGAGGAGGGAGGTTGAGGAGGGGGTTGAGGAGGGGGTTGAGGATGAGGAGGGAGGTTGAGGATGAGGAGGGAGGTTGAGGATGAGGAGGGGGGTTGAGGAGGGTGATAAGGGAGGGGGGAAGAGACACAGGAAAGGGAGAGGTTGGAAGAAACACAGGGAAGGGAGAGGGGAGAAGAGACACAGAGAGAGAGGGGGACACAGAGGGCACAAGAGGGACACAGGGGCCAGCACATTTGCTTATACTCAAGTCATTTTACCCAGTATTTTGTGGTAAAATGGGTGCCTCGGCTTATATTTGGGTCGGCTCATACTCAAGTATATACGGTAATAATGAATGAATTAGTTCCTGAATAAATGAATATACTTTACCTACTTGTAATTTATATATGCAGCAATCAATAGCCTGAAGAGCTAACAATCAGTTTGTATTTCCTGCGTTTGTCAAGTGCTTGGAGGCTAAGGCGATCCCGTGTTTACTAAGTGTTTGGTAGCTAAGTCCCACGTGTTTCATTGCCTTCAGCGCTCATTGCCTTTGTGCTGCAAGTGTTAGTGCATTAACAGCTCACCTCGCTATGCAAGGCTCGCAGACGATGAGCCCCTACGCGTTAACGACTCGGCTCGCTTCACGAGGCTCGCAAGCAATGAGCACCTGCGGCGCTCATCGCCTAACTCGTACGCACCATGCAAAGCGTGACGACGTCTCGCAGTTTGACAATTATTATATGTGATAGACACAAAAACAATAACAACAAATGCTACACGTTAGAGAGCAAACTCAAGAATTTTTCTAAAGCATATATTAGCTAGTGACACTATATTTGTAGCATGTAGATGGTGAATAAAGGATTAGCTTTCCGAATAGGAGGGATTGTAATGATGCTCTATTGTTATTGGATATGAAAAACTCATTCAGAAATATAAAACTATAAGTTGCGTGCTTAATATGCTTAATAATAATAATGATGATCTGAATAGTGTGCTATGTGAAGATTGAATTCCTTAGAGCAATACATGAATTATAGAAAATTAACAAAAAGAAAGAAGCTTAAGATTGCAAAATGGTTGTCTCTTGTAATTTTAGACGTTTTCAAAAAGAGAAGGAAATGAAAGGCCACGGTGAAATATATGTTTAATTAATTGCAGCATTCCACAGAATAGCAAGAAAAGATAGGGAATCATTATGAAGTGAGCAATGCAAAGAAATGGAGGAGGATAACAGAATGCAAAAGACAAGAGATCTGTTTAGGAAAATTAGTAGACACTTTCATGCAAAAATGTGAAAGACAAAGATGGTAGGGATCTAACAGAAATGCAAGAAATTAAGAGGTGCTATATGGAAGAAACATAATATCACTGAAACTTATGATGGTTTGTTGACCTGTCCAGAGAGAGTCATCCTGGAGAGCAAAGCTCAGTGGGCACTAAGAACTATTGATAGCAACAAGGCTGAAGGAGCTGTTGGTAACCCAGCCTTGCAAAATGATGCTGTTATTTAAAAAAAAACACTGCAGTGACCATTGGATTGAAAAATTCCAGTTCCAAAACAGGAGAAATGGCAGTGTGTGCTCATTTATCTAAAAGCTGTATTCATTTCATTTAATTTCATGTTTTAGCAACATAATGCTCAAGATTGAGCAAGCCAGGCACCAGCAAGTTATGGAACAAGAAATGCTAGACGTACAAGCTGGATTCAGAAAAAAACAAAAGAAATCAAATCGCCAACAGCCACTGGATAATGAAGAAAGCAAAACATTTCTATTTTACAATACATTTACAGTACTTCTATTTGATTGATGCTCTCAAATCGTTCACTGTGTAACCCTTAAGATAGCGTGGCAAGTTCTTAAATGGGTATACTGGATCACCTTATCTGCCTCCTGAGGAATCTGTACAGGCATCAAGAAACAACAGCTAGAACAGAGCATGGAACACCTGAATGATTTAAGATTGGCAAAGGAGTATGAAAAGGCTGTATATTTCGACTGTATCTATTTAACATATAAAATACATTTTAAGGAAGGAATAAAGCTAGAATGAATATCATCAATAACCTCAGATATGCAGATGATTACGATTCTGATGGCTAAAAATAAGGAGGAGTTGGGGAACTTGCTGTGTTAAAAAATAAAGTCTAACAGTTGGTTTGTTGCTTAACATTAAAAAGACTACAATTACGTCAACCAGCCCTATTAATTCTTGCAAATAGATGGAGAGAATGTAGTCAGTAACAAATGTTATTTTCCTAGTTACCTTATATACTCGAGTAGAGGGCCAAGTTTTTCAGCACCTCGGCTTATACTCGAGTCACCCCCCCCCCCCCCCCCCCCCCCCCCCCGTGTCTCTCTACACCCCCTCCCGTGTGTCTCTAAACCCCCCCCCCCGTGTGTCTCTAAACCCCCCCCCCGTGTGTCTTTCCCTCCCCCTGCTTAACCTGAACCCCCCCTCGACCCCCCTCCTCCACCTAAACCCCCCTAAATACCTCCCCCCTCTTCGCTCACTTACCTGCTTGTGCTCCGGCCTCCACTCCTTGACCCGGCGACGGCGGGCATGTGAGTGACGTCACATGCGGCCGCGTCATTAGCATATACCGGGTGCCGGCACCCGGTATATGCTAATGATGCGTTGCGCTTGTGACGTCACATGCGCGCCGGGTCAAAGAGCGGAGGCCGGAGCACAAGCAGGTAAGTGAGGGGAGAGGGGGGAGGTATTTAGGCTGGTTTAGGTGGAGGAGGGGGGTTGAGGGGGTTTAGATTGAGGAGGGGGTTTGAGAAGGGGGGTTGGGGTTGAGGGGGATTGAGGGGGGAGGTTGAAGAGGTGGGTTGGGGTTGAGGGGGGTTGAGGTTGAGAAGGGGGGTTGAGGATGGGGGGGTTGAGGAGGAAGGTTCAGGAGGGGGTTGAGGAAGGAGGTTGAGGATGAGGAGGGAGGTTGAAGATGAGGAGGGAGGTTGAAGATGAGGAGGGAGGTTGAGGATGAGGAGGAGGGGTTGAGGAGAGAGGATAAGGATGGGGATTGAGGATGGGGGGGTTGAGGAGGTAGGTTGAGGATGAGGAGGGAGGTTGAGGATGAGGGTTTGAGGAGGGGGGTTGAGGTTGAGGAGGGGGGTTGAGGAGGGGGTAGAGGATGAGGAGGGAGTTGAGGATGAGGAGGGTTGAGGATGAGGAGGGAGGTTGAGGAGGGAGTTGAAGATGAGGAGGGAGTTGAAGATGAGGAGGGAGTTTGAGGATGAGGAGGGAGGTTGAGGAGTGGGGTTGAGGAGGCTGATAAGGGAGGGGGGAAGAGACACAGGGAAGGGAGAGGTTGGAAGAGACACATGGAAGGGAGAGGGGAGAAGAGACACGGAGAGAGAGGGGGACACAGAGGGCACAAGAGGGTCACAAGGGGCAGCACATTTCCCACCCTCGGCTTATACTCGAGTCACTCATTTTACCCAGTATTTTGTGGTAAAATGGGTGCCTCGGCTTATACGCGGGTCGGCTTATACTCGAGTATATACGGTAATTCGGCCAGAAAATCAAAAGACATCAAGATATCAAAAATACATCACTTTGTCAACAAAGGGTCGTATAGCTATTGTCTTCACAGTAATATTTTTGTTTTTTTGTTTTTAGAAGGTTTTTCTCCTCCATCTTTCCTCCTATTCCTTTTCTGCCTGCTTTCCCTTCATCTTGCCACACATATTATAGATATGCTTTATATGTTTTACAATATTATGATACTTCCCAGAGATACCAAGCTCATTTATATTTTACCTCTTCCTATGTTCTTATCCACAGTTCCACGATTGTGTCCTCGGGATTCCACATGGAGTTCCTGCTTAAAGTGCGATGCATTCTGCTTTCCTAAAAAAAATTGTAATAAACACTGTGATAAAGGCTGTAAATGCAATCAAGAAGGCTTTTATTTCTTTGTTGGGAGATGCATAAAAATGCAAGGATGTGTTCACAAAAGTGTAAGTATTCTGAAAAAGGAAAAAGGCGGACAAATAATTTTACTATTATTATTATTGTCATTATTATCTTCTGTTTGTGAAGCATCAACAAAATCTCATGCGCCAGGGATGCTTTAACACGTGTAAAAGTTATTCATACATTTTGAAGACATTTGCATACACACATTATTACTGGTTAATTTAAAAAAAAACGTAGTTTGTAAATCTTTCCAAACAGGCCGCTTCTATGATAAAACTATTGGATAATACTACCAAATATAGAAAGATGCTTTAAAGCAAAAACTATTTTTTTATATTCTGTTTAATTTTGTTGATATACATTCTATGAAAGTGTCATTTCTGCAACTATTACTTTGAAAAGCTAGACTTAGTTCCCATTCTCTGATATTTATATTAATGTTCTGATCATTTTCTTTTTTTTTTTAAATTTGCATAAGGAGTTTTTATCTAGTTTTTTTCATAATCTATATATAATAATTCTCCCCTCCTCTCTTCATTTAGATCTTCTAAAATGTTATTCTCAAAAAAGTGGTCCTATAGATATAAATAGAAAAACTTTATTAATTCAATGCATTTCTTTTAAATTTTCAAATTGCATTTCTGTTCCTTTTCTAATAAAATGTCTTACTCTTGTTAAAGTTTAATACACATTTTGAGGTTTGAGAATTTTGACCTACTGGAAAATTGATGTTATATATGATAGGTGTCATTGGTGATTTTAGGGTTGTTATTCAATTGCTCCCCTAGAAATTCTCAGAAGCCTTATTCACAACTACAGGAGTTTTGAAAAGCTAAGTATGTAAGCTATTCTATGGCTCCTGGAAAAAAGAAACCCATAAAACTTGTGAAATCAAGCCTTTTTTCTGACACAATTATAATGTCCTTAGCGATGGATTTGAAGCATCCAGTCTTCTTGGAGGCAATATTTTGTGTCTTTATCTGGGTTGAAAGTACCTGTGGGCCTTTTTTAAATTTGGGGCACTCATATGGTCTTTGGTAAATTCCTCAATGGAAAATGATTTCGGTGCCCTCCTTCACTTGATGCCCTAAGCATGTACTTACTTTGTTAAATAGTTAATCCAGCCCTGGATATCTTGGTGATGATTTACAAGGTCATTGTGAGTCTCTCCCCTGTCTACTTCCTCCCTTGTTTCCTTTCCCTCCTCCTCTCCCTTCCTTGTGTCTCATTACCCCCTCCTCTCCCTCCCTTGTGTCTCATTTCCCCCCTCCTCTCCCTCCCTTGTGTCTCATTTCCCCCACCTCTCCCTCCTGTCTCATTTCCCCCTTCTCTCCCTCTCTTGTGTCTTATTTCCCCCCTCCCCTCTCTCCCTTGTGTCTCATTTCCCCTTCCTCTCTCTCCCTTGTGTCTCATTTCCCCCTCCTCTCTCTCTCCCTTGTGTCCAATTTCCCCCCTCTTCTCACTCCCTTGTGTCTCATTCCCCCCTCTTCTCCCTCCCTTGTGTCTCACCCCCCTCCCTTGGGTCTCATTTCCCCTTCCTCTCTCTCCCTTGTGTCTCATTTCCCCTCTCCTCTCTCTTTCCCTTGTGTCTTATTTTCCGCCTTCTCTTTCTCCCTTGTGTCTCATTTCCCCCTCCCCTCTCTCCCTCTCCCTTGTGTCCCATTTCCCCCCTCCTCTCACTCCCTTGTCTCATTCCCCCCTCCTCTCCCTCCCTTGTGTCTCACCCCCTCCCTTGTGTCTCATTTCCCCCTCCTCTCCCTCCCTTGTGTCTTCTTTCCCCCCTCCTTTCCCTCCCTTGTGTCTCATTTCCCTATCCACTCGATCCCTTGTGTCTCATTTCCCCTCCTCTCCCTCCCTTGTGTCTCATTTCCCCCTCCTCTCTATCCTTTGTGTCTCATTTCCCCCCTCAACTCCCTCCCTTCTGTATGTGATCTCATTGGTGGTTAGACATAGCAATGACTTAATGATGCTGCAAAGAGAAAACGCAAGCAGGGGTGTGGCGCTATTGGTCCGCTGAACCACCAATAAAGGAGCAGCCTATGGGGTCCGTAATTCTTCGGAGGTAAGTTCCAGGTGCTGGGGGAGGCAGATGGGGAGATGAGAGAGAGGCAGAGGGGGAGATGAGAGAGAGGCAGAGGGGAGATGAGAGAAAGAGGCAGAGGGGAGATGAGAGAGTTTCACAGTGGGTGATGGGAGCCCTGTGGGCCTTGCGATGAGCGCCTGCGGTGCTCATTGCAGCCCTTGCATCCGGGGGTGATGGGAGCCCTGCAGGCCTCATGATGAGCGAGCCCTGCAATGAGCGCCAAAGGCCTAAGTCCCACTCACCTTGCGATGAGCGCCTTCGGCGCTTTTGCAGCCCAGCAACTGCGGCTTTCGCTTTGCGAGGCCCTCAATATTTAACATTGCGTGACCAACGGCCCGTAGATCCACAGCTATTATATGTGATATATTCAACAGTTTGAGTGAGCTGTAAAATGATAAATCTTAACACTTTTTGTATTACTTTGTAAGGTAGCCACTTTATGTATTATATTTCCCCTTTTGAAAGTAATTAATTTTCAATCTATCAATCTATCTTGGTTAATCTGATCCTAAATTCCATGCCATATTTTGTTTTACCTGTGGTGCAGTAATAAATATATAACTTTGGTTTTGTGAAATCTCCTTTTGTTTGTGCATACTTTCTATTTGTATTAGCTTTTGTGAATTTATGCCTCCACGTAAATGCAAAAAATCAGATTGTAAATGCTTAATGCCCTTTCGACATAAGTGTTTTATTATGTTTTTATAGTTTAATTCTATTTAAATCTTCATTTTGTGCTGTGATTTGTACTCATAAATATGTTATATATAAGGTACCTTAGTACTGTCTGTTACTTAGTACTGTCCAGATCTTGTGGAATAATGTTTGTTTTGGCTGCTAAAGTAAAATTGGAGACAACTTTTCTCTGAATACCTAATAGCATCCTTTACATTTGCATCTGAAGGTCCACAGATTACTACTTAGATATTCTATTATTTATGTTTTTTATCCATGCACACAGTCTATTTCCAGGATTTGAATGCATTATAATTACAGTGTCCTTTAATATGTACAGAAACCCATTACCATAATAAAAAACATTATGAAATAATTGGACAATTTATATACCATATGAATGTGACCTATAAACTGTACAATTCAATTGAAAAACAAACTGAAATCTTTTAGGTGGAGGGAAGAAAAATAAAAAATAAAAATAATGTGGTTTCATAAGTCTGCACACCCTCTTATAACTGGGGATGTAGCTGTGTTCAGAATTAAGCAATCACATTCCAAAACGTGTTAAATAGGAGTCAGCATACACCTGACATCATTTAAAGTGCCTCTGATTAACCCCAAATAAATTTCAGTTGCTCTAGCTGGTCTTTCCTGAAATTTTCTTAGTCGCATCCAACAGCAAAAGCCATGGTCCACAGAGAGCTTCCAAAGCATCAGAGGGATCTCATTGTTAAAAGATATCAGTCAGGAGAAGGGTACAAAAGAATTTCCAAGGCATTAGATATACCATGAAACACAGTGAAGACAGTCATCATCAAGTGGAGAAAATATGGCACAACAGTGACATTACCAAGAACTGGAGCTCCCTCCAAAATTGATGAAGAGACTAGAAGAAAACTGGTCTTGGAGGCTACCAAGAGGCCTACAGCAACATTAAAGGGGCTGCAGGAATATCTGGCAAGTACTGGCTGTGTGGTACATGTGACAACAGTCTCTCGTATTCTTCATATGTCTGGGCTATGAGGTAGAGTGGCAAGATGAAAGCCTTTTCTTACGAAGAAAAACATCCAAGGCAGGCTACATTTTGCAAAAACACATCTGAAGTCTCCCAAAAGCACGTGGGAAAAAGCGTTATGATCTGATAAAACCAAGGTTGAACTTTTTGGCCATAATTCCAAAAGATATGTTTGGCGCAAAAACCACACTGCACATCACCAAAAGAACACCATACCCACAGTGAAGCATGGTGGTGGCAGCATCATGCTTTGGGGCTGTTTTTCTTCAGCTGGAACTGGGGCCTTAGTTAAGATAGAGGGAATTATGAACAGTTCCAAATACCAGTCAATATTGGCACAAAACCTTCAGGCTTCTGCTAGAAAGCTGAACATGAAGAGGAACTTCATCTTTCAGCATGACAACGACCCAAAGCATACATTCAAATCAACAAAGGGATGGCCTCACCAGAAGAAGATTAAAGTTTTGGAATTGCCCAGCCAGAGCCCAGACCTGTATCCGATTGAAAATCTGTGGGGTGATCTGAAGAGGGCTGTGCACAGGAGATGCCTTTGCAATCTGACAGATTTAAAGTGTTTTTGCAAAGAAGAGTGGGCAAATCTTGCCAAGTCAAAATGTGCCATGCTGATAGACTCATACCCAAAAGACTGAGTGCTGTAATAAAATCAAAAGGTGCTTCAACAAAGTATTAGTTTAAGGGTGTGCATACTTATGCAACCATATTATTTTATTTTTATATTTTTTCTTCCCTCTACCTAAAAGATTTCAGTTTGTTTTTCACTTGAGTTGTACAGTGTATAGGTCACATTAAAGGTGGAAAAAGTTCTGAAATGATTCATCTTTGTCTCATTTTTTTACAGCACAAAAACCTGACATTTTAAAAGGGGTGTGTAGACTTTTTATATCCACTGTACCCTGGTCTTGTGTCATATATAGGCAGTGCATGTCACCTAATACAGGTTCATGTGCAATAGCATCTATAGTATATATATATATATATATATATATATATATATATATAGGAGGAGTATGTGTACTGCCTAGACTTTACGTTAATGGTTTACTCTTGCTAAAGAGAAAATATCTAAGTGTGAAAGCCATAAGTAATTTCTCTATGGTTTATATATTTATTTTCTTTTTTTTTTATATATTTATTTTCTTTTTTCTAGGAATCTTTTGCCATGATTTCCATCACTGAAACCATGCAGTGAAGATCATCTGAAAACAATGGCAATCAAAAGACCTGCTGCCAGTGCTCACAGACATTAGCAAATGTAGAATAGTTGAAAATATGTTGAGTTCTTTAACTTACGATCAAGCACAATAAACGTTCCGTATTAGTTACCAATGCACATATTTTATTTAGTGCATAGATTATGAGCACTAGTGGGTTAGAAACTGATTCCTGCCAATATGTTCCAAATGTTCTATAACCTCCCAAAAAGACATTTTCTTCAAAATAGCTTAGTTGAAATAAATCAATAATGGAATTAATTTTCTCTCTGTTCTCTGTCTGCTTTGACTATTATTCCTTTAGTTTACGTCTCTATGTTTAGTTACATTATACTGTAAGCACTTCTTTATTATTGGTGTATTTCTTCCCTGTAAAGGTTGAAAAAACGTATTAATTAATTAAATATATTGGGCCTGATTCAATTGCAAGCCCACAACTGCAATTATATACAATTGTTCAAGCTTGCAAGTTACTGGCCCAAAGCCAAAACCATAAACCATGCACTGGGTGGTAGCAGTTCAGGGCAGGAACATCATGAATTAAGTAAGCCCGTAACCTCCCATTTGGAATGAGCCAATAGAAAATGAGACCGTCATTATTACGGTAGTAAAACATGGAGGTTACATGTCAATCAATTAGGTTCGGTTCGATCAGATTTGCAAAACTGCAAAATACAGAGTTATGAAAATGAATGCCAATACTGTTCTAGTCCATATGGATGGCCTGATATGTATTAACTCATTGATACCCGAGATCGATTTAACCCTGAAATCAAACATAAAAATAAATCTTATATACTGCCGATTTGCAGGCTTGAGACTGGTATGCGATTAATTCTAATGTCTATCATCGCCTTCCCCGTTATTTACAATGCAGTATTGTTTTGTTATTTGCATTTACAGCTACGAATAGGTCTTTAACTCCCTTGCCAGTCCTCTCTAGCACTCGTAGAAATTTCGTCTTCTTTTGCTATTTACAGTCTTAGGGAAATTGAGCAATTGAATAGCGATTTTTAGCCATTGTAACTCTGGCGAAAGTGAAAAATCAAAGGCTTCGGGAGGTTGTAAGTTACTGGCTTAACTATCGCAATATTTTTAAGGCCGTAACTTGTAACCCGTTTGGAGCCTGCAAAAAGACGCCAATCGAATAGCAAATGTACTTGCAACCTCACTTACGGGCTACAGTAACATGCAAAAGCTCAATTGGCTCATTGTTTATACAAATTACCAAAAATATTTCAAGTACTTGATTATCGGATGTCAAATCCTTTCAATATTTTGGGTGATGGATTAATTTAATTAAAACTATTCCCTTTCCCAAAATAGTATGTCTTATAGAAATTCCCTTTTTATAATTCCTACTGTGGACCTTAATTGTTCTTTTATTACAGCAACCTAAAAATAATTTTTCAATAATTAAATATTAAAATTTAGCTAGTTCGCTTTGATATTCCAAAGACTTGAGTGATAGGAAAAAAATATATACTTAGTCAAGAGACCAAAATGTTATCCCACATATAAATTTAAAATACATTTTACATGGAAATTTACTTTGATACTAAATATTTTAATTATCAATACTGTTAAAGTTTGGCAAAGTATTAAACAAAATGATTTAATTATAAATGTATTTGACTATTTCACCATTTTCTTTATAATTTCAAATGCCAAAACGGATTAGCTGATTCTAGATATGAATAATGGTCTGCAAAAGGATTTAGAAATAATTAAGTAGAGACATATTTACACTTCATGGTCCAAAAATATATTTCTAAAATCACCTGCTTATATCTTCAGTTTTCATTTTGGAAATCAAAGTTACAGTACATATCAACCCCAGTTAGAATCAAATATGCTATTTATAAAAAATATATATGATTTAAAATTATTAATTAATTATTCTGTATCTTTATAAACTTATTTCTATGAGTTACTATTTGGGTTGGAATTTCTAAATGGTTTATAAGGGCCCACATTCGATCTCATGGGTTAGCACAAGTACAACATGTGCAATAGTCTCATGGTACAGTATTTCTGCTGGTCCCTGATGTCTGGCTTGTCTTGCCATTTTTATGCCTGTGCCATTTGACTTGTTACTTTGCCACCCTTTGGTACATTGCCCCTGATGAGTTTCACGAGGTCAGCCCCTACCATGGTGTAAACCTTTCCTCATACTTTTACATGTATATCATTATAAACATACTTTTAGAAGTTTAAAATATGTTCCTGCTATATACGTCCAGAAGGTTATATATAGATTTTATCTTGCTCTTAAATTACCTTCACAAATTGATATACTAAACCTTCATTGTTGTATTAAACATAATAAAAATGAAGCTTTGCTTGGTCATGTATTTAATAAAAAAAATCTGGAATATAGCGATTGTATTCGACAGCAACAGTATATAACATGTAAAAAAAAATCTCCAACTGTAGGCTGTGTGGGATGTTGTTCTAACAATCTGGTATTTATCTGTGTGTATATAAGGGAAGTGTGAGTTCACTTGTGTCTTATTCTCGCTTTTTGAGAAACCCTGTTAGTATCAAAATGAAAAAAGATCAGGGTTCATCAAGAAGGAAAAACAAGGATGAAGATAAAAAAGTTCAGACAAAAAGTGAGGGGAAAAATTCTCTCCTAGCGCTAGCACAAAAAAGAAAAATTACATTTTTTCTCAATCACAAATGGATTTTCTATGGAGAATTTAGTCTATAGTGACAAGGGGAAAAGCACAGAACCCAATTTAGAAGAAGGTGCGGACCCCATTAGTGAAGAAAGTGAAATCCTCACCTTAGATTTCATGAGAAACTTGTTTAAAGAATTTCAAACACAGTTGGGAAATTATATTTTATGAGAAGTATCCAATATTACTAAAGCAGTTAAGTCTCTGCTTGATAGGAGAAATCACCTGGAAGCAGGTCAGGAGAACATAAACACAGTAAATCAGACATTGATATCACGAGTAATTGGTTTAGAGGAAGAAGTAAAATTACTTTTTAAAAAAACCTGCAGACTCGAAGATACTTCAAGAAGAAATAATCTGAGACTGTGGGGAATTCCAGAAAAGATTCTCCTAGGTGAATTACATGAGTACCTAACTACATTGTTTAACTCTTTGATCCCTACAGAGAAGCAAGGGGAAAATATGATCGATAACACACACAAAATACTGCTTCCTAGAAATCTCCCGAGTGACACTCCAAGGCATGTTATAGTTAGATTTCAATGTTCCTTCTATAGGGAATTTTTATTAAAAGTTGGTAGAGAGATTAAGAGCTTTGGAAAACCTTGTGAAAATATTCTTATCTTTCAGGTTCTCTCAAGTGAGACAAAAAGAAGGTATTTTGGGAAGATTACCAAAACCCTGATGAGAGATAAAATCCCTTATTGATGGCGTTATCCATTTAAATTAATCATATTAAAAAAAGATCAGAAAACAATAATTAACATGCCCCTGGAAGGTGAGAACATTTTTTTAGAAAAGGGAGATACAAATGGAGCATATATAGATCTTTTCATAGAGAGGGGAGAAGAGGGTAGGGACTGAAATGAGAGAAAGGGGAAGGGAACATAGACTAACTTGATTATTAAGGGTGGGATCTGGGATCTCCTTGATTAATGACTTCACCCCACCCCGCTTATACATATTGAGCAAAAGTTTGGGGCATGTTAAAAATTGATTTTAAATATTAGTTATGTAGAATCACTGTAATAATATATACTTATTAGATACACAATTTATAAAGGAATGTTAGAAGCACATGTGAGTTCAATCTCACTGGAACTTATAATTACTTACTTGGTGTAGAATAGTTTAACATAGGTAGACTATTTAGAATAGCACTGAGATTGTATGGAAAAGGTCTTAACTACTTAGTTTAATATAACTGACAAATAGAATAAAGATATATTTGTACAATAGTAATACTTAGCCATACCGGCAATTAGCTAGCTAGTTTTTTTTTCCCACCGTCACTAAAACAGGTGCAAGTTGGATGGAAAGATGAGTGGATTGGGGGAGAAGGAGTTAGATCCTCTCCTCTGCCTGTCTTATACCCTTTTATCAGTTTTTTAGAGTATTTCGGTGCTCAATATCCAAATAGGTAACTAATCAAGGCTGGGGTTCTCTCCATAAAGACTGGTCAAACTCTGTCCCTTTTAGACCAGTTTTTCATCAAAATTATGACAGTATGTTATGTGAACATACTGTCAGGAGAGGAATTGTTGTTGTATATATGTAAATGTGTATGTATGTATGTTTATTTAATTTTTTTGGATGTATTATTATGTATGTAAAAGGTGTAAAGGTATTCCTGCTTAAAACAAGGAATGGTCGCTCTGTTTAAGTCCCATAGTAATATGGAGTAGTGATAGTAATATGGAGTAGTGAGGGAGTAAAAGATGGGTTAGACTTACAAGGTGATAAAAGGCACTACCTAGAGAATTTACCACAGTGAAAGGTCTTCCTCTATAAGCATTATATCACAGAATGTGAAAGGTCTTAATTCTCCATGTAAAATAAATTTGGCTACATATTTTTTTTTAGAAAGAAGGTGCAGATGTTATCTGCATCCAAGATACTCACTGGATCAGAGGTAAAGAGCCAAACCTGCTGAACAGAACTTTCAACTTGTGTATTAACTCTAGCTTTAGGAAAAAGTCAAGAGGAGTGTTCATTATGTTCAACAAGAATAATAATGTAATAACAGAACATATCGAAAATGATTTAGAGGGAATATTTATAATTTAGATTGTCCAAATTAATAATGAATCTTATACTATTGATAATCTATATGCGCCCAATGAAAAGCAAAATTCATATATAAAATTAAAATAGTTTTTTGGTGATATGTGGATACTTCAATATGTGTCTTGACCCTATAATGGATAGGAAATATAAGGACAAACCATTACCAGACATAGAAACAGAAAAAAGGGCAAATAAATGTAATGAGACTTTATTTCAATTTAATTTATATGATGCATGGAGAGTTACCCACCCAAGAGAGGCTGACTATACTTTCTATTCTAGTTAGCATAAAGTCTACACTAGAATTTTTTTTTTCTGGTAGGTATAGTTAGTTTAGACAAATTGATAAAGACAGAAATTGGCCCAATTGTATGGTCAGATCATGGACATATTAAACTTTACCTGAAGGGATACACCCTCTATAATAAAAATCAATCTAGGAGAACAGATGCAAATCTCTTCCAACCTTCTAAAAATAGAGAAGAAATTAAAAAAGAAATTGAAGAGATCTTTCAGCATAATGAAAACTCGGTTTCCTCAAGTATATCAGTATGGAACTCTCAAAAAACTTACATGAGAGGACTTTTGAAATATTGTGCTGTTCACAAATTAAGAGAAAGGTGTAACCCTTTGAGAAAATTATATATAGATCTAAATAGACTAGAAAGAAATATTAACATTTCTCCAGAGCCGGAGGTAGCGCTGAAAATTTCTAATATACAAGCACAGAAAAAAAAAATCCTTCAAGCTCAAGTTGATAAAAAATCTGGCTACTACAACAATTGCCTATTAGTTAACTTAATTAAAAATAAAATAGTTCTAAGAGAATTCAGGGATTGGTTGATAGAAATGGAAAGTTAAAACAGAATCCTAAGGAAATAAGCAAGATCTTTGCGGATTGTTATAGATCATTATATAATCTAGAAAACAATCCTAATTTCCATAAACCCTCCAGACATATGCAGCCTTATTAAATTTTGATTTGGCCATTTGAATAGGGCTCTATATAAGCACATAGCATATTTATTTTACAAAAGTTTTTAGTTAGTGAACTTCTAAACGCAAGGTCTACACTAACTAAAAACTTCTGTAAAATAAATATGGTCTGTGCTTACATAGAGCCCTTTAGAATTGGCCAAATCACAATTTAATAAGGCTGATGATCTCCAAATTCCTAGAAAGTTTAAACCTCTCTAAAATAACTATAGAACAATTTGAGATCTTGGAAGAAGACATTTCTGAAAAAGAAATAGAAATAAGTGTGAATTCTTTAGAGGTCAACAAAGGCCCTGGCCCCGATGGGTTTGCTGGCAGTTACTATAAAGCATTTTGTAAAACTGTACTGAAATACATGAAAAATAGAGATGTCCCGAATAGTTAGCCGGCGGACTGTTCCCGGCGAATATAGCATGTTCGCGTTCACGGCGAACAGCGAACATATGCGAGATTCGACCCGCCCCCTATACTTTATCATTGAGCAAACTTTGACCCTGCATGTCACAGTCAGCAGACATATTCCAGCCAATCAGCAGCATACACTCCCTTCCAGAGCCTTCTAACTCATGGACAGCAGCCATTTTGGAATCATAACTAACTTGCAGTCTTACGGAGAGGAGGGAGAGTGTAGGTGCTGCTGATTGAATAGGGAAATCAATAGCTAGGCAAGTTTATTCAGTGTCCAGTGCAGTGCTGAAGGACTCATCAGATCTCTGCTGTAAACACAGCACCCCAAAAAGCCCTTTTTAGGGCTATAACATCATTTTTTTTGTTTGGTTTTTCTGTGTAATCTAACTTCATTTGCCTGTCTCCCTGCTAGCCCCTGCTAGCAAGTGTGTGTGTCAGGCTCACAGCTTATACTGTGTGTGCACAGTGCAACCAATACAATCTTGTTTACTAGTTGTCTACTTTTAAAAAACCAAAACTTTTATTTTGTTAAATCTTAGTTCATTTGCCTGACTGCTAGCCAGTGTGTGTGTCAGGCTTACTGTTTATACTGTGTGTGCACAGTGCAACCAATACAATCTTGTTTACTAGTTGTCTACTTTAAAAAAAAAAAAACTTTTATTTTGTTAAATCTTAGTTAATTTGCCTGACCGCTAGCCAGTGTGTGTGTCAGCCTTACAGCTTATACTGTGTGTGCACAGTGCAACCAATACAATCTTGTTTACTAGTTGTCTACTTTTAAAAAACCAAAACGTTTATTTTGTTAAATCTTAGTTAATTTGCCTGACCGCTAGCCAGTGTGTGTGTCAGGCTTACTGTTTATACTGTGTGTGCACAGTGCAACCAATACAATCGTGTTTACTAGTTGTCTACTTTAAAAAAAACAAAACTTTTATTTTGTTAAATCTAAGTTCATTTGCCTGACCGCAAATCTAAGTTAATTTGCCTGACCGCCAATCTAAGTTAATTTGCCTGACCGCTAGCCAGTGTGTGTGTCAGACTTACAAGTACTATGCCAAGTTCAACCAATACAATCTAGTTGGGGTACCAGCAGTCCACATTTAAAAAAACAATAATTTTATTTTCTTAAATCTAAGTTTATTTGCCTAACCGCCAATCAAAGTTCATTTGTCTGACCGCTAGCCAGTGTGTGTCAGGCTTACAAGTACTGTGCCAAGTTCAACCAATCCAATCTAGTTGGGGTACCAGCAGTCCACATTTAAAAAAACAATAATTTTATTTTCTTAAATCTAAGTTCATTTGCCTGACCGCAAATCTAAGTTCATTTGCCTGACCGCCAATCTAAGTTCATTTGCCTGACCGCTAGCCAGTGTGTGTGTCAGGCTTACAAGTACTGTGCCAAGAGGTTGTGTGCATGCTTGAGCTCCAAACAAAAGGCTTTTTAGGGTCTTAGTCCCTCAAATACAAGTTTTATTTTAACACCTTTCTGTTTATAAGCTTTTTGTGCACGGTGTTGTTCTTTTTTTGGGAGTTTTTGTGGTGTTTTTCTTAGTTTAATTTAAGTTTTAGTTTTCTGGGAGTCAGGCTCAAGTCTCTATCCCAGGAGAGTGAGCTGTCTCCTGGATACTTTGCCACACCCCTCCCTTAGCACTACACCTTCACTCCTGGAGCTTTGTTACTTTGACTTTTTTTTTCTTTTAAAAAGTTTATTAGGTTTTGTTGAAGTTTTGTTTGTTTGGTGTTGGGTTTTATGTTTTGGGGGAGAGAAGACAAGTAACATCTTTGTAGGCAGTGGGGGGGAAAACAATTTGAAGTTTTGTTTAAAAGGCTTTTTTAACATCTGACACAGAGACACAGAGGGGTTAAAAAGCCACTGTGTTCTCTGTGTTGTTGCATTTAGTAACACCTTGCAACAGGCCATTAACCCTTCCACTGCCAAACATCATCTCTCTCTCTCCCTTAGTTTTTGTCTCCCTTAGTTTTGTCTTTTTGTTTCTTTTTCACACTTTTATATTTTTAAAAAAAGAAAACAGTAGAAAATCATAAAACAAAAAATAAAAATAAATAAAACAAATAAACTAAAAAAAAAAAAAAGGGTCTAAACATGAGGGATAAGACCATTAAGAAGCCTCAGGGGTCAAAAGGGGGAATAATGGCCCCTGAAAATCCTAGCTGCAGCACTGCACAGCATAGGCCCCAGGCAGATAAGGCAGCCCCAGCTCCTGGTGGTTCTGCCAGCAGACCTACCCCTGTGGCTAATACCTGGTCACAGGTGGTTTCTGCTGGCCCCAGTAATACCACCGCTGGGGCTGAGGGGCAGATCACCAGGAAGCATGGGGTTAAATGTCAGATGTCTGGGGTCTACAGCATTGATATCTATCTGCGTGCTGCAGCTAATGTCATCAGCCCCTCTGTTATAGTAGCAGCCAGCAAAATGTACGGGAAAGCAGTTTTTTTTTACCCGTACTCTGGCTGCTGCACACATTCTTATACAGAGAGGCATCACAGTGGGGGGATTATATGTCCCAATAGAACCCCTGGAAGGGTTGGGCACAAAAGTAACACTCTCTAATGTGCCCCCCTTCCTACCAGACTCCCTCCTGCGCCCCCACCTGCTAACCCTAGGGGAAGTAAAAACACCATTTATAAAAATTCCCCTGGGGTGCAGAGAGAGAGCACTTCGTCATGTGCTCTCTTTCAAGAGGCAGGTACAAATGTGCCTGCCTCAGGGCGCAGAAAACATAGAGGGGTCTTTTGGGGTTCCATTTGAGGGGGTGCTGTACAGGATTTTTTACAGCACTACGGAGGTGCAGTGCTATCATTGCAAAGGGTTGGGGCATACACGTAGGAATTGTCCTAATGTAAAGCATCATGCCCCAGCCCCAGCAAATGGCACCTCCGTCAGTACGGCACCCATCCCCGCTGAGCCCATAACAGCGGGGACCTCAAGGGTCATAGCCCCCCCACAGAGCTCAGGCAAGGAGGCCGTTCCTCAAGCCACCACCACGGCCTCCAAACCCCCTTCTTCCCCAAAAAAGCCATCTGTGTCTGTGGTCTCCAGCAAGACTGCAGACACGGGGAAAAAGGGGAAGAATGTCACCGGTCCTCCCAGTGTCACAGCTGCATCTCCCAAGTCCCAATCTGCCCCCACCATAATTACATCAGTTAGTGTGGGGGCACAGTGTAAGCAGAGGGATAATAAGCCCTCTGCAGGGGAGGCAGCTAGTGGCAGCTCCTCTTCCAGGAGTGACGTCCCCAGGAAGAGGAAGCATAAAACCAACAGGGAGGTTGCTGATAAGTGGGAAGTGCTCTATAGTGGAGCACCTCCCTCTAAAAGCAAGAAGAGGAACAAAACATCTCCTCCTCATCCGGTGACATTGTCTGGCCCAGTTATTAAACTCAGCCAGCCGGTGCCAGACCACACATCTCTCTCTCCAGACCCTATAGGGGTTAATGTGGAAAAGGGTCTGGAGGAAAAGCAGGGGCAAGAGGGTCTCCCAAGTGAGGCAGGGGTAGACAAGAAAGATCAGGTTCTGCCTCTGGCCTTTGAGGGGGGACCCAACAAAGCCCCTGCTGAATGGGTAGTCAGTGTCCCTGAGGTGCTGAGCTTCAAGGGCACCAGTCAGTCTCCTCCTCCAGTGTCACTCTCTAGTGACGTACCTCTGGCTTTGTTAGAGCCCCAGGCCGAGTCACTACTGGAGGGGGGGAATATAGGCATGACCCCCATTCAGGACCCCATGGATTTGTCTGTCAGGGGGGATGTGGCACAAGGGGAAGTGGAAATGGGGGAGGGTGATAAAACAGGTTTTCCTGTTAACATCATGAGAGAGCCTGTCTACCCTCCTCAGCCGTCCACTGACCCTAACATCGGTGCCATCCAAGCTGAGCAAGCAGCGGTGGAACTGGCAGAGGAGGCATATAAAGCCTCCAAGGCTTCCATTAAGGAAGCCATGCCAGCCACTGCTGTCCAGCCAGCTACCCCTGAATGCACTCCTGAAGCTACAGGGGTGCAGCAGCAATCCAAGGGTCCATTATTTACCTTGAAGGGTGCTAAAGGGACTCCTTCTGTATCATCTAAGAGGGGGTCCCTGAGAATAAAGCTGAGGAAACTGACTCCAGCCGGGGAGGATGGAGTAAAAGCCCTCAGCCAAGAGGAGCCCAGGGGTGACCCACTAGAAGGAACATCAGATTCTGGGTGGGTTATCCCTGTCAAGGAAATAGATCTATTCCTTGAGAGCACCCTTCATGGACAAAAGAAAAGGAAGGTGCGGCTGGCCTTGGAGAGGTGGAAGAATATGTCGTTTATTCTCACTCTCTCCAGCAATATCTAGTGGTCAGCACTAAGGCCAAGAATTCTGGGACTGCGGAGCATCTCCGCGTCCGGAAATTCTATAAAATGTGCGTGTCCTATCAGCAGTCTCAAGGGTCTGAGGAACGCACAATTCCTGACACGCAGTAATGGCTTTGCACATCAGCACGCTAAATACCAATGGCTGTCAAGACAGTTTCCGCAGGTTCCAGGTACTCTCCTATTTATATCAGGGAGGGTACTCTGTGAGCTTCCTGCAGGAAACTCACACCACTCCAGAGGCTGAGGCCTCGTGGCAACTGGAGTGGAGAGGCAGGGTCTTCTTCAGCCACTTTACATCGGCGTCATGTGGAGTGGTGACCCTGTTCTCAGAGTCTTTTCAGCCAGAGCTGCTGCTTGTGAAAGCTGTTATCCCAGGCCGTCTAATCCACCTCCGGGTCCCGAGAGCAGGGTAGCATCATTAACCTAGTTAATATATATGCCCTGCTGGAGGGCTCGAGAGAGTGAGGTTCCTCGCCAGACTGTCCCAGTTTTTGGAGACGGTTGACGCAGATGAGTGTTTGGTACTCGGGGGTGATTTCAACTGCACCCTCGACGCTCTGGACCGGAATAGTCCAGAGCCGTACCCGCCTTCTGCGTCAGCCCTGCGGGAGATCATCGCCCGCTTCTCCCTGGAGGACATCTGGCGAGAGCAGAACCAGGGGCATCAGACGGTTTCACCTACGTCAGGGTGAGAGCTGGTCTGGTAGTCCCACTCCCGGATCGACAGACTATATATATCTAGTCACTATATGTCACGAGTCGGTTCTTGTGCCATTAGGCTGGCTCCGTTCACTGACCACAACTGTGTGTCTGTGACAGTGGCGCTAACGCCAACAGCGCCACGAGCCGCCTATTGGCACTTCAACAATGCTTTGTTGAAGGACCAGGGGCTCGTGACATTGATCCGGGAGTTTTGGACGGACTGGAGGGGTTGCTAAGGGGGACTTTGCCACGTTAAAACTGTGGTGGGACGTGGGCAAGGTTCATTTGCGACTTCTGTGTCAGGAATATACCAAGGGTGCGAGTGGGCAGCGCGAAGCTGAGTTGGAGTCACTCCGGGGGGAGGTACTCCATCTGGAGCAGAGGCTGTTCACTTGTAGGGACCAATCCCTGCAGAGCGAGTATGTAGAGAGGAAGGGTGTCCTCTGTGACCTGGAACGACACCAGGCCCAAGGGGGCATACGTGCGCAGCCGCTTAGGTTTTCTCAAAGATCTAGACCGCGGCTCGCGCCTCTTCTACTCACTGGAGAAAAAGGGGGGTAACAGTAGGCACATCCCCTGTCTTCTAGATGAAGACGGTGCCCCCCCTTACAGATCCGGAGAGTATCCGGGATAGAGCCCGGAACTTTTATAAAGATCTTTACTCTCCGGATCCCATTTCTCCAGACGCCTGCAGGGTGCTATGGAGAGGGGCTCCCCACAGTCAGTGAGGGTGTAAGAGAGCGGCTTGATATACCACTATCTTTTCAAGAGCTCTCTGAAGCCCTCCGTGCCATGTCCTGTGAAAAGTCTCCAGGACCTGGACGGACTGACTGTAGAGTTTTTCCAATTTTTCTGGGAGACTCTGGGACCTGATTTCCATCTGGTCCTTGGGGAAGCCCTGGAGACCGGGGAGATGCCCCTGTCTTGTCGCAGGGCAGTACTTGCCCTGCTGCCCAAAAAGGGGGATCTCTGGCGACCGGTCTCTCTGCTCAGCACGGACTACAAGATTGTAGCTAAAGCCATCTCGCTTAGACTTGGGTCTGTGCTGGCAGAATTGGTTCACCCTGACCAGTCCTATGCGATCCCGGGCCGGACTATCTTTGATAGTATCTTTCTGGTCCGGGATCTATTGCATTATTCTCGCAGGACTGGTCTGTCACTCGCCTTTCTCTCTTTAGATCAAGAGAAGGCGTTTGACAGGGTGGACCATGGTTACCTCATAGCCACTCTGCAAGCGTACGGCTTTGGCCCACAGTTTGTGGGCTTTATAAGAACGCTGTACGCCTCTGCAGAGTGTTTACTTAAAATCAATTGGTCCCTAACAGCACCTTTGGTATTTGGACGAGGGGTGCGTCAAGGATGTCCCTTGTCTGGACAGTTATATGCACTGGCCATTGAGCCTTTCCTCTGCCTACTGAGGAAAAGGCTCACAGGGCTGGTGCTAAAAGATCCAGACATGCGGATTGTCCTTTCAGCTTATGCTGACGATGTGCTCCTCGTGGCCCAGGATCCAGTTGATCTTGAGCTGGCAAAACAGTGCCAGGAGGTATATTCAGCTGCCTCCTCCGCTCAGATCAACTGGTCCAAATGCACAGGCCTTTTAGAGGGTAATTTACAGGTGGACTCTTTGCCTCCCACGTTTTGTGACATCACGTGGGAGGCAGATGTCATTAAATATCTGGGGGTCTACCTGTCCGCTGCGGACGCTTCCGTCCCAGACAACTGGAGGGAGTTAGAGGGCAGTGTCCTCTCTCGTCTGGGACGATGGAGGGGTCTAGCAAAAATGCTTTCCCTTAGGGGGCGGACTCTAGTGGTGAATCAGCTGGTGGCTTCTCAGATCTGGCACCGGCTGATTTGTCTGAGTCCGACCCCCGAGTTTGTCACCAATATCCAGAGGAATTTGTTAGATTTCCTCTGGATGGGAAGGCATTGGGTCTCTGCAGGGGTGGCAAGTCTGCCCTTTGGTGGCGGGTGGACAGGGAGTAGTTTGTGTGTGCTCCCAGTTGTCCACCTTCCGCCTTTCAGTACCTGCAGAGATACCTATATGCAGATCCCTCCGCAGTGGTGCGCACTGGCATCCAGCTTTTATCGCCAGTTGCGCAACCTGGGGTATTGACCGGCAATTATTTCTGATCAGGCCCGAGGGGTTTGGGAGAGACCTCTCTGTGTTGCCGGCATACTACCAGGAAACCCTCAAGGCCTGGAGCATGGTCTCCATGACCAGGCAGGGCGTGCCTTTGGGGATGAAATATTCACAGAGCCCCTGCTATTTAATGCAGCAGTGGGGGCTCCAATGTTACAGTCCCCCCAGTATCATCCGCCGCCTTAGTCATGCACGGATGACCCGAGTCGGGGATCTCCTGGAATACGGGCGTTCTGATTGGGTGTCACCCCAGGAGCTTGCGCTCCGTTTGGGATATGTGACGCCCAAAGTCTCAGGGTGCTTGCTCCAGGAGATTAGAGATGCCATCTCCCCCGACTCGCGCAACCTTCCTTCGCGGGGCTTTGCAGGCCGGAGTGCCCACATGCACCTTTCAACCACCCCTTCTCCGGCTGTTTGCATTGGACACAAGCCCCGTGTTTCCCCTCAGGCTCCTCCTGTCCCCAACCTCTCGAGGTTGAGGGACATACCCTCGGCATGCTTTCGCGGCATGCCGAGGAAGAGCTTATATTCTCTCGTGCTCCATACAGTGCACTTCCTTGCCCTCGTGACCCGTCCCGATACCATCTGGAGGCGGGTCCCTACCAGCTGACGAGGGCAGAGGCCCCGGTGGAGGGAACATTATTCTGATTTAGTTCCACGACCCACCGGGGACTTGAGTTGGAGAGTGCTCCATGGTGCACTGAAGCACTGGAGAAGTACTTAGCTAGAATTCACGGACTCTCCCTCCCACTTGTCCATTCTGTGGCAAGGGAGAGTCCGTGTATCATGTTATTTTAGTTGCGCCAGACTGCAGCCCCCTCTGTCACTCTTGAGGGGCCCTCCCTCCTGCAGTTCTGGCTGCAATTTCTCCCATCACATTTTTATTTTTGGGCGCCCCAGTGTCCCGGGGGCTTAAGGCCAGGGACCTCCTCGTCAACCCTGCTCCTGGCATAACCAACGTTGGCTATATATAAGTCCAGGAAGCAGTGTTTGATATGGGGGGTTCCCTTGTCACCTTGAGGCCCCCTGTTCCGGGTGCTGGTGCGCTCCCGTATCCGGGCAGAGTTACCACCTGGCTTTGTCTACTGGGGGAATGGATGAGTTTGTCTCCCAGTGGGCTGTAGATGGTGTGCTAATGCTCGGTATCCCCCCCCTCCGGTTTCTTTTTCTTTCAACCTCCTAATATGATTTTTATTTCGTTTACAGAAAATGTTTTCTCATAATTTTAAATACACTGTGCCAAGTTCAACCAATCCAATCTATTTGGGATGGGTACCAGCAGTCTACATTTAAAAAAAAAAATGACAGGCAGAGGCAGGAAAACCCCGCAGGGGCCGTCGTGGTCATGGTGCTGTGATTCCCTTTGGCTCTACAATAATGCCAGTGTTCAGAGGCCAGTTACCCTGAACTTGAAAAGTTCAGAGGACGTAGTTGAAATGGCTAACACAGGACACCCAATCTTCTACACGCTTCCGCTGGAACATTGACGCACCATCATCCTCCAGCTTAGCTTCGGGCACCTCTCAAGTTACACTCGCCCGCCTGCCGCCACCACCAACACTAGTACCACAGCCGATTCAATTGATCAGTCAGAAGAGTTATTTACATATCAGTTTGAAGAAAATGAGTGATGCGCAACCATTATTGCCAAAGGATGTAGATAACAGGGATATGTCTCAGTCAGGCAGCATTACACACATGTACGTACGATGTGATGATGATGATGTACCCCGCTGCGGCTTCCTTTGTTCAGTTGTCAGATACAAGTGAGGCGGGTGATGATGATGATGATGCGTCCGTGGATGTCCACGTGGGTGCCGCTAGAAGAGAAGAAGAACAGGGGGAAAGTTCAGATGGGGAGACAGAAAGGAGGAGGAGACGAGTTGGATGCAGAGGGAGGTCATCGCAACGAGCTAGTGGCACAGTCAGACAGCATGCATCAGCACCCGGGGTCAGCCAGACAGCACACCAATCAGCGCATGCTGTTGCCACCACCAGAATGCCGTCACTGCAGAGCTCAGGCAGTGTGGCATTTTTTTGTGTGTCTGCCTCTGAATACAGCGATGCCATTTGCAACCTGTGCCCAAAAGAACCTTAATCGTGGGAAGTCCAACACCCACCTAGGTACAACTGCTTTGCGAAGGCACATGATGTCACATCACAAACGCCAATGGGATCAACACATGAGTACAAGCAGCACACACAACTTAAAGCAGCCATCCTCCTCCTGGTCCAGCATCTTCATCCACGTCAACCACTGCTGTCCTCCTTGCCCCCTCTCACCATCCACCACTCCATCTCTCGCCTCTTGCTGTTCCTGCTCATCTCCCCCACAGTAAGGTGTCTGTCAAGGGCATGTTTGAGCGTAAGAAGACAATGCCACAAAGTCACCCCCTTGCCCGGCGTCTGACAGCTGGCTTGTCTGAACTCTTAGCCCGCCAGCTTTTACCATACAAGCTGGTGGAGTCTGAGGCGTTCAAAAAATTTTAGCAATTGGGATACCGCAGTGGAAGGTACCCGGTCCGAAATTTCTTTGCCCAAAAGGCAATCCCAACCTGTACTCGATTGTGCAAAAGGAAGTAATGGCATCTCTGGGACAGCAGTGTTGGGGCAAGGGTCCATCTGACCACTGATACCTGGTCTGCAAAGCATGGTCAGGGCAGGTATATCACCTACACTGCGCATTGGGAAAACCTGCTGACGCCTGCCAAAGCATGGAATGCGTGGCTCTGCAGAGGAGTTGGTGACACCGCCACGACTTGCAGGCAGGCCTGCTGCCACCTCTTCTACTCCTCCTACTCCATCCTCTTCCATAACCTTCAGCGGAGTCCTCTTCTGCTGCTGCGTACTGCTCCACATCAACGGCACCCCCCCAGCTCCCCAGTACTATTCCACATCCCGGATACGGCAGTGTCATGCCGTCTTGGGGTTGACTTGCCTGAAAGCAGAGAGTCACACCGCGCCAGCACTCCTCTCCACCCTGAACGCACAGGTGGATCAATGGCTGACTCTGCACCAACTGGAGATTGGCAAAGTGGTTTGTGACAACGTAAGAAATTTGTTGGCGGCATTGAATTTGGGCAAGTTGACGCATGTGCCGTGCATGGCACATGTGTGTAATCTGATTGTACAACGCTTTGTCCATAAGTATCCAGGCTTACAGGACGTCCTGACGCAGGCCAGAAAGGTGTGTGGCCATTTCAGGCGTTCCTACACGGCCCATGGCGCACTTTTCAGATATCCAGAGACGAAACAACATGCAGTGACGGCGCTTGGTTTGTGACAGCCCCACACGTCTGAATTCAAACACTCCAAATGTTCGACCGCCTGCTCCCAACAGAAAAGCCATAATGAGTATTTGTATGACCGGGGTGCTAGGACAGCCTCTGCGGAGCTGGGGATTTTTTTGCCACGTTACTGGACTCTCATGCGCAATGCCTGTAGTCAGTCGCACCGAAGGCCACCATCAGCGACATCATACCATTTGTTTTTCTTCCTGGAGCGTTTGCACTGGGAAGAGTGCTGGATCAGGCCGTTAGATGAGCGAGACGAGGACGAGTTGTGGTCACCATCCACCACCAGAAACTAGCCTTATCAGCATCGCTTGCTGGACCTGCGGCAACGCTGGAGGAGGAGTCAGAGGAGGAATGTGGCTTTGAGGGGGAGGAGGAAGGCCAATCACAACAGGCATCCCAGGGTGCTTGTTGTCACCTATCTGGTACCTATGGTGTTGTACGTGGCTGGGGGGAAGAACATATCTTCAGCGAGATCACTGAGGACGAGGAACGGGACATGGGTACCTCGGCATCCAAACTTTGTGCAAATGGGGTGTTTCATGCTGTCGTGCCTGTCGCAGGACCCTCGTAAAAAAAAGGCTGAAGGGGAACGACCTTGTACTGGTTGTGCATGCTACTAGACCCCCGGTATAAGCAGAAAGTGCCCTGATTTGTTACCAAATTACCGCAAGTCAGAAAGGATGCAGCAGGTCCAAAACAAATTAACAAGTATGCTTTACACAGCATATAGGGTGATGCCCACAGCACAAGGGCAAGTTTAAAAGATCGTGTTGTTGATGGAGGATATGCAGACCTTTTTTCAGTCCTACACATCGCAACAGCCCTTCGGGATCCACCCCCTCAGAGAACGATCAGGACGGCAGGTAGCAGACTACCTCGCCTTAACTGCAGATATCGACACTCTGAGGAGCGATGAACCCCCTTGACTACTGGGTATGCAGGCTAGACCTGTGGCCTGAGCTATCCAATTTGCAATTAAACTTCTGGCCTGCCCCGCTTCAAGTGTCCTGTCAGAAAGGACCCTTCAGTGCAGCAGGAGGTTTTGTCACCGAGAAGAGAAGTCGCCTAGGGCAAAAAAGTCTAGATTGCCTCACCTTTATAAAGATGAATGAGGGATGGATCACAAATGGACTGACACTGGGCAATACATTCGACTGAAAAAGGCCTGATGAGATGAGCTGCCTTCGGCTAAAAATGGTCCACACGATGCTGTATGTTATCTGTGAATGCAGGATGACTTGCGTGACTTATCCGCCACCAACTAGGGTTCAAGAAGACGCAATGTTTTATGGCACTTTCTGTCTGGGAACAAAGGTCAATTTTTAATTTAAATTTTTAAGTCAGAAGGCGTTACGGCATGTAATGAAAAAGAAAGCATATTGAACAGTCTTGCATGACACAACAGTTGTGCAAAAATACATATTTACAATGAAGACATTATGTTAAAATTAGCTGGCTAGGCCTTCTTATTTTTACTTTTTTGGTTAATACATTTTCTTTTTATTACTGTGAATGTAGTTTTTAAGAGAAACCCTAAGACATGGTAACACTCACCACACTCCCACCAGACATGAATAAATGTAGCCTCATTACCAACTGTTCCTAAAACATGAGCTGTTCCCATTTTTGAATCCCATTTATTTAGCTTAAAGGAGTAATATATGTCCTGTGTAGGACCTTTATTGAAGTCTCAAGCAGACTATAATTTAAAGATCCCCTACTTAAGCCTCGCCAACTTTTATCCCATGTGCTGTGTGCCAACTCTGTGCCCAAATCTCTCTCCCAGGCTTTGTATAGTCTGGTTTGTTTGCCCATGAGTTTTCATTAAATAGTTCATACATGAGGCTAATAGTACCTTGCTGAAAGGGGGAAATCCCCTTACATTTTTTGAGTAGCCAGGTGTTTCTTTGTGGGGTCCCCCTAACCACTCTATCGTATATATCAAATGATGTATCCTGCAAAATTTATAGTGTTCAGTTAGGGGCAAATTGTATCTATCTACTCACCACTCAAGGTTCATTATTTTGTCCGTCATGCCACCATGGACCAACCCTTAGTAGGTTCTGAGACTTCCAACCAACTGAGAGAGCTTTATGGAAGATGTATCTTAAAGTGGGGATTGGGTACGATAGGGGTAAGATCTGCTACATGAGTGTCCAGTTTTTGTGTCCAGTTCATCTCCGTCCATATTTTTAATGAGTGCTTAATCAACAGGATTTTTCACGTTTCTCAAAAAAGTATACAGGCCTGGAATCCATATTACTGTATCCCCATGTATAAGTGAATGCTTACATTTTCCATAAATACCCAGAGTGGCTGATGTGTGGGAGAATGCGCCAGAGGAATGAAAGCCAGCTGCGCTGCCTTGTAATACCAGTTTGAGATTCGTCACAATAGGCCCCCCCTTTCCTTTTGGTCTACTACATATTATTTTTTGAGATCCTCAGGGCTTTATGATTCCAAATAAATCTAAAAATGTGTTTTTTCCCTCTTGAATCTTTATGTGTTTTAAGCGATCTCCCTGGAGTTTTAATCTGGCTAACAGGGATTTGTAGTATGTATCTATCAAGTTCATAAATTTGCCCTGCAAACCCAAATTTCTGTAATACTGCTTTTAATAAGCCCCATTCCAACGTATCAAAGGCCTTTTCTATATCTAACGCCAAAAGGATGTGGGTATTTGATGTAGGGCATGACCATGAGATTACATTTTGTGTCCGTCTGATATTGTCCCCCGTTGGTCTTTATGGATTATGGAGGGGGAGAAATCGCGAAATCCTGTTTGCCATTAATTTGGCCCAATTTTTTATATCCCGTTTAGGAGTGATATGGGGCAGTCATTTTTAAGTACAAATGGGTCTCGTCGTTCTTTCGGGAAACATATCATATTTGCATGGTTTAGTTCTTGTGGCATGGGAGAGCCTTCATAAAATTTGATTGAAAAGTGTGCTAAGTGGGGTAATGACAAGTCTATAAAAGTTTGGTAATAGAGATTTGTAAATCCTATCGGGACAACAGGGTAGACTAATGTGTATTTTGAATGCTAAAGCCATTACTTGGATAGCTTGTTCTATGATTGAGATCAGTTTTTTATATTCTATGTGTATCCCAGATAAGCAGGATTCACATTGAAAGAGAAATATCCTTTTGCACGGATTGGAGGCCAGAGATTATGCTGCAAGTCTTTTATAGTGGACATGAGTGCTGGTATAGAGAGAAGGCGGCTTGGTCAGGGTGCAAAGCATATCGTCCGCGAAAAAGGTGAACACTAAAACTGATGGTGTCCTACTTGAACCCCCTCTGAATGGCTAATGGTGGTTCTGCTTGCCTGCCCTAGGGTTCAATGGCAAGAGCTAAGAGCAGTGAGGGAGAGTGGGGGCATCCATGCCTGGTCCCCTACTGTACTTGGATCTTTGGCCATATGGTCCCCTGGTCATATTTAAGATAGCTAATCGGTGAGTCGTACTAGTACCTTCTGAGCAGGCTTGAGACAAAGCGTCCCCTCAAATCCAAACTTATCTAGCATTTTGTACATATATGGCCATTCCACCGTTTCAAAAGCCTTCTCTTTGTCTACGGGCTAGAGGGCAAACTGGGCTTGTTATACTGTCTGAGCCAAAGAACTGGGCATTCAGAACCCCTCCCCTAACATTATCTCCTGACTCTCTGAAAGGAAATGAGCCCCGTTTGGTCCTTGTGTATTTTAGTCCAGTAAAAGTTAGATATTCGTTTGGACATAATTTTAGCTAGGATCTTGACATCCACATTTATCAGGGTATGGCGGCGATAATTTTTAACCTCTAAAGGGCCCTATCCGCTCTTTGGAAAGACTATGATGTCGGCTCGATTCAATTAAGGAGGCATAGGTTCCTCCATTTAGTATAGCGTTAAACAAAGATGTTAGGTCGCTGGGGGTAAGCAAGGGCTCAAATTTCTTATAGTACAGATGAGTTAAAACAGTCTTGGCCCTGGGGGACTTGCCAAATTTAAGATCTTGGATTGTAGATTTAAACTTCCTTTGGGATATGTCTAGGTTCAAGCTGTCCAATTGCGGTACAGGTATTTTGTGGACTTCTGGCTGTAGTAGGAAGGACTCTATGTCCAGATCCGCTGCAGCTGGATTGGGATGAATATATGGTCTGATAGAAGTTATGGAATGTTTCTTGGATAGCATTGGGGTCTAAAGGAGGTTTGGGCCATCAGTTAGTCTAAAGATACCAGTTATATTATGTCCCTCTAATAATTAGACACTAATAATTACTCCAATAAAATTCTGTTTTTTTATGTGGGCAAGGTCCCTGGTTAGCCCCTTGGGTTATCTGTTAAAAAGAGTGGTGCAGAGACTGTGGGGGCTGTTAGCCTCCTTGTGCACGTGTTGCTCCGTTATAGAATCCCTGCTGCTGCATGTTTCAGCTTTATTAAGGTGTAATTGTACAGCGTTTGACTCAAGTAGCTGCCTGTGCTGGGTCAGTCTGGCTTAATTGCTGGGCTCCTTTTCCTGCCAAGATGGCGACCGTCAGTCCAGGGCCTCTATGTCACCACTTCACTACCCTTTGTCCCCATTGTGTGCTTATTTGGGATGGCCCCCCCTTTATATCTCTGGCCCGCTGGCCTTCTCAGGTCCCCCCCACCCCTCCAATCTCTTGAGTTTGGGTATTCGGGGACGGGGCGCTGAATCAGGGCCCTACCTCTTCTTCTGCTCGCTGCAAGATCATGCCTAATTTTTCTGGCCTCTGGTGCCTGCACTGTGCCTTCAACAACCAAACCCAAAAAAAAAGGCACATAACAGGATTAAACTGATAGGAGTAGTACTACTTAACACACCAGTTCATATCTGGTGTAAACAGTAGGGTACATTTAAAACGAAAAAAAAAACAATTCTACTGTAATAGTTTGCATAGCAGTTAGTTGTCTGCAAGCGTGTGTGTCAGACCTACAGCGTCTAATCTTCCAACTTCTGCAAGTGCACAGTGCCACTCATATCTGTTGTCACAGTAGCTTGGACGCATAGTACCAATCTGTCAAAACCGGTAATCATTAATGAGGTCTAGAGTTAGCCTGGTTCCCTATCCTCTACAGGTTGAGACCTAATGTTTGAGTGACTCCAGGACCAACACATGAGTACAAGCAGCACACAAACTCAAAGCCGCCATCCTCCCTCCTGGTCCAGCATCATCAGCCACATCAACCATGCTCGTCCCTCCTTGCCCCCTCTCAACCATCCGCCACTGCGTCTCTCGCCTTGAGCAGTCCTGGCCTCATCTGCCCATAGTCAAGTGCCATGATAAAGGACATGTTTGAGCGTAAGAAGCTAATGTCACAAAGATGCCCCAAAATTGAAGTGATACGACCCAACCAAAGCATCTTTTTCCATCTCCCTGGTTCTAAAACCACAGGCCTTATACACGCCCCCCTGATAGGTGACGTAACAAGTATTAAACTGATAAGAGTAGTCACTTACCAAACACGCCACTCCTATCCTCGGTCCGGCACCTTTGATTGCATGTGCCGTGCCCCAAAATTGAAGTGATACGACCAACAAAGCATCTTTTTCCATCTCCCGGTTCTAAAATCCGGGCCTTATACACGCCCCCCTGCTGTAACAGGTATTAAACTGATAAGAGTAGTACTACTTAACACACCTTATAATAATGCAGAGAGAAACGCAGTGAGAGGAGTCTGAAGAAGAGGAGTCAGAGGAGGAAGGTGGCTTTGAGGAGGTGGAAGACTAAACACAGCAGGCATCATCAGCCACATCAACCACTGCTGTCCTCCTTGCCCCCTCTCAACCATCCGCTACTGCGTCTCTCGCCTTGAGCAGTTCCTGCTCATCTGCCCATAGTCAAGTGCCTGTAAAGGACATGTTTGAGCGTAAGAAGCTAATGTCACAAAGTGCCCCAAAATTGAAGTGATACGACCAGGGATATTTGACATGAATTAAAATAAAAATTATTTACGGATTTGAGTGTAGGGGAATGTTGTGCTATGAATGCTAAACCCCCAATCACTTTATAGTCTCCTCAGAGTGCAGGATGGCTTTATTATGGCTTTATTATGTGCTTAATTGTGTGCCTGCGGGACCTTTTTGCTGCAAGTAAGCTGCGGCTCGGTTTTAGCCTTAGAGAGGGTTCCCGGAGCAATTGAATAGCAACCGGGATTTGCTTGCGGCTGAAACTCTTGCGGCCGTTTATTATCAAAGGCTTGCCTCTGGCGCGTGCGGCTGCAAGGGATAACAAGGAGTCCCCGGCCGGAAGGGAATAGAATAGGCAAATAGATTGTGGCCGGTCCTTGCGGCCCTGCATCTCCTACGGCCGATAATAGAATGAGGCCCTAAGTATGGAGGTCTCTTCTCCCCTAATCTTTTAGATTATGTTGAGGCAATACATTTATGAAATTTAGAGAGTAGAGAATGTTCCTAAATTTATCCAGATTGAAAAAAATCTATTTAAAAATGTACAACTGGACCAGTTAATTTGGGGTAAGAAATTATTAAAAGATATTTGGAGAAAATTCCCCTGGTAATTAAATCATGTTTAAAGTTCTGGTATAGAATTAATAGGAAAAGGAAACTGATACTATTTTCATCACCAGTAACACCGATTTACAGGTTATATGAAGTAGACTCAACAAAGCAGGGAAAATGGAACTTATGGAATGTTAATATACTGGCTGATATTTAGGCTAATGGTAACTTTAGACCATTTGAATAGTTGGTATCCAAAAACAATCTACCCAGATCTTTCTGTCTACATTACATGAGACTTAAACATTTGGGGCCACATTCAATTCCAAGCCCGTAACTCGCTTGATGATGGCCGCATGTCTGCGATTGAGTTGCGGACTCCGTTCCCCTCTGTTTCCAAGGCTATTCAATTGGCCAAGCCCGAAACTCGCTGCCCAAAATCCGAAATTGGAAACTCTGTTTTCCATAGTAAGCAGAGCTGGGCTTGCACATGCAAGTCAGTAGCTACTGCTTCCAATGAGCCAATTGGAAATGATGATGGCTACCTATATGAAACCCTGCTGCAGGGTCCTCATATGGACCCCTGCAGGGTCCTCACATGACCCCCATGATGCAGGAGCCCTGATCGGGACTTCTGCAGTGTACCCACATTAACCACTTGATGCAGGAGTCCGATCGAGATCCCCGCAGGATCCCCACATTTAAGCTTGCTGCAGGATCCCGATAAGGACCCCAGCAGCATTTAAGAATTCAAATTCCCAGCTGTGGGTCCATAAAGGGCCCGCAGCACAAAAATGGCTAACCTCATGACTTAATATCGCCACAGCATTTAAAAATTTTAAATTCCCACTGAGGGTCCTGAAAGAACCTTAAAGGTACTTAAAGGACCCGCGCTACTATAGTAATTAACCCTATCACTCATGGAGCTCTATAAAGGACTGTCAGGAGCCTCTAATTAAACCAATCAGTCCCATAAGGGTCTATATAGACCTTATGGGACAATAGTTAACGCTAATATTAACCCTATAAGTGCCATGAGGGCCTTCCTGGACCCTCATGACACTAAGTCTAAGCACTATCCTACACTACACTACTAGCCACTCCAATAAACTAATAAATCTAAAATACCCCCCTTTAAGTAATAAACCCCCTCTAACTAATTAACCCCCCTCTAAGCAATACACCACCTCTAACTAATTAGTCCCCTTTAAGTAATAAACCCCCTCTAACTAATTAACTCTCCCTCTAACTAATTAACCCTATTTAACCCACTTACCCCTATCTAGACCCAGTTATCCCTGTCTAGTCCTATTTAACCTTAACTGGACCTAGTTAACCCTAACTGGACCCAGTAAACCCCTACCTTTTTACCCCCTCTCCATCATATCCTATTAACCCCCCTCTACCCTATCCTATTAACCCTACACTACCTACCTAACCCCTAATAATATCCCGAGCCCCCCACTAATTACAAAAATAAAATCCCACTAATTACACAAAATAAAAAACTACATTGCTAAAAATAATAAACTACATACACAAAATAAAAAAACACATTACACAAAATAACAAACTGCATTACACAAAATAATAAAACTACATTACATAAATAAAAATCCTAGATTACATAAAATAAAAATCCTAGATTACATAAAATAAAAATAAACTACATTACTAAAAAAAAAAAAAACTAGATCACATAAAATAAAAAACTTTGATTACAAAGAAAATAAACCAGCCTATTAAAATAGAAAAGGGTTAAATAGACTGACCTGGCCAAAATGCCCCTCCAGAGACGTCCAGCAATGCCCTGGTCTTCAGTCCTTCGTCCCAGACAGGGCCCTCCAAAACTGTCCACAGGTCCGGTCATACCTAAAAAAAAAGAAACATTACAGTTAATGCACAAAATGCATTCAACATGTTATATAATAAAGGCTTAATAGTCAACTTACCTGTCCAAAATGCCCCTCCATCAATGTCCCGACGACCTGTCACACCTGAAATAAAGAAACATTACATGAAATAAAAATATAATTACAACCTGTAGTATAAATAGGGTTAATAGTCAACTTACCTTTCCAAAATTGCCCCTCCAGCGATGCCCGGTCCTCAGTCTTCATCCCAGTCTTCTTCTAAAAAAAATTTAAAAAAAAACTAACTGTGCTCCTCCCTAGACACAAATGGAAGGTTCCCGCACATGCTCCACTCAAAAAATAGAAATGGAGCTTCTGGTTGGCTGAATCACTGTCAATCATATTTCAGCCAATCAGAATGAAATACAGGGGTGTATCCCAATTCTGATTGTCTAAAAGCATCAGTAAAGCCGTAATAATAAAAAAAAGGCTCACAATGAGGCCAAATCCTGTAGGGCTTAGGCACTCATCGCAAGGCCTGCAAGACTTTGAAAAAATGCAATGTCGGTGCTCATCACAAGGCACGCAAGACTCGATGAGGGAGAGGGCGGAGAAAGACACAGGGGAGGAAGAGGGGAAAAGGGTGCAAAGAGACACATGGGTGAGAGGGGGGGAAAGAGGACACAGGGGAAGGTAATAAAGGGAAAAAACAAAGGGCAGGGACAGGGGGCAAAGAGACAGCGGGTAGGGATAGAGGGAGAAACAGACACATGGAAGGGAGAGGGGGGAAAACAGGCACAGGGATCAGATAGTGGGGAGAGGCTCACAATGAGCGCCTATAATGAAGGCAGTGGAAGAGGCTTGCAATGAGCGCTGAAGGCGCTCATCGCGAGGCATGCAAGCTAGAGAGGGGGAGAGTCTTTGCATTGTGTAGCAAACAGCATTGCCAGGCTTCAAATTGTATTGCCGTCGTTTTTGACGGGGAAGTCGCAAGTTAACTGTGTGTGACAGCACCTGTAGAAATTTTTGGAGGGCCCTGTCTGGGACGAAGGACTGAAGACAGAGCATCACTGGACATTGCTGGAGTGGCATTTTGGCAGGTCAGTGGTCTATTTAACCGTTTTCTATTTTTAGTAAGGCTGTTTTTTTTCCTTTGTAATCTAGTTTTTTTTTTTTTTTATGTTATCTAGTTTTTTTTTTTTTCAGTAATGTAGTTTTTTCTTTCAATTTATATAATGTAGTTTTTCCTTTTGTGTAATGCAGTTTATTATTTTCAGTCATGTAGTTTTGTGTGTGGATTTTTTGTTGTAATTAGTGGGGTGCTAGGGATTTTATTAGGGTGTTGGGTAGGTAGTGCTGGGGTTATTAGGATAGGGTAAGAGGGGGGTTAATAGGATATGGTTGAGTGGGTTAATAGGATAGGGTAGAGGGGGTTAATAGGATAAGGGTTTACTAGGAACAGTTTAGGGTTAACTAGGTCCAGTTAGGGTTAAATAGGACTAGATAGGGATAACTGGGTCTAGATAGGGATAACTGGGTCTAGATAGGGTTACGTTGTTAGTGATAGGGTTAACTAGGTATGGTGAGGGTTAATAAGGTTAATTAGCTAGAGGGGAGCTAATTAGTTAGAGGGTGGTTAATTAGTTATAGGGGAGTTTAGTACTTGGGGGGTTAATTAGTTAGAGGGGTTTATTATTTAGAGGGGGTTAATTAGCTAGAGGGATATTTATTACTTAGAAGGGGGGTTAATTAGTTAGAGGAGAGTTTATTATTTAGAAGGGGGGATAAATAGTTAGATTGGGGTTTATTACTTAGAGGTGGGGTAATTTAGATTTATTAGTTGGCTAGTAGTGTAGTGTAGGGTAGTGGTTAGACTAAGTGTCATGAGGATCCTGGAGGACCCTCGTGGCACTTATAGGGTTGATGTTAGGGTTAATTATTATCCCATAAAGGTCTATATAGAAATCTTATGGGACTAATGGGGTTATTAGAGGCTCATGGGGGTCTGTATAGAGCCCATGACTTGATAGGGTTTAATACTATAGTAGCGCAGGTCCTTTTAGGACCTTTAAGGTCCTTTTCAGGACCAGCTGCAGGAATTTTACTTTTTTAAATGCTGCAGGAATCCCAATTTGGGACCACTGCAGCAAGGGGTTAATGTGGGGCCCATGTGGGGGTCCCAATCGGGAACCCTTGCATTACCTGGTAATGTGGGGACCCTTGCGGCGGTCCCGATTGGGACCCCTGGATCATGAGGGTTTCCATTTAGGAGTGTGGGGAGGGGGGGTTAGGAGCATTTGGGGAGCATAGCTAAGAGCTTCTAAAGCCCTTGTGTGTCTCTCTAGCACATGTTAGAACTTCATCCTTCATTTGCGAATTACGAGTTAGAATACGTTGCGAGTTTGGGGGGATCAGGCAATTGAATAGGGATTTGCGATTTTAGCCCTGCAAAAGTGACAGATCAAAGGCTTCTGGAGCAGTCAGTTAACGAGTGTTACCGCCACATTTTCGCAAGGCGTAAACGTATCCCGATCCAGCCCGAAAAAAAACGCCAATTGAATAGCAAATTTGCCTGCAACCTCACTTATGGGCCATCAGATCTCAAAGTCGGCTATTTGAATGAGGCCCTTTGTTTTTAATTCGACTATAAAAAAAGTATTGAGGTCAGAATACACCTTTTTTTGTAAAAAATGCCTGAAAGGCGAAAATAAGTTTTCAATATCATAAACTGCTAGAAGAAACTAAAGAGAATTATAAATCTTTAGGCAATGAACAATTGGGAAAAAAAAACTATTGGAAAACGGCCTAAATTGGGAGAGTAAAAGAATTGTTTAAGACCTGTGTAACGACTGAAACAAATATAAAGTGTTCTCTCCGAGAGAGACACATTTTAAGGTCCTTCAAAGATGGTATATGGTTTCAATTTTTTTTGATTAAATAGATTCTGTAATGCGTTCAGTCAAGGCTCATTTACATGATATATCAGCACAATATCCATAGATGCTGCATTAATAGCAATCTGCAGGTGCATTTATATATACATTATCCTTTTATAAGGTATCTTTATGCTTTGTCTAGGAATCTAATGTTATGTAATTTATATCATGAGCACTTTATTTGCACCTTTGCAATCACAAAAGGTGATAATACATTTAGTTTAGAGTAGGTAAGCTCTTTATCACAACAGGTTAGGGGGGTAATTGGTGGATGCCCAGTTCCACCATCAGTAATAGTTTATTTAGCATTTTTTTCACATTTAAATTTTATTTCCTAGACAGTGTATTTAGATTAATATAAAAGAGTAAATGGTGGGCTCCACTTACCACCAAATTTAGATCAGGTGCTTTATCACAAAAACTGTCTATTTTTGTTTAACGTATTGTACAGATAACAAGATACTGAGATAATACATATAACGGTGATTGTCCTTGTGTAATTTTTAAATGTTTTTAGAATATGCATTGTAGATTGATTTTGTGAATAAATTATTAACTTTTACTCAATATTTTTTGTCCAGTTCACTTAAATAATTCTGCTTAATATTGCTCATTTTAAATACGGATGGTTATAGGTGTTCTTTTTCTTCTGTGTTTTCAATATATCTTTACACTTTTCCACTCCCTGTTGGTACATACAATATATATACTTAGATATTTACCTTTGCAAGCTAAATTGTAATAATTTAAAAATGTACATGGTACCGCCTCCCCACTTTATACTGGCCTTCATTTATATATATATAATGTTGTACAGTGGACCTACCATGTGTGATAGACCCAATCCCACACATGACATCATCTTTGCAGCTAAAGAAAGATAAAGGAGCAGATTACTGAAGGAAGCTATAGCAAGGGCAACATGGCTATTCCTATACTGAGCAATATCAGGGGCAATATGAATAAAGAAAGGCAAAAAAATTATATATGCCGACAAGTCTGTGCTTCTGTTTTTCTATGTCATGTATGTTATTCCAAGACAGTCCATTAGGTGGTGCAAATTCCTTACTAAAATATGCCTCCAAGTGGGGGGGGTCATCTTATACGCGGGGTGCACTTTAGTACAAAGGACGTGCGCAGAGCTCATGCCCTCCCCTTCCTCCCTCCTCAACCCGCCTCCTCAATTCTAATCCACCCTCTCAACCATAAACCCCCCCCCATCCTCATCCTAAACCCCACTCCTCACTTTAACCCCTCTAAATACCTCCCCCTCTCCCTTTCCCCTCCACTTAACCTGCTTCTGCTCCGGTCTCCGCTCTTCTTGACCCGGCACGCAGGAGCGAAAGCCGGAGCAGAAGCAGGTGAGGGGAACGGGAGAGGGGGAGGTATTTAGAGGGGTAAAGTGAGGAGTGGGTTTAGGATGAGGAGGGAAGTTGAGGATGAGGAGGGAGGATGAGGATGAGGAGGGAGGATGAGGATGAGGAGGGAGGATGAGGATGAGGATGGAGGATGAGGTATGAGGATGGAGGATGAGGATGAGGAGGAGGTTGAGGAGGGGGTGAGGATGAGAAGGGGGGTTGAGGAGGGAGGTTAAGGATGGGGGGGTTGAGGATGAGGAGGGGGGTTGAGGTTGAGGAGGGATTTTGAGTGGCAATGTTAGGGGGTCGTCCTATACGTCCAGTCGCCTTATACGCCGGCAAATACGGTATATCATTGTCTTTAATAAGTCGTATAACTGCCTTGCTCTGACTTCCTTCCAGTACTGTATGTACTTGTAAGCAAAGGATTTCTCTGTTCACAGGCTTCATATATTTCAAAAGAAGCAGCTATGAAATGTATGTGCACATATTAATATTAGATCAGCTATAAAGTTTTTAAGTGCTTTTTTTTGTAAAACTAATTATCCAGCATTTAGGGTTTGCCCAGATTAATGCCCCTGGGCTGTTTTGCAGCACTCCAATATTTTCTATGGCCCCCACAAATGGATTTTGTACTTTATATATCTGTATTAGACACACCACTTCCCCCACACCTTCCACAACTATTACATTAAAGTTACATGTATACAATTACCCACCCTTTGCCTTATATCCAAATTGTAGTGTTATGCACTATTGGGACAATTTCCCTAAAGTCACTTTCCGATTCTTTTTATATCATCCCAAAGCTTCAGTGGATACTTTTTATTGGAAAGCAAGTCCCTGGCATTACAGCAGTGTACTCGGTCTAAGAATTTGCAAACTATTTATGTCAAATGCAGATAAAATCATTGGAACCACTGTTTTACAACAAATTGAAAGCAGCACCTTTTAATCATTAATCATAGGCCATGACCGACAGTATGTGACCCGTGTTGTCTTGTGCCTAGACTTTGGGTATATTTATTCTCCATTTATGCATTTGGTTATCTAACCTTCAGCGCTGGCTGCAAATTTAAGTTGAGAGTGAGGACAGGTACTTCCCCTCCTGTTATGGATGCTACTAATCTGCATATTCAGGATATATATATATATATATATATATATATATATATATATATATATATATATATATATATATATATATAGAAGTACAGGAGTGTTAGTGGTGCATATAAATAGGAGGGTGGGTAAAATGTTGTGCCTAGGAGCTCCTAAGATGTAAATCCTTATCTTACACTTGAACAAATAAAATATGTCAGATCACTTATAATATTTTGTTCACATACATATTTCTCATGGAAGTTACAGAGATATTTAGATAATGCTGAAATTGATAAACATATATTTAGCCTCGGCAGGAATTTTATGCAGCAAAATCACAAAATGATACAAAGTGCAGAGGTAAACATGGGCTCTCTTGAAGGTGTAAGACCTTTCATCATATGGCAAAGGAATGCACTTTCTAAAACAAAATGTAATGCAAAGTTGTTTATCTCACTGTAGGAATTTGCAAACTGCTAAAACCTTGAGCTTTTTTAATGACCTCTTGTAGACTACCTGAGATTGCTTGAGATTAGATGGGCCAGTCCAGCTGACTGAAACACACTTGGGCCCCATTCATTTCCAAGCCCGTAACTCGATCGCAAGACAGCCCTATGTCCGTAGGAACTAGGGGGGGGGGGACCAATCCCCCCCACATTATTTATTTGGGGGGATTTTATTTTTACACAAGGCTGTTTACATTTCAGGCATATTTTTGCATAGGAGTACATGCCTTAAATCCACTTCCCCTCCACTGGCAGATTCCTGAGGTTACACCGCAGGCTGTCCCATGTCTGAGCTGACAGTCCTGCCACACTAAAGATGGAGCATGTGCCATCAGCAGCGCACAGGAGCAGGCTGGGAACATGTTGTGTGGTCTCTGCTGCCTGTAAAGTGAATAAGAAGAGTTCATCCAATCACACGTGGACAGCCCTTCCCTTCACTTCCTGATTGGCTGTATGACATGTGCTGGTGTGAACTGTTTCCTGAGGAGCAGTTGGGGCCTCCTGTGGGTGTATTTTTCATCATTTGTCTGCTATAGTCGTCCTGCTTTGCTGAGACTCCTCTATACGAAGATGGACAGAGCAGGAGAGGAAGTACACTAACACTGGGGAGAGGATGTAAGGTCAGAGGGGTGATAACAAATATATTATAAGGATATTTGCCCATATTATGTATTTATATGCGTTTCTGTTGGGACTGGCAGCTAATTGTTATGATATGGAAATTCTCAAATTACAGATGGCTGTAAGAGTAAGCATGCTCACTGACTCACTATAAGAAACAGTTCAAGATGTTCCTGACGGCTCAGTAAACTAGTAAAACAATTATACAATGCCCGGGTAGCAGAACTAATGGTCCTATCCTATTATGCCAGTGCATGCTGGCGCAGCACAAGGCTAGCAGCAGATGCGTGAGCATCCGCTAGATGGCGCCTGCCCATATTCTGGTGCCATATCATAGAGTCAAGGCTTAGGTAAACTGTTAAGGTTAGGTTTGGGGTTAGGTTGAGGGTTATGCTAACATTATAAGCTTAGCACTTCTCTCATATATCGGCAGCGCTGCAAAAATATCAGCAGCGCCATCTAGTGGTTGGGGCCACACTGCAGCAGCTGGCCTGACCCGACAATATAACAGGATAGTTCCAAACTAATAAATGTATTATTTATTTTTTTATTTAAGAGAGAAAAAAGGCAGAACTCTCTCTCCTGGTTTAACAGTTCTTTCAGGACCTGCAGATTTGACTGATGAGTGTCTTTCTCTGCCTGTTATTTGCATATTTATGATGTGATGCTCAGCCCCCAGACCACAGAATTCACAGTGGGTATATGTAGGATAACTTGCACTAACTCTATTTTTATCCCCTATTCCTGTTTCCCTTATACCATCCTTTTCTCCATGTCCATATTATCCACTTTCTCCTCAATTTATTCTTCTCCTGTTCCCACTACATTCCCCTTCCCTTCTTTTCCCTACGCCATCACATCCATCAGAAGTGTAGGTATCTTCCCTTTTTGGACAAAGTTATTGCAGGAACTATACATTGTATAATGTTTTCTGCTTAGTCCAGCTCCATGTGATGCCTGCATCACGTCTTGCAGAGACAGAGAATGAGGAGGGGGTAATGAATTTGGGCATGCCACAGCATACGTACAGTATCTCACAAAAGTTCTGCTACAATGTAAAGTAGTACGTATATAGCCTGTATACAGTGTACATTTGTTGTCCCCCTCAAATGACTCAACACACAAGCCATTAATGTCTAAACCATTGGCAACAAAAGTGAGTACACCCCTATGTGGAAATGTCCAAATTGGGCCCAAAGTGTCAATATTTTGTGTGGACACATTATTTCCAGCACTGCCTTAACAGTCATGGGCATGGAGTTCACCAGAGCTTCACAGGTTGCCACTGGAGTCCTCTTCCACTCCTCCTGACATCACGGAGTTGGTGGATGTTAGAAACCTTCCACTCCAACACTTCCTTTTGGGGATGCCCCACAGAGGCTCAATAGGGTTTAGGTCTGGAGGACATGCTTGGCCCGGCCATCACCTTTACCTTCAGCTTCTTTAGGCAAGTGGTCATCTTGGAAGTGTGTTGGGGTCATTATCATGTTGGAATACTACCCTGCGGCCCGGGGAAGGGATCATGCTTTGCTTCAGTATGTCACAGTACATGTGGCATTCATGGTTTCCTCAATGAACTGTAGTCTCCCCAGGGCCGGCAGCACTCATGCAGGCCCAGACCAACGTTAAGTGTATATATGTTTTCTATAATATGTTGTGTTGATTCCCCCTATATGCATTTACCTGTTGATGTCAGATGCTGCCTCCACTCTCTATGCATCGCTGTCTTCTGTCTTACTTTCAAACTGAGGGGTTCATCTCATATCAGTGTTTTTGTGCTCTTTGTGCCTTATCCGTTTATCTATCATTTAGGGATTATTTCAACTAAGCTCCTTAGTATAGATGTATACTTTTGGTGGTGGCCAAGCATGTCACCAAGACCTAAGCCCTATTAAGCATCTGTGGGGGCATCCTCAAACGGAAGGTGGGGAAGTGCAAGGTCTCTAACATCCATCAGCTCCGTGATGTCATCATAGAGGAGTGGGAAGTGGACTCCAGGTGCAACCTGTGAAGCTCTGGTGAAATCCATGCCCATGAGGGTCAAGGCAGTGCTGAAAAATAATGGTGGCCACTCAAAATATTGACACTTTGGCCCCAATTTGGACACTTTCTACTTAGTGGTGTACTCACTTTTGTTACTAATGGTTTAGACATTAATGGCTGTGTGTTGAGTTATTTTGAGGGGACTGGCTTATTTACACTGTATACAGGCTATACACTTACTACTTTACATCGTAGCAGAGGGTCATTTCTTCAGTGTTGTCACATGAAAAGATATAATAAAATATTTACAAAAATCTAAGGGGTGTACTCACTTTTGTGAGATACTGTGTGTGTCTGCTCGGAAATATTCTTCCAAAATATCTGTTATGTACTGTGGCACAGATAGAGTTCATTTTCTCTGCAGGCATGCTAAATAACTTGTTCTGTTATGTTCGCTAGATCTGATAGTAGAAATACTGTATAAGCAGTGTATAGAGGGCCATGTAGACTGGCCCTGTTGCCAGGCTGAGCAGGAGGCACCCATGAATAGGCAGGGTGGCATTGAGTGACGGCAGTGGATGGGCTTAGTTAGGCCAAGCAGATACACAGCTCCATTTTCTTTTCCCTCGGGTATAATTTTTGAAGTACTCTACTTTATCTAACTTCATCAGTTACATAAAGCAGTAATGATTAGGAATATAGAAAACGTATAGAAAGATTGCTGGGTATTCCATATTTCGTCAAAACCATAAACGTGGACCATCTGATATCCACACTCGGTAGAAAGAAATGATAATACTATGTAGATTGTATATCCGTGGAACTTGGCTCATCTAAGAAATAAACGGTATGTTAAAAATATATACAATGGCGTGGCTAGCAGGCACACTGAGTGGCCGCATGGTACAACTGCTCTCACCATCTAGGGGGAAAAAGGGCCACAATTTGGGGCTATTAAGCCTAAATTAACCCCAAACAGCTTTGTGGGGATATTAAAGACCCCCTTGAGGATTAGGAGCGGCAAGAGCTCCAGAATTGGAGCACAACAATTGTTTTGAACCCCTTCGGGCTACTTGGCCGGGTGCCTGCATAGGCAAGTGGGCCACGTGCTCCCTCAACTCCATCTGCAACCCCTGGGCGCCGACACCACGGGGGTGACTAACTCTCCCTCACCTACCCAGATCCTCCCAACTCACCAGCCGGAGGGTAAACTGCGGAAGCGTGGAGCAGGAGGCTGAAGAGGCAGGCTGCACACCGGAGCAGTGCCTGACTGGCAGCCATCTTAGGGCTCTGCCTGCACAGTGAGTACTGCAGAGAATAGCAGGACAGTGTTAGGATGCCCCTCCACACTAATTTACTAAGGGGCTGCAGGGGACTGAGACCCACTACTCTACACCCTCCTCTGGGAGATAATAAGACCCTGCTCATCTCAGAGGGGAAAGGGGAAAAGCCTGTTTGCATGATATCCCTGCCAGACGTTTTTTAAAGGGCCAGTACCACATAAAAGGTCCTTTGGAAGAAGGGTTAAAAAAAAAGCAGGGGGCACAGGGATCTTCCCCTTATGTTGTGAAAAGTCCTTGAGCTTAAAGAACTTTTCCTCAAACGTTTTATTTTCTCCAGCAGCAGCATAACCTGTAACTGAAACTGCCTCTGTCCTGATCACTTTAAACTCCAACCCAGCACTGCCACCTAGTGTCCATTCACACTTATTGCAGCAGCACTATAGAGACTGACTTAGGTGAAAGAGACTACAAAGCCACCTCTTTTGTCTTACCACTTCCCACTGCAGTTAATAACAGAACATTACAATTTGGAAATTCATACAAACTCCAGAGCTGCAACCCAAAATCACTGGGGTCGAGCTGGAAAGGGAACAAGAAGTGCTCAGCACTAGCTCCTCAAAAGCCACAGATAAATCTGGGGGAATCGACCCACAAAAAGACCCCACAACTGCAAAACAAACATCATCCCACACTCAGGGGGACACAGACGATCCCACCAATACAACATTTATAACAAAGGTATCACTACCCCCACACGCTGTGGTCGAGGCCTACCGGTGAGAAGGGACCGACACAGCCCACAAAGAGGGATGCGGAGCAGCGCGCAGCCAGGCCCCAACCGGACAGAACACAACCAGAAAATAAGGTGGAGCAGCGGGGCTCCATCAAGCCAGTGACCCAAGGGATTCAACCCAAGGGCTCCACTGCCACCTTGTGGCAAAAGCTATAATCTACAATCCAGACTTCAACAAAACCTAACTGCAACAACAGAGACCTAAACTGAGGGTTATCAACCCAAAAGCAGTAAAAGGCAAACTCCTGATAATATATCCCTAACAAGGTGGAAGATAAAAAAGAGCGGAACAACCTCAACACTATACTCACGGACTGGACAAGGGGTCAAATGGAATGCCCATGAGCAAGAACAGGCACTATCAACAAGGAGCCCAACTTATTCACCAACACCAAGGAAGATAACAAGACAAAAGGAAACCATGAAAGACGGCTAAAAAAGGGTGAGAAACAGCAGGAACTCCAAAAAACAGATAACCAACCAGAAATGACAGATTAAAGCCAATCAACAAGATGCAAAGGAAAACATAACAAAACAGCAAAGGGTCACAAGCCAAAGGGCAACTACACCTAGAGACTACCTAAGCTCTCTACAAAACCACACCCTCCCAGATACACGATGGGGGAAAAGCAGGAAAAGTGTACCAAGCAAAAGTATAGAGGAACACTTCAAACCCACAGAGCACATTCACTTGACAACAAACACAGACAGCCATGGTTCCACCGGAAACCTCGGAACCAGAAGATGGCGCCACTCCTCCATCTCCACACATGGATGTCTCAGAAAAATTAATGGAGAAATTTGAAAAATTATTAAAGGACTACATAACCTCGGCAGTGAGGGACATCAGGAAAGAGATCCACGATATCGGACAACGGACCCACCAACTAGAGGAGATAACAGATAAAATAATAGAAACACAAATCAAAGACCAGAAAAGACATCACGAGCAACACGGATAAGATAGCAGAAATGGAAAGCAAATACGAGGACCTGGAAGACAGGTCCCGTAGATACCAATTTAAGATACAGAGGCATCTCCTCCCAAGTCACGGAACTGAAGCAATATATAAACAGCAGTAACCCACACACTACTACCAGAGGGTGGAATAGAAGAAGATGAGATTGAGAGGGCACACAGAGCCCTAGGACCTGCTAGAAACACAAACACACCAAAAGACGTCATTGTCAGATACTTAAAACAAAGCACATAGAGATCTCATTCTGTCAGCAACAAGGAAGATAAGAGCTATCAAAGGCCTGCAAATTTTCATGGACCTCTCACCCATAACTTTGGAAAAAAGGCGAGCAATGAGACCATACTGCAAACTCTCATTTCACATAGAATCTCCTACAGATGGGGATTCCATTCGCCCTAATCTTCCAGGCGAATGGGTCATTTCATAAAGTCAATAACCCAGATGAGGGACACAAACTTTTACAACAACTACAACTAAAACAACCGCCCGGACAAGAACCACATACCAACAACGACGCATGCCAAAGGCCCATTAGGGCCTGGACGGAGACTATCAACAGTAAAAGCACAAAGAAACCCGGCAAGAAAGAGCACACCTCCAAGAGACACAGCAAATAAAAATCAGGAGAGAGTCACCTGAACAAAATAACCGTACAAACTCATCATTACGACAAAACTGGTTGAATCACTTCTAGGAATAACGAACAACAAACAAACAAAGATCATCCCAGATACTATACAACTGCAACAAATAACACAAGAAAACAGCAAAGACATTAGCAACAACACACCCGGTTGCTTGCACACAAAATAAATCTTGACATAAAGGATGATTAAGCTGAAACACACATGTTGTTCCTGTAGTCCAGTTCAGATACAGGAAAACATAAATTTTAGTAGTGCACTAGGCACTACGAACCAGGTATACACAGACTGAAGAGAACCCTTCATAACAGAAGGACACTACAATAAGAAACTGAATTAAATAATACAGAATAGGCACTAGGTCACGGTTATTCTCCCAGAGGGAAAGCGGAGAACAGATCCCCTTTACTCTCTAAACTAAGGGTACTTCTACTAAAGTGCCAGAGAGAATTTGTTGTTAACCATGGTTGCTTATTACAAGTTTACGTTAAACTAATGTTATGTATTTATGTTATGCATGTTACTAAGTCATTTTGTGTTTGCTTACATTACAAGCGGCTCCACACAATTACACAAGGTCACGAGCCTCAAGCCTCTACGCACCCACCACTGCGCCACACACAATCCCTAATCAAACTACTAAATACCTTAATCCCTCTAGTCACAGGGAAGATAATTTTGGGGGTGACCTCAATCTCACTCTACAAGCCCCACTGGACAGGTCGGGAAATAAATCAGACTTAAGATTTAGTAAGCAAACTACAAAAGATTAAATGCTAATGCAAAATTAACATAATAGATGCATGGAGGGGACATCAACCCCCTGGAAAGGGAATTACACCTTCTTCTCCCCACACATCAAAGTACTCCCGAATAGATATGATATTTCTGGACTCTGGGTTGTTTGACCACTCTAGCAAGCACAAATAATCCCCTGCCCATGGTCCGATCACTCTGCGGTGGCCATCACGTTGAACCTGAACACGGGGTAAAATCCAAATTTAACTGGAGACTAAATGAGTCCCTTATTGCCATACCAGAAACAAAAATGCAAATACAATCAGAAACTGACACAATACTTTGAACAAAATGAAAAACCAGAGACAGGAATAGGCTGGCTCTGGCTAGCCCATAAGGCCTATATGCGAGGATAGCCACCACTTACAAAAAGACCCTTAATCAAAAAGAGGCAGACTTAACTAAAAAATTACACAAAATAGAGACCTTAAACCAACATGAGGCTGACCCCTGCAAGGACAGCGAAATAGTAAAACAAGACTAGAATTAGATAACATTCTAACAATTAAAACAGAATAATGCGCAGATCCCAACACACATTCCTGAAGGAGGCAAACAAATGCTCCCCAATGCTCGCCAGGAAACTGAAAACAAAACAACACAACAATCAAATATTCCAAATAAAAACAGCAGATGGCCATATAACCCAAAGCCAATCCAAAATACAAGAAACTTTAAAAACTTATACCAGAAAATCTACACAGAGAAACCTCTACAACACACCAGATCCAAAACTATCTAAGCGGCCTAGATTTACCAGAAATATCAACCACAGATCTAGAAGCCCTTAATACAGAAATTACACTAATGAAGTCAGGGGAAACAATTGAAGGAATGAAACTAGGAAAGGCGCCAGGACCAGATGGGTACCCAAATATTTATTACAAGACATTCACTGATCACCTGTCACCATACCTAGCCAAATTATTCAACGCCATACTCAAAGGGGAACAGACAGCTCACGAATTCACACAAGCAAGCCTCATTTTCTTCCCAAGCCAGGCCGCGATCCTATAGAAGCCAAGAACTATCGACCCATCTCCCTATTAAACGGCGACCTTAAGATACTAGCAAAAATTATGGCCTGCAGAATCTCAAAATTCCTCAAAAAATTGCTACACAAAGATCAAGTTGGTTTCGTGCCGCACAGACAGGCGGGGGACAACATCAGAGGATAATAAATGTTATGCATATAGCCAAGGCAACAACAAATCACTCTGCACCATCGCTTGTGACCTAGAGAAAGCCTTTGATTCCCTAGAGTGGGGCTATCTGAAAGGAGTGCTACACAAAATGGGGATCAGGGGAAATTTTCTCAACGTCTTTAACACCCTATTAGTGATGTCGCGAACATAACATTTTTGGTTCGCGAACGCGAACTGCCGCAATGTTCGCGAAACCGGTGCGAACATCGGCGAACCGCCATAGACTTCAATGGGCAGGCGGAATTTAAAACCCACAGGGACTCTTTCTGGCCACAATAGTGATGGGAAAGTTGTTTCAACGGGACTAACACCTGGACTGTGGCATGTCGGAGGGGGATCTATGGCAAAACTCCCATGGAAAATTACATAGTTGATGCAGAGTCTGGTTTTAAGTCATAAAGGGCATAAATTACCTAACATTCCTAAATTGTTTGGAATAACGTGCTTTTAAAACATCAGGTATGATGTTGTATCGATCAGGTAGTGTAAGGGTTAGGGCCCGCTTCACAGTGACAGACCAAACTCTCCGTTTAACGCACCGCAAACAACCACAAACAGTCCATTTGCAGAACCGCAAACTCCCCATTTGCACAAGGTTGGATACCAAGCTAGCCATGTCCCGTTCCTTGTCCTCACTGATGTCATTTAAGGTCTCTTCCTCCACCCAGCCACCAAGGGTCCCCGAAAGGTGACAACAAGCCCCCTGGGACGCCTGCTGTGTTTGGTCTTCCACCTCCTCAAAGCCAACTTCCTCCTCTGACTCCTATTCTTCAGACTCCTCTCACTGCATTGCCTCTCTCTGCATTATTATAAGGTGTGTTAAGTAGTACTACTCTTATCAGTTTAAAACCTGTTACAGCACATATCAGGGGGCGTGTATAAGGCCTGGATTTTTAGAACCGGGAGATGGAAAAAGATGCTTTGTTGGTCGTATCACTTCAATTTTGGGGCACGGCACGTGGGAGTCAAAGGTGCCACCAGATAGGAGTGGCGTGTTTGTAAGTCAGTTTAATACTTGTTACGTCACCTATAGGTGGGCGTGTATAAGGCCTGGATTTTTAGAACCAGGAGATGGAAAAAGATGCTTTGTTGGTCGTATCACTTCAATTTTGGGGCACGGCACGTGCAGTCAAAGGTGCCAGCCGATAAGAGTAGTACTTACAAACACGCCACTCCTATCTGCTGGCACTTTTGACTGCACGTGCCGTGCCCCCAAAATTGAAGTGATACGACCAACAAAGCATCTTTTTCCATCTCCTGGTACACCAGATATGAGTGGTGTGTTAAGTAGTACTACTCCTATCAGTTTAATCCCTGTTATTTGCCTTTTGTTTGGGTTTGGTTGTTGAAGCCACAGTGCAGCACCAGAGGCCAGAAAAAATTAGGCATGTACACATGCCTGAAAAATTAGGTGTTGTTGTTCTTGCAGCGAGCAGAGAAGAAGGTAGGCCTGATTCAACGCCCCATCCCTGCATATCCACACTCAGAGATTGAGGGGGCGACCCTTACAAGGCCACGGGCCGGAGATATAAAGGGGGACCATCCCAAATAAGCACACAAGCGGGGACCAAAGGTAGTGAAGGGGACATATAGGCCCATGGACTGACGGTCGCCATCTTGGCAGGAAAAGGCCCAGCAATTAAGCCAAACTGCCCCAGCACAGGCAGCTACTTGAGTCAAACGCTGTACAATTACACCTTAATAAAGCGGAAACATGCAACAGCAGGGATTCTAAACGGCCCACACGGGGACAAGGAGGCTAACAGCCCCCACAGTCTCTGCACCACTCTTTTTAACAGATAACCCAAGGGGCTAACCAGGGACCTTGCCCACACAAAAAAAAGCAGAATTTTATTAGAGGAATTATTAGTGTCTTTACCCCCAAGAGAGGACATAATATACGGTATCTTTTAGACTACCTGATGGCCAAACCTTCTTTAGCCCCCAATGTTATCCAAGAAACATTTCAAACTTAGATCAGACCATATATTCATCCCAATCCCGCTGCAGCAGATCTGACATAGAGTCCTTCCTACTACAGCAAGAAGTCCACAAAATACCTGTACCTCAATTGGACAGCTTGAAACCTAGACATATCCCAAGAGAAGTTACAATCTACAATCCAAGATCTTAAATTTGCAAGTCCCCCAGGGCCCAGATGGTTTTACTCATCTGTACTATAAGAAATTTGAGCCCTTGCTTACCCCCGCACATAACCTCCTTTGTTTAACGCTATACTAAATGGAGAACCCTATGCCCCCTTAATTGAATCAGGCCGACCTCATAATCTTTCCAAAAGAGGGTAGGGACCCGAATCTCAAACTGTATTACAAGGCAGCGCAGCTGGCTTTCATTCCTCTGGCGCATTCTCCAAAACACATCAGCCGCTCTGGGTATTTATGGAAAATTTAAGCATGTCACCTTATACATGGGATACAGTAATATGGATTCTAGGCTGTATTACTTTTTTGAGAAACTTGAAAAACCCATTGATTAAGCACTCATTAAAATATGGACGGAGATGAACTGGACACAAAAACTGGACACTCGGGTATCAGATCTTACCCTTATCATACCCAATCCCAACTTTAAGATACATCTTCCGGAAAGCTCTCAGTTGGTGGAAGTCACAGAACCTACTAAGGGTTGGTCCATGGTGGCATGACGACAAAATAATGACCTTTGAGCGGGTGAGAGATAGATACAATTTACCCTGGCTGAACACTATAATTTTTGCAGGATACATCATTTTATATATACGATAAGTGGTAGGGAACCCCCAAAGAAACGCCTGGCTACTCAAAAATTTAGGGATTCCCCCCTTTCAGCCTGGTATTATTAGCCTCATGTATGAACTATTTAATGAAAACTCATGGGCAAATAAACCAGACTATACCAAAGCCTGGGAGAGGGATTTGGGCACCGAGTTGGCAGAACAGCACATGGGATAAAGTTGGCAAGGCTTAAGTAGGGGATCTTTAAATTATAGTCTGCTTGAGACTTCAATAAAGGTCCTACCACAGGACATATATTACTCCTTTTTAAGCTAATAAATGGGATCCAAAATGGAGCAGCTCATGTTTTAGGAACAGTGGTAATGAGGCTACATTTATTCAGGTCTGGTGGGAGTGTTCGGCAGTCATAAGACTATGGGAAGAAACATGCTTACTAGCTTCTAAAATGATTAAGATTGACCTAATAAAATATTTTTTTAAAGAAAAAATACACATAGCTAGAAGTTGGAAAACCCCAAATTAAAACTTTCAGGAATTAATAAAAAAATCACCTATTTACTGCTCAACGAGAGATTTAACCATGTAGTCTTGGATAGAATCACCAGTTCCAGACAATTTGGGATCCCTGGATAACATCCCCCATTTAGTGCCCCCCTAATATAATAAAACATTTGTTAATGGTTGAAGCGACTCGGGGGGAAGGACCGGAGTGGGGGAGCCCTGGAGGAGACCCTTCAGAAGCAACCGGCGGCAAAATCATCTGAGGAAAGGATGAGGTCGCCTACTGAAGCCTGCCCTAGGGTAACCAAAGGGTGATTGAGCAGGTTAGATATTGTAATAATAAGCTACTGCTGAGTGATGATAGATAATAGGACTTTGGTGGTTAACTGCTGATATACTCTTTACTATTGTCTGTTTTACCATGTCTTAGGTTTTCTCTTAAAAATTGCAATCACAGTAAAAAAAAAGAAAATGTATTAACCAAAAAAGTAAAAAAAAAGAAGGCCTAGCTCACCTAATTTTAACAAATGTCTTCATTGTAAATATGTATTTTTTAACAACTGTTGTGTTATGCAAGACTGTTCAATATGCTTTCTTTTTCCATTACATGCCGTACGCCTTCTGACATAAAAATTGAAATTCAAAAATTAGATATTGTTGCAGCCGCTGCTGTTGCAGCGGCCAGAAAATTGACCTTTGTTCCCCAGGCAGAAAGTGCCATAAAACATTGCCTCTTTTTGAACCCTAGTTGGTGGCGGATAATTCACGCAAGTCATCCGGCATACACAGATAACATACAGCAGCGGGTGGACCATTTATAGCCGAAGGCAGCTCATCTCATCAGGCCTTTTTCAGTCGAATGTATCGCCCAGTGTCAGTCCCTTCGGGATCCATCCCTCATTCATCTTTATAAAGGTGAGGAAATCTAGACTTTTTTGCCCTAGGTGACTTCTCTTCTCGGTGACAAAACCTCCTGCTGCACTGAAGGTCCTTTCTGACAGGACACTTGAAGCGGGGCAGGCCAGAAGTTCATTCAAATCAAGGGGTTCATCGCTCCTCAGAGTGTCGATATCTGCAGTTAAGGCGAGGTAGTCTGCTACCTGTCGGTCAAGTCGTTCTCTGAGGGTGGATCCCGAAGGGCTGATACGATGCGTAGGACTGAAAAAGGTGCGCATGTCCTCCATCAACAACATGTCTTTTAAACGTCTTGTCCTTGCCCGGCGTGGTCGTGGGAGGTGGATTACTTTCACCTCTTCCCCTGTTATATTGCCCTTGTGCTGTGACATCACCCTTATATGCTGTGTAAAGCATACTTGTTAATTTGTTTTGGACCTGCTGCATCCTTTCTGACTTGCGGTAATTTGGTAACAAATCAGGCACTTTCTGCTTATACAAGGGGTCTAGTAGCGTGCACACCCAGTACAGGTCGTTCCCCTTCAGCCTTTTTATACGAGGGTCCTGCGACAGGCACGACAGCATGAAAGACCCCATTTGCAAAGGTTGGATGCCGAGCTACCCATGTCCCGTTCCTCGTCCTCAGTGATCTCGCTGAAGATATGTTCTACCCCCCAGCCACGTACAACACCACGGGTACCAGATAGGTGACAACGAGCACCCTGGGATGCCTGTTGTGATTGGTCTTCCTCCTCCCCCTCAAAGCCACCTTCCTCCTCTGACTCATCTCCTCACAATCCTCTTCCAGGTCCAGCAAGCGATGCTGATAAGGCTGTTTCTGGTGGTGATGGTGACCACAACTCTTCCTCGTCACGCTCATCTACGGCCTGGTCCAGCACTCTTCACAGGGCACGCTCCAGGAAGAAAACAAATGGTATGATGTCGCTGATGGTGCCTTCGGTGTGACTGACAAGGTTTGTCACCTCCTCAAAAGGACGCATGAGCCTACAGGCATTGCGCTAATGAGCGCTCCAGTAACGTGGGCAAAAAAATCCCCAGCTCCGCAGAGGCTGTCCTAGCACCCCGGTCATACAAATACTCGTTAATGGCTTTTTCTTGTTGAAGCAGGTGGCTCGAACATTAGGAGTGTTGAATTCCAACGTGTGGGGCTGTCACAAATTAAGCGCCCTCACTGGCATGTTGTTTCACCGCTGGATATCTGAAAAGTGCGCCATGGCCGTGTAGGAACGCCTGAAATGGCCACACACCTTTCTGGGCTGCTTCAGGACGTCCTGTAAGCCTGGATACTTATGGGACAAAGCATTGTACGATCAGATTACACACATGTGCCATGCACGGCACATGCGTCAACTTGCCCAAATACAATGCCGCAACAAATTTCTTCGTTGTCACAAACCACTTTGCCAATCTCCAGTTGCCATTGATCCACCTGTGCGTTCAGGGTGGACAGGAGTGCTGGCACGGTGTGACTCTCTGCTTTCAGGCAAGTCAACCCCAAGACAGCATGACACTGCCGTATCCGGGATGTGGAATAGTATCTGGGGAGCTGGGGGGGTTGCCGTTGATGTGGAGCAAGACGCAGCAGAAGAGGAACTCAACTGAGGAAGTTATGGAAGAGGATGGAGTAGGAGGAGTAAAGGAGGAAATGGCAGCAGGCCTGCCTGCAAGTCGTGGCCGGTGTCACCAACTCCTCTGCAGAGTCACTCATTCCATGATTGGCAGGCTGTCAGCAGGTTTGCCCAATGCTTTGCAGACCAGGTATCAGTAGTCAGATGGACCCTTGCCCCAACACTGTGTGCAAGAGATTGCCATTACTTCCTTTTGCACAATCGAGTACAGGTTGGGGATTGCCTTTTGGGCAAAGAAATTTCGGCCGGGTACCTTCCACTGCGGTGTCCCAAAACGTTTTGAACGCCTCAGACTCCACCAGCTTGTATGGTAAAAGCTGGCGGGCTAAGAGTTCAGACAAGCCAGCTGTCAGACACCGGGCAAGGGGGTGACTTTGTGGCATTGGCTTCTTACGCTCAAACATGCCCTTGACAGGACACCTGACTGTGGGGAGATGAGCAGGAACAGCAAGAGGCGAGAGACGGAGTGGTGAATAGTTGAGAGGGGGCAAGGAGGGACAGCAGTGGTTGACATGGATGAAGATGCTGGACCAGGAGGAGGATGGCGGCTTTGAGTTTGTGTGCTGCTTGTACTGATGTGTTGATCCCATTGGTGTTTGTGATATGAGATCATGTGCCTTCGCAAAGCAGTTGTACCTAGGTGAGTGTTGGACTTCCCACGACTCAGTTTCTTTTGGCACAGGTTGCAAATGGCATCGCTGTTGTCAGAGGCAGACACACAAAAAAAAATGCCACACTGCTGAGCTCGGCGGGTGACGGCATTCTGGTGGTGGCAACAGCATGCGTTGATTGGCGTGCTGTCTGGCTGACCCCGGGTGCTGATGCATGCTGTCTGACTGTGCCACTAGCTCGCTGCGATGACCTCCATCTGCTTCCAACTCGTCTCCTCCTCCTCTCTGTCTCCCCCATCTGAACTTTCCCCCTGTTCTTCTTCTCTTCTAGCGGGCACCCACGTGACATCTACGGACGCATCATCATCATCATCACCCGCCTCACTTGTATATGACAACCTGAACAAAGGAAGCAGCAGCGGGTACATCATCATCATCACATCGTACGTACATGTGTGTAATGCTGCCTGACTGAGACATTATCCCTGTTATCTACAATCCTCTGGCAATAATGGTTGCGCATCACTCATTTCTTCAAACCTGATGTGTAAATAACTCTTCTGACTGATCAATTGAATTGGCTGTGGTACTAGTGTGGTGGTGGCGGCCAGTTGGCGTGAAGTGGTAACTTGAGAGGTGCCCGAAGCTAAGCTGAAGGAGGATGGTGCGTCAATGTTCCAAGCGGAAGCTGTAGAAGATTGGGTGTCCTGTGTTAGCCAGTCAACTACGTCCTCTGAACTTTTCAAGTTCAGGGTAACTGGCCTCTGAACACTGGGCATTATTGTAGGGACAAAGGGAATCACAGCACCACGACGGCCTCTGCGGGGGTGTCCTGTCTCTGCCTATCATTTTTTTTTAAATGTAGACTGCTGGTACCCCAACTAGATTGGATTGGTTGAACTTGGCACAGTACTTGTAAGCCTGACACACACACTGGCTAGGGGTCAAGCAAATGAACTTTGATTGGCGGTCAGGCAAATGCACTTAGATTTAAGAAAATAAAATTATAGTTTTTTTTAAATGTGGACTGCTGGTACCCCAAATAGATTGAATTGGTTGAACTTGGCACAGTACTTGTAAGCCTGACACACACACTGGCTAGCGGTTAAGCAAATGAACTAAACAAAAATAAAAGTTTTTTTTTTTTTTAAAGTAGACATCTAGTAAAACAATATTATATTGTATGCGTTGTGCACACACAGTATAAGCTGTGAGGCCTGACACACACACTTGCTAGCAGGGGCTAGCAGGGAGACAGGCAAATGAAGTTAGATTACACAGAAAAATACAAAGAAAAAAAAATGATGTTATAGCCCTAAAAAGGGCTTTTTTGAGGTGCTGTGTTTACAGCAGAGATCTGATGAGTCATTCAGCACTGCACTGGACACTGCATAAACTTGCCTAGCTATTGATTTCCCTATTCAATCAGCAGCACCTACCACTCTCCCCTCCTCTCTGTAAGACTGCAAGTTAGTTATGATTCCAAAATGGCTGCTGTCCATGAGTTAGAAGGCTCTGGAAGGGAGTGTATGCTGCTGATTGGCTGGAAATGTGTCTGCTGACTGTGACATGCAGGGTCAAAGTTTGCTCAATGATAAAGTATTGGGGGTGGGTCGAACATCGCATATTGTTCGCGGTTCGCCGCAAACGCGAACATGCTATATTCGCCGGGAACAGTCCGCCGGCGAACTATTCGCGACATCTCTACTGTTAAATTGTTTTTTTTATTATATTATAATTTGACTAGTGACTTGCCGTCAAAAATGACGGCAATAACATTTGAAGCCTGGCAATGGTGTTTGCCACACATTGAGAGGCTCCCCCCTCTAACCTGCCTGCTCCTTTGGGGCTCATTTGCAGGCTCGCAATAAACGCTCTTTGGCACTCATAGCCATCCCCCCTGTACCTTACTGGCCTCGCGATGAGCGAACTCCTCCTCTCACTCCCCTGTGTCTCTTTCCCCCTCCTCTCACTCCCCTGTGTCTCTTCCCCCCTCCCTCTCCTGTGTCTCTTTCCCCCTCCCTCCCCTGTGTCTCTCTCCTTCCTTCCCTGTGTCTCTCCCTCCTCCTCCTTCCCTGTGTCTCTCCCCCTCCTCTGTGTCTGTATTCCTCCACTCTCTGTCTCTCTCCCCCCTTTCACTCCCCTGTGTCTCTCCCGCCCCCCCTTCTCCGAGGTGTCCTCTCCCCCCTCTTCCCCTGTGTGTCTCCCCCCTCTCCACCTGTGTGTCTCCCCCCTCCTCTGTGTCTGGTCTTCCCTCTCCCTTTCTCCTCCCTCTCCCTTGTGTCTCATCCCCCTCCTCCCACTCTCCTGTGTCTCTTTCCCGCTCCGCTCCCTACCCTTTGTCTCCCCCCTCCTCTCCCTCCCCCTGTGTCTCTTCCCCTCCTCTCCCTCCTTTGTGTCTCATCCGCTCTCCTCCCACTCCCCTGTGTCTTTTTTCCCCCTCCTCTCCCTCCACTGTGTCTCTTTCCCACTCCTCTCCCTCCACTGTGTCTCTTTCCCCCTCCTCCCACTCCACTGTGTCTCTTCCCCCCCTCCTCTCCCTTCCCTGTGTGTCTCTCCCACTCCTCCCCTGTGTTGTCTCACCTCCTCCTCTGTGTCTCTTCCTCCCTTCTCTCCTTCCCGTGTCTTTACCCATCCGGGCGCGCACACGGCTGGCTGCTCGTGCTCATGCGCGCCCAACTGGGCCATATATGTATTAACTTGATACCCAAGATCGATTTAGCCCCGAAATTAAACATAAAAATAATTTTTAATTTACTTCTGATTTCTGAGCTTGAGACTGTTGCGCAATCAATTCTAATGTCTTTCGTAGCTTTCTCCGTTATTTACAGTGCAGTATTAATTTTTTATTTGCTTTCACATTGCTACGAATATGTGTTTAACCACCTTGCGGATCCTCTCTAGCACTCGTTGGATTCTCTCCTTCTTTTGCCATTTACAGGTGTGAAAACATTTGCGGGCTTGGGGAAATTGGGCAATTGAATAGCGATTTGTGATTTTAGCCATTGTAACTCTTGCAAATGTGAAAGATCAAAGGCCTTCGGAAGGCTGTAATTTTATGGGGTTAACCATCGCCATTTTTACAAGGCCGTAACTCGTAAGCCGTTTGGAGCCCGCAAAAAGACATGAATTGAATAGCCAAATTAAATTGCTACCTCACGGGCTACTGGATCGAGCGAGAGCTCAATTGAATGGGGGCCAAAGTACAGTGTTGGTGCAACCAAAACCAAAAAACTATTGGTCCGATTGTAAGCCGCACCTTTTTTTCCGATTTTTGAGCTTGCGAGTTACAGGTGCGTATTATATTCGCAACCGTAAAAAAAATCATTTCCGATTTGCGAACTTTGTTTGTTACGTGTGCGGCTTCTATTTGCAAAGCAAAATTACTGCTGATTTGCGCTGATAGCGAGTTAGGGGGGGGGATTTTCGTGCTTTAGACTGTGGTATTGAATAGCGACTTATGGTTTTAGTGATTCTAGCATCCTGTAACCTGCAAAAAAAGCTACAGTGCTAATTAGAAAGCCTGTTTCTTGTAATGGCTGATCACTTTGAGAGTCTTTTTTCTCTCCAATTTTACGGGTGAGGCTAATCTTTTTTTCTATTTTTTCCCCTTGAGCTTTACGGGTACAGCTTATATGCATTCGGACCATTACGGTATTAAAACCTATTTTGTTGTTATCCTTCAAAAACAATTATTGGAAATTAAAATTATGAAACCAACAGAGCAAACAAAAAATATTAAAATACCTATACATAAGTAGTTAGTTTTATGGTATTAAAATACATACTTGAGGGTACCCAAATGCCTAACCAAACTTATCGAACTTTTCATTGTACAAAATAGTTAAAGAAGATCTCAAAGATCCAAATCATACCAAATTTCTTAGGTGTTTGCTAACCACCAGTTCAAAAAACTACTTTTGAAATAACTGGTGTTAACCTGATTATGATGTACTACAAATTAAATATAAACAAAACTAAATCACATGCTTGTATCTATGTTTATGAAATGAAGCAATATGTAGTATGGAATGTATTGTAATTCTCTTTTACTGGTGTATATTGAATATATGGAAGCCAGTATTTAAATGAAATGACAAATTATCAACACAGACATATCAGAATAAATATGGATTATTTTATTTATTGAATATTTATTTCAATAACATTTATTTGTATTTCATTTTGACTACAAACACACATGGAAAGTATTGATGGGCATTATTATGAAGTATACTAAAGCTCTTAATTACAATGAACTGATTGTACCCATTGGTTACCTATATGATGATTTGATTTAAATGTAATGATCAACTAAAAGAAATGTTAATAAACATTACATTTGTTAGATCCTGTGCATCCTATCCACCCTGTTGATCAGAAGCAAGTTTCTTGAAAGGCATTTTCATTCCGATGATTTTTCTGTTCTTAGAAATGGGGACGATAAGGATGTAACACACTGGAACCTAGTGCAATATATTAAACATAAGTCATTTTTTTTCTGACTAGTCAAAATACATAGATACTATAATAATAACATTGTAAGTACTATGCTAATTTATATATCAAAAATATAAGAAAAATACCTTATTTATCGGCGTATAACACGCACCTCATTTAAAGAAGAAAATTCAGGGAAAAAAACGTAAATTTCAAATAAAGAACTTTGAAGCAAAATAAGGGTAGCTCAGAACTTTTTTTTAATAATATTATTAACACTATATAAGGTAAATAACGTAAAATGACAGTGAAAGCAACTGTTTTAACAAAGAAACTTGGATTATATTTTTTAAAAGTTTACTCAGAAATCGCTTCTCCTCTCCACCCCCTCCTCAACCCCCCATCCTCATCCTCAACCCCCCTCAACCTCCCTCCTCACCCTCCTCCTCAACCCCCCCATCCTCAACCTCCCTCCTCAACCTCCCTCCTCAACCTCCCTCCTCAACCTCCCTCCTCAACCTCCCTCCTCAACCCCCCTCTCAAACCCTCCTCAACCCCACCCTCCTCATGCTCAAACTCCCTCCTCCTCCTCACCCCCCCATCCTCAACCTCCTCTATCCTCAACCTCCCTCCTCATCCTTAACCTCCCTCCTCATCCTCAACCTCCCTCCTCAACCCCCTCCTCAACCCCCTCCTCAACCTCCCTCCTCAACCCCCCTCCTCAACCACACTCCTCATCTCCCTCCTCATCCTCAACCCCCATACTCAACCCCCCTCCTCAACCTCAACCACCGGTATATGCTAATGGCGTGGCGCGCATGTGACGTCAGGCCATTAGCATCTTACCATGTGACGTCACATGCGTGCCCAGGTCAAGAAGGAGCAGAGGCGGACGCAGAAGCAGGTAAGTGAGGGATAAGGGCAGAGAGAAGGGAGAGGGGGAGGTATTTAGGGGGTTTAGGTTGAGGCGGGGGGGGGTTAGAATGAGAAGGGGGGGTTGAGGTATGAGGAGGGGGGAGGGAATATCGGCGTATAACACGCACACACTCATTTGCCCCTATTTTCAGGAGAAGAAAAGTGTGTGTTATATGCCGAATAAATACGATATAATAAAATTAAACTCTAACAGTAAATATAAAACAAGAGTATTTTCATGTTTCTAACACATTGATGCATTTTTCCTTGCAATGTATAATTTCTCTTTTGCTTTGAGCTTTAGTAGTTATTTCTGCATCAATAGAGATCAACAAGAGTCCACAAAAACTCTTGTTGGAGTCATCCATCTTCGAAATGTAACCTTTTCTAACTGATGAATGGTTACTATATGAATGGCTACTTATTTTCTGACATGGGAGCAAGTTCTATACAAAACTGTTCTTCCTTGGATGAGATCTTTGTAAGTTTGCCCTTTTGCGGACCTCTGACCCTCTACTAACATTAGGCTAATATTGAGTATGTTATACTTAACAATAACCATTTCCATCTTATTCTCTGACAAGTTTTCTATACAAGCACAAATATTTGTTGCAAATCGTGTATCCTTCTATCTTGTTAAATAGTACTGTATTAGGAAATGTAGCCTTGTGCCAAACTCTATTTATCTCTTCATAAAAACGAATTAGATTAGTTGGACATTACCAATACTTTATAAAACCATGTTGGATTCCAACTTATTATCTTAGAGAGTCCCCACTATTAATGAGAGACTTCCCCGATCCCTGCAAATTAAATGTGGTGTTTGAGTGTTGAAACTTTGGTAATAGAAGGTTTGGCTATAGCAATTCCCTTAGAACCCTAAAATGTATTTCATCTGGACCTGGTGCTTTATCCACATTTAGTTTTTCACGCCTCATTTGAATTTCCTTTCTCAGTTTATCAATCATAGAATCATGGAATGTTTTGCTAATTCTCTTTTACTGGTGTGTATTGAATATATGGAAGCAGTTTTCTAAATTAAACTTACAAATTACTAACACAGACATATATGATTAACTCATGGATTATGTTATTTATTGAATATTTATGACAATAACATTTATTTTTTCAATAAACTGTATATTGTGGTTCAAAATCCCTCATACTGGTAGTTACACTTGTAGAAGAACATTATTTAACCATATCCTGCCTTGTCCTTGCCTACTGTTATTCGGTCTGACTGTCTAACAATTTAAGGTTCCCCAGTTGTTAATCACTTTTTTATACATACTTTTCAACATTTTCCTTTCCTTTAAAGTTTACTTTAACTTTTTGCAAAAATCATTACATTAATTGAGCCCTGATTCAATTGAGCTCTCACTCGATCCAGTAGCCCGTAAGTGAGGTATCGAGTTAATTTGCTATTCTTTTTTGCGGGCTCCGCAAAACTGGGTTACGAGTTGCAGCCTTGGTTAAACCCATAACTTAACAGCCTCCCGAAGCCTTTGCTCTTTCACTTTCGCAAGAGTTACAATAGCTAAAATCGCAAATCGATATTCAATTGCCTCCAATTCCCCAAGCCCAGAAATGACAAATTCTACAAGTGCTAGAGAGGACTCACAAGGGTTTAAACACCTTTTCGTAGCACTGTAAATGCAAATAAAAAATCAATACTGCACTGTAAATAAGGGGGAAAGCAATGGCAGACATTAGAATTAATTGCACAACAGTCTCAAGCTCGCAAATTGGCAGGAAATTAAATTTACATTTTTTTTCAAGTTTAATTCGGGGTTTTAAATCGATCTCGGGTATTAATTAGTTAATACATATCAGACCCACTCACATGGACTAGAACAGACAATTGCCCTTCATTTTCATAATTCTTTATTTTGCGGGTTTTCGAGTCTGATCGCATATTGGACCCCCGGACTTAATTGAATGACATGTAACCTCCATGTTTTACTGCCGTATTAATGACAGTTTCATTTTCTATTGGCTGATTCTAAATGCGGAGGTTACGGGCTTGCTTAATTGATCATGTTCCCACCCCTGAACTGCTATGAACCTGTGCTCATGGTTTCGTATTGGGATAGTGACCTACGGCCTTGAGCCCAATTGAATAGCTACGGATTCGGAGACGAACGGGAGCCCGCAACTCACCCGCAGACATATGGCCTACTACGATGGAGTTGCGGGCTTGCCAATGAATCGGGCCCCTTGCACACATATAATACTGCCTCGTTACTTCTATTTGTATGTCTGCTTTTTCTTCCTTATTTCATGTTTACATCCTTTATTAGGCCACACAGTGTTGATGTGTTTTCTCCCTAATCTATACAGTATACTGATGTCCCTTAAACTATTATAATTTGCTCTTCATCTGTTCCCATGCAACATTGCTTTAAAAAAAATATTTAAAATGGGATTTGTGATATTGCTTCCCAAAATCTTCTCTGCATCAAACATTTGCCAAGATAAACCATAACTTCTGTATTTCCTGGGTTCATATAATAATCTCTAAGTGTACTCTAACACACTCTCCCTTTTGTCGTACTGTTGGTACTTATTTATCCCGGTAGATTTTGCGTGAATAAAACTTTCCCATTATTAAAACTTGAACACATTTAGCAGAATTTTTTTAATCTCTTTATTTTTCGTTTTTTCTATAGAGATCAAAAGAAAACGTAAAGTCAAGTGAATACGTTAATACATAATGTTAAAAATTGAACATATGATTCTAAATTTTCACAATCAAGAGTATATCAGCAACCATCATCTTTTTGAACTTCTGCGGCATAAAGTTAATAGAAAAAATCCTCAGTAGCCCTTCAAAGAAGATTTTTTTTAAAAACTGAAATGAATATGATATGAGAAAAAAAACTATATTTATTTTCTCAGTCCTAAGATCTACGAGGTCTATTAGCATGTCCCCCATCAAAAGTTTTTGGTTTTTCTACCTACAAGGCTACCAATAAATTATGCATCATTAACTATCTCTGGCAGAGGATTATTCCGCCATGTTTCAGCAAATGCCTATGGTATCATATTTCTCCAATTAGATTGTAATAGTTCTTACTGACACAAGCATTAATTCAGGTTAAATATATCCCTATCAGATTACAATCTGTGCTATAAGTTAATGTATATGGACATTTCTTACTAAATACATTATTTGACTTAGAGAACTTTGGTTACCTTGTTAGTGCCCCCTGCAAAAGTCAGATAAACCTGTCTTTCTTTTTATCTCATATTAATAGTTTTTAACATGCTTATTCAGTAGTTGAGTCCTTTTATTAAATGCATCCTTTTTCATTTTAAGAATACTTACTTCCTGGTTTAAGTTCTGGACATCTGTCTCGACGAATACATTGTCCATTATCGAAGACATACCCTTCTCTCTTGCATACAACAACCCTCATGGCATTTAGTTTTGCAGTTTTCTTTAGGGAAGCAGAGTGAATCACACTTTAAGCAGCCCATCTCAGCACTTCTTGGACAAGCTGTTGAGAAGTTAGCAAAAAAGGTAAGTTAGTGAACATCATATATATATAAGTGTCAAACTGTTGGAGAATTCTTGTAGATACTCTATATTCATATGAAGATTCCTAGAGAGGTTCTATCGGGAGTTTTTCTAACCCTCACTCTTGTGCATTTATCCAGTGTCTCTGGAATATATCAGAATAATGTAAAAACATATACATCAAGGGATAACTTATGTTTAGAGGCAAAATTACTGTTACATCCTTTTATCCATTAGCACATTACAGTGGCCCTTACATCTTAACATGTCTTCTCCAGCCTCTGCATAGCCCTCGCACTTCTTGAGATTCCATTTTTCTCTCTCTGACACTAGATCCTAGCCATCTGTCCTCAAAATACCCCCCTAGGCTCCTGCAGTCACCTAGCAAATCATTTAACCTCTGCACTATCCTTTTTTTTTTTTTAATTCAAGAAATTCCTTCTCATTTTAGGAGAAAATCCATTATAATCAAACACTATATCATACTGTCTAAATCAGGTGTTTTACTCTGGCCACAAAGGATGAGATTTTAAGTTCTATCTCTTGACTTTTAACTATTTCTCCTAGGTGATCTCTGAACTTTCCCACTGTCAATTCGTAACTATTTAATGTATACCACTTATCATTACATCACCCCAATCACCATTTAAAGGAATTTCCGGTGCACCCTCAACCCTATACAAACAATTCTCCTAGTATCCAATAAACCAGCTTTGTATCAAGGCACAGTAAATGTCTCCTTTTCATAAATTCTACGATCTAACAGGACCGGGATCAAGCAAGGCCTTTTTATCTCACATCCTGATATTGGCTCAGTGCCTGGACTATTGTTAAAGTTATAAAGATATGTTTTAATTACAAAAAAATGATGATTACTCTGTGTGTCTCTGAAGGCATCTATAACATTATGGTGAAGGTTGCACTGGTAAATGGGATGTCTGCATGGAGCTACAATTCACCCTACAGCTGCCTATTACTGAGAATGCTCTGAGAAAGGGGTAGGTGTTAGATTGTAAACGTTGGATCCATTCTGCAATGGTAAATAATCATTTTCCTCCGCCAACCCCCTCAGCTGCTCAGTAAATAAGTACAATTGGTAGAATTTCAAGCTAGAGATAGGTGCCTTTCTGACAAAAACATGGAACCTTCTATCCACAAGAAGAATCTGCTTAAATTAAGACTGTCTCTGAAAATAATGGCATGCTCTCTGAAAATAATTACATTGTCTCTGAAAAATAATACACACGCTTACTCGCTAATGTTGTTATATATGGTTCATACTTCCAAAGCATGATGTTTTTCCTAACCTATAAATTATATTATAGAAATAGGAAACTGGGAACAGTACGAGAGGGCATCATGGGAGAAAAGCACAAGGAGTCAACTCAAAAACCTTGGGGGAGTGAAGTGATTTTTTTTTTTTCATTAAGAAATTTTAAAGAGATGCACTTGATAGGCTTGAACAAAAACATTATATTTTCAGATTTGAGATAATGAATGTATTATGCAAAAAAAAAGTCATTTCAATAGCATTATAGCTGGTGTAAAGTGTCACTATATTCTTGAGAAGAAGTGAACATGGCGTTAGGTGTTTTCTGTAGATAGTGACAGTTCTGTCCTTAGCTATAACTATAACTTTTTGAGCTCTACATACCACGAGCACACCTTGTGATGTGGATACATCTTTTGTTATTCATGACGTAGTCTTTTTCCTCACAGACACAAGCCCTTTCTGCAGCCCTTTTTACATGCCATGTTTTTAGGAGGGCAGAAGTCACTCGCAATTTGCACATGAATTCCATTTTGTGCCAGTAGGGCAGGAGTCCCCTGTGGATTGCAAAATAGGAGTATCAGAGATCTTTGCCTAAATGTGTAGATAATGATAGAACATGATAAATCTACAGTGTATCACTGTGAGAAATAGTGGTGGTACTTCTACCTTTTCATATGGCTCACTGTGGCTTGTTTCGCTACTGCAACATTTCTTCTAGACTGCTTTTCCCGTATGTCCCACTACAATTTCAGAAAAGTAATTCCTTTCTAAAATAGTATTTAATATTGAATTCTATCTCCATAGCATTAACTCTTATTCTAGAATAATCACATACTGTATATAGTTGTCATAATTGCGAGTTTCTGGGTAACGCTATGATAAAAGTTATGGGCTTGCCTGAAAGTTATCGGAGTTACGGAGGAGCTCATTGCAAAGCACATAAAGTAGAGAGGGGGAGAGGCTTGCAATAAGCGCCAAAGGCGTCATTGCGTGTACCCGCAAGTTAGGGGGCGGGGGGAGCCCTCGCATTGTGTGGCAAACAGCAATGCCAGGCTTCAAATTTGATTACCTCATTTTTTGACGGGCCAAGTCGCTAGTATTGTTATAAAATGGTAACGCTCACTACTGTTACAGACTAGTAACATACAAAATGACGCTCAAAATTACCTTTTGCTTGTAGCCCATCTTAACGTGGGATCTATTTATGCATATGTCCGTTGCTGTCAAATAGCTTTTGGAACATAACCTTAGGTCGGTTACAGTGCCAGATACCCACTCACAGATTGCAGTTTTGCCATTATAATCAGCTAATTAGGGTGTGATAGATGTGAAATGAGACCTGGAGAGATTGCTTGTTATGCTATGGTGGGTAGAAAGGTGATAATCTCCAACTCTATAGACAGTAAAGAAAGAGTACACCTACATAATCTTAAGCACAGTAGGAAACATGTTCTCCTATAGAATTGTCCAGTTAACATAAGGATGAAACATCGCTCTATGAGTGAATTTCTGGCGCTAGTTTATACAGTTTCTACAGTGTCCATAGAGCTTCCCGGCCAGCAAACACACTTCAATTTTGTAACTTAACCTAAAATAAACAAAACCAATACTTAAGGTAATACAATCTATAATGGCACTGGTAATTTTTTATGAATTAACTATGACAAGGTTTGAGTGGCTTGATGGAAATTTTGGAAAACGCTGTGGTGGGTTCTGTGGCAAAAACTGTCAAACTTAATGAATTTATTTTCATAGCCTGAAAGCTGAAATCATAAGGCGATCAATTTGTAATAATCAGAATATCCTTTTGTGCATAGGAAACAAACAAGAGAAGAAGAAAATGCTGAGGCACTTATACCACTGGCTATCTTTACACCTTATATTTATGGGCTATGCAAGTGGTTCTTTATTGTTGTAAGCACCCATCTGATTTTATTAGAGGAATGTCAAACTCTCATTTGGGAGTGTAATCCTCGGTAACATAACAGCCAATATTTGTGCCAAAATGACACTCTATGGGTGATCATAAGATGTAATAAAGATATTGTGGGCGATGGGAATGGCCTGAAATTATAGGCTGAAAACAAGACAGAAAATCACTCACCTGGAGCAAATTGTAAAATATCTATATATATATCCATCAGGGCCTATAGATTTCATATTTTTTAGAGTCTTCATCTACAGCCTACTCTTTTTGATGGAGGTGGTTGTATCAAGCAATGTCTGACAGTAATGGAAGGCCCTAAATATGCCCAAAAAGCAGTAGCAGCTTCGGCCCTGTCTGTTTGTTACTGCACAATGCCTTACCTGTTTTAGGAATGATAGGGCATCCACTTTTCTGGAATACAAACTCCTTCATGCATGAATGTCCACTCAGTAGACATAAACAGCACCATTTACATATTTCTTCACACTTCTTATCCATCACCTTTACAGCTATCCCAAACAGTTTACACAGTTCTGATATTTTAGCGTCCTCCTGGACAAGACATATCTATAGGGAATATAAATTTAGAATTAGTGTATGGTTTTTATTCTACTATGAGACTAATCAATAGTGTACCGACATTACTGAAAGCTAATAGCATAGACATGTCGCCATTTTGCTTTTAGAGTTCCAGCAGCACTACGGACTGAAAGTTAGTGTCAGAAAAGCTAAAAACTTATGTATCAAACATGGCAATATAAAGGATTTTTAAAACAGATAAAACATTCTTTGTAACCAAACATAATTCGGCCATACCATTTCTGTCTATGGTTACTACAATGCCTACCATTAGCGTTTCTGATGATGAGGGTTCTCATTTCCTTAAAAAATTAAGTACAAAGAAAAGACTTATAGGTATGAGTGCTTTTGGAAGTGTTTATAATTTTGAGTCTTACATTCTTCTGGGTCTGACTTTAGGGGATTGAAATGTTGTTAAATGTATAGCATGACTAATACTAAATTATGGCTAATATTATAAACACAAGTGAAATCAACTATATATAGTAAGAGGTACATTTTAGTGATTACTCATATCTAAATTCCAAAAAACAACAATGATCTAAAACTATTACATTATTAATATATATCAATTGTGTAAATATTTTTATCAATATTATTTTCCTTTTTTCAATTTTGTTTGAAAAGTGCCAATTAGGGGCAGCCTGTATAATAGTAAATGCAATGGTAACATCTTTTACATACATGTAATGACAATAAAAAGAAGCAAAACAGCACCATTTTAACAAATATATTGGTACAGGGACAGATGTCGGCCCCTGCCTGTAAAGAAAGCTTACAATCTAATAGCCCTATTTTAGTTCACCTTTATTGCAAAATTACACTATGTTTAAGAGCAAAGCTAAATCCTGCTAACCATATATATTTACCCATTGCCAGAAACATTTTCACAGAACTACTGCTAATCAATGCCACAAATACTGGCAAACTTTTCCACAGCCCTTATATTATGAGTGACTCCTTCCCCCAAAAATCTATTGAAGTCTACCTGTACTGAGACCGCACAAAAAAGGGGAGACACATAAACGGGGAAAAAATCTATGAAAAAGTTACGGGTACTAAATAGCAACTTAGCAATGGCAAATACTTTTAAACAATTTTGACAGCCAGAGCAGCAGTTAAAGAGACAGAACCGACACAAAACAGCAGTAAGAAAAGCATGAAGTTCATCATAATTTGACGCTTAACATTCCAAATATACACATATGTGGAATTAAAATATAATATGTTTGTATAATTATGTCCGTATAATTATACAAGACCCAGGGTAACACACGGACACGTACTCAGGGATTAATATATATCGGAAACCATGTGGACTATGGAAAAGATGCTCTAATGCATTGTGTATACATTGTGTATATTTGTGGACATATTTGTGTGTCCCAGCTCAACTTCCCAGAATGCAGTGTAATAACTGTTTTTCTCAGAACTCTGAGCTGGAAGCAGGTTTTTTAACTTGCTTTAGACATTCAAATGTGAGAACACAGATGTACTTTTCATTTACTACATATATATATATATATATATATATATATATATGTGTGTGTGTATATGTTTATATATATATATATGTATACATTAGTTAATATTCAGAGTGAACTAAGGCATTAAAGTTGTATACATGAGTTAGAAGAGGAACTGATCTTTGAAGGGATTGTTTAGAAGGTTCCAGTGAGTAAAAGCTGAGCTTTTAGGCAATTATTGACAAATGATGTTTACATATGCATATAAACACGTAGGTAGTTCATTTTAATATTAAAAACAGGGAACATTCTATGTCCCTTTAATTAGCCGTATAAATGCCTATATCCATTACTAATTGCATCATGCCTTATATTCATACCTAACATATTTATATAGGAAAATGGAAGTACTGTAGATGCTTGGGACCAGAATGAAAATAAATGTTTTCATGCATTACACAGCTACTGATGTTGTTAGTTTGTTACATACTGTTAAGGGTATTTTTTATAGTCTAACCCTGATGGTGCATCAAAGTTACAGTGTAAGGCTTTAACCATTTAATATAATGTTATACTGTAATGTATACTGTAATTTATAAGTGAAAGTAAGACTGTGAATGAAATGCTTGGTTTCCTAATAAATAAGAAGTGTTTGCTGAACTTACCTTTCACTGCAAAAGCAACCATCAGGAAAGCTGCAAAAGAGATGTAGCATTGACTTACATAAAGCCTTTTCTTAAAAATATCATACAGTTATATAATTTATTTTATGACATTTCCACACAGTATGGTATTCTACATTCCCAATCTTATCCGAATGTTATGATATGATAAATCTGTTCATATGATTTAGCCAGTTAGAGGCATTAAACTTCAAACTTAAAACATGAGTACAGAGGAGTGAAAATAAAGCGGAAAAAATGGCACTTAACCTTTTGTTTCTCAAGCTGACATTTTCCCAGTTCCATGTACCATCAGGACTGAGCAGTCACTTCTGCAGGGGCTCAGCCAATGTCACCGGGTCTTTTATCATCCACTCAACAGAGTCACTCACCAAGTGACATTTTCCAGGTTCCATCTACCATCAGGACTGAGCAGTCACTTCTGCAGGGGCTCAGCCAATGTCACTGGGTCTTTTATCATCCACTCAGCAGAGTCACTCACCAAGTGACATTTTCCAGGTTCCATCTACCATCAGGACTGAGCAGTCACTTCTGCAGGGGCTCAGCCAATGTCACCGGGTCTTTTATCATCCACTCAACAGAGTCACTCACCAAGTGACATTTTCCAGGTTCCATCTACCATCAGGACTGAGCAGTCACTTCTGCAGGGGCTCAGCCAATGTCACTGGGTCTTTTATCATCCACTCAACAGAGTCACTCACCAAGTGACATTTTCCAGGTTCCATCTACCATCAGGACTGAGCAGTCACTTCTGCAGGGGCTCAGCCAATGTCACTGGGTCTTTTATCATCCACTCAACAGAGTCACTCACCGAGTGACATTTTCCAGGTTCCATCTACCATCAGGATTGAGCAGTCACTTCTGCAGGGGCTCAGCCAATGTCACTTGGGTCTTTTATCATCCACTCAGCAGAGTCACTCTCCAAGTGACATTTTTCAGGTTCCATCTACCATCAGGACTGAGCAGTCACTTCTGCAGGGGCTCAGCCAATGTCACTGGGTCTTTTATCATCCACTCAGCAGAGTCACTCTCTAAGTTACATTTTGCCAGCTCCATTTAACTTGTTTTCTTTTGCCTCTAGACTTAGATCCTTACACGCTGCCATTCTTCTGTCTCTGAACTCATATAATCTGCCCTACTACCTACCCTGTCCACATACACCACCTATAATTTGTGTTAATTATGGTGCATGTTACCACTATCACCACCATTTTTCAGAGCTGATAAACCCACTAACTTAATTAATATTAACCCTCTACTTTCTTTTCAATTAGTTGCCAATCCCTTGTTTCTTCATTTAATTACTTCTCCTTGTGTTTCAATAATCCCTTTGTAAGTTTGTGATTTTTCAATCTTGTAAGGCGCTTTGAAAAAAGCACCACATACATAAGATTGTAAACTCAAAGACTCAATTTTTTGGCATATATTTAATATTGTATTTTTTTTTGTACTTAACCCCTGTATAGTGACACAGAATATTTTGGGGCATTACAAAAAAACTGTAATAATCATAATAATAATATGTGCATTTTACTGTAGATACATTCATCAATAATATGTCCATAGTTATCACTTATGGTAGTGTTGGGTTTATACTCCCCTCGCCTTTCTTTGTCCCTTGGGACCAGCAGGTCTGGTCATCTCAGGGACGGGGCCAACTGCTGAGAACCATTATTATTTTAGATGGTACTTTCTCACGTTTTTTTTAAAACAGAAATTTGATCTGTAAATATGGATATAATATGATCCTAGATAAACTATAGTGTTTAGGCTTCTTATTTGTGGTTTGGCTCTAAAATACCATGATGAAAATGTTGTCTGCTATCTTGTTATTCACGTGGTGTTAAGATCCTTATCTGGTTCTTAAAGAAATGTAATCATATATATGATGTCAGGGAGTACAAAGACAAGGGGTGTACAGCTGATAGAACAGGAGGTATGCCACCCTACAGTGTTGAACAGTTAATATATATGAAACTAGAGAATATTTACATCTCTATTGATTTGATATTTGATGTTTTTATGATGTAGCCTAATGCAAGAAAACATTAACTTAAAAAAGTAAATTTGTTCTTTTGTATAATTATTTTGGTCAGATAGTTTCCCCCTATGGAAACAATTAGGGGTGTCTAGTTTACATACACATGATGATGATTTAATGAGAGGAGAAAGCATCCATGAGGACCAAGACTGTTACAAAGTTATGGAAAATGTGAGATACTAGCCCAGAATACATTTTTATACATATTGACGAGTAAAATATAATTCTACATTGTAGCTGTAGTTTCTTGAATTGTGTTATTTCAAAGTAATAGGTCAATTGAGTTTGATGGTAAGAAAACAAGAAATTGTATATGAAATACTGAAGAAACACAATAAGTGAGACTTAATTTATCTGTCCTTACATAATCCTTGGTAAAGGCTGTAAATGCAGCTGAAATATTGACCACAAAGTATACAATCAAAAAGCCATACACTACAGCCTTTATAGGTAGGTGACATGGAGTAACGTCATCTCTACCAATTCTACCTTTCCCAGTCCCATACACGTATAAATAAATAAACAATTGTGAGGTTTGTGTTACTCACCAAAGATGCTCAGCAAACAAATACAGCTCATTCTCTTTTCCATAGTCTCTGTAAAAATGTGTGCAGATATTAACATTATTTGATATGTTCATTTATATTAATTTTAAAATACCTAATGGATGGGTGTCCAAGAGTTTCTCTCGCCTCAAAGGATTTCCTCTTGTCAGTTGAAAACCTCTTGGCACATAAAGCTCACTTGACAAATCTTTATACTGACCCTGGATATAGTTATATAAGGTAATCATATCCCCTCTTAGACTCCATTTTTTTATAGAGAAAATAAGCTTAATTTGTTTAGTCTTTCTTCATAACAGCCCTTCCATTGCCCTTATTAGTTTTGTAGTCATTCTCTGTACCTTTTCCAGCTCTAAAATTGTACTCCATATTCCAAATGAGGGCGTACTAGGGATTTGTATAGTGGCAGAATTATATTAGCTTCCCTGGCTTATGTACCCCTCTTAATACATGCTAATATTTTATTTGCCTTTGCAGATGTTGCTTGGCATTGAGCACTGTTACCTAGGTGGTTGTCCACAAGTACTCCCAAATCCCTTTTAAAATCAGATACCCCTAGATTTGCTCCATTGAGATTATAAATTGCATGGCTATTTTTCCTTCCCAGATGCATAACTTTTCATTTATTCATATTAAATCTCATCTGCAATTTAGCTGACCATTTCTCTAATTTATGTAAATCCCTTTGGAGGGAAAGTACATCATTATCTGATTGAATTACCTTGCACAACTTGGTGTCATCAGCAAAAATGACAATACTTTAAAACCCTTCTTAATAATAATATATTATTGGGGAAAATTTAGTGTCTACCTGATTGTTTACCTCAAGCTTCAATAGAAAAATCATAATTTCAATAATGTGTTTAAATCCCCAAATAATGGTCATTTTTATAATACTAAGTGATAATAACTTACCTCTTTAATCTTCCTTTTTTACAAGGGATATGTGTGAATTTCTGAGCAACTATCAGCTTTATCAGCTTTAATATATAGTTCTAGTTTGTATACACTGCTCATGTTAGTAAATACTATTTTACACATTCTCATTATGCTCAGACCCTATTGTTTCAAATTCACACCTTTCAATAGAGCTTTCTCAGTATTAATTTAAGACATTAATTACTAAAATATAATAGCAAAGTTCTTAGTGACTCCATAGGTTAGTCAAATCTGACAGAATAATACAATTTCCCTTCCAAACTAAATAATGAAATCACATAAAAGTGCTAAATAATTGGCGAGTTACTGTGATGACCTGATATTGGGCATAGCAGATGTCACATTGCCCGCATGTGTTTCTGCTATTATGCTTCTTTAAAGTGTTTAGTTATAAGGCTGAACAATTAATACAAAATATATCAGAAATTTGTAGCCATTTCCTAAAGAGATATGTTTCAAATCTGCAAATTACACCAAGTAGGTAAGCTATAATACATTCATTCATTAATAAATTCATAATAAAAAAAAAAAGATAAAAAAAGATACGCTTTCAAATATTGCCAAAAACAACCGTATTCATGTACAGGAACATTTAAAACATACATAAACTTGCAGCATTCATTCATAAATTAATCATTTATAATAAAAAAAAGGCTTCTCAAGTTTTGCACAAAAAAAATAATGTACAGAAGCAACTTCAACATATTATTCATGTATACTAACATTTCAAGCACACATAAATTTGTACGTGCCCTAAAATGATCGCAATTTGAAAAGAACAAAAAAGGAGAACTTTCAACAACAACATAGCTCGGATTCACATATATTTTACAACATAACTCATGGTTTTAGCAAAAAAAATATATACACACATATATATATATATATATATATATACACTGCATTTCAACATTTCCAATTTTTTTGTCATTTTCCATAGACTATGCCTGAACAGTGTCACTGAAAAAAAAATACAATTCTCTTAGTCAAAAAAATAAAAAAAATAATAATAATATTTCCATTTCTCTCTCTCTTTTTCAACAGACACTGCCTGAAGACTGTCGCAGGAAGATTGGCAGCAGGGGACCCTCTGCCATTTATACACCACTAATAAATCAACACAAAAGATATAGTATAACAAGTAAAAAAAAAAAAAAAAAGAACAATTCTGTCCAATGTCAAAATGAAAACAAATAACAAAAACATAAGCCCCTAATGCCTATAGTGGTGCACACAAAACAGGATACTACAACAAATGTTGTTAACACATATAAAATGGAAGAATGAATCCTATTTTGTCTGCACCAACCTTTAAGCCTAACCCATAACCTAAACCTCTAATGCCAACAGTGGTGCACTCAAAACAGGATACTACAACAAATATTGTTATAACATTTGACATGAAAGAATAAATCCTGTTTTGTGTGCCCTAACCTATAAGCATATCCTAACCCTCTAAGGCCAACAGTGGCAAACACAAAACAGGATACTACAACAAATGTTGTTAACACATATAAAATGGAAGAATGAATCCTCTTTTGTCTGCACCAACCTTTAAGCCTAATCCATAACCTAAACATATAATGACATCAGTGGCATACACAAAACCGCATACTAAAACAAAAATTGTTAAAACATATAACATGGGAAAATAAATACTGTTTTTTGTGCCATAACCTATAAGCATAACCCCATAACCTAAACCTCTAAGGCCAACAGTGGCATGCACAAAACAGGATACTACAACAAATGTTCTTAACACATAGAAAATGCAAGAATATGCTGTTTTGTGTGCCATAACCTATAAAATGGAAGAATATGTCTTTTATGTACCCCAACCTCTATGCCTAACCCCATAACCTAAACCTCTCTGAATACATACAAAATGGAACTATATATCCCGTTGTACATGCTCTTACTACCAAAAAAAAAATAATAATTTTATTTTAATATTTGCATCTCTCTTTTTCATTCTCAACAGACACTGCCTGAAGACTCTGCATCACGACAGCAATTTACACACAACAGATTTCAATAAAAGAGGTACAGTATTAAAAGTTTAAAAAACATATATATATATATATATCAAGTTCTGCTATTTACACATGTAAAATGGATGGATCTATCCAGTTTTATCTGCACCAAACTATAAGCCTAACCCCATAACCTAAAGATATAAGGGCAACAGTGGCGTACACAAAACAGGATACTACAATAAATATTCTTAACACATATAAAATGGAAGAATTAATCCTATTTTTTCTGCACCAACCTCTAAGCCTAACCCATAACCTAAACCTCTAATGCCAACAGTGGACCACACAAAACAGGATACTACAACAAATGTTATTAAGACATATAAAATAGAAGAATATACCCTATTTTATGTGCACCAAACTATAAGCCTAACACCATCACCTAAACATATCATGCCAACAGTGGCGTACACAAAACAGAATACTACAACAAATATTGTTAACACAAACAAAATGGAACAATAAATCCTGTTTTATGTGCCATAATCTATAAGCCTAACTCCATAACCTAAACCTCTAATGCCAACACTGATGCACTCAAAACAGGATACTACAACAAATATTCTTAAAACATAACAAATGCAACCATCTATCCTGTTTTATATGCACAACTCTATAAGCCTAACCCCATAACCTAAACCTCCCTGAATATATACAAAATGGAAGCATATAAACTGTTTTACATGCTCTTACTACAAAAAAAAAAAAAAAAAAATACTTTCACACATCCATCTCTCTCTTTAATTCTCAACAGACACAGCCTGAAGACTCTCTGCGTCGCTACAGCAATTTCCACACAACAGTTTTTAACAAAACAGGTACAATATTAAAAGTTACAAAAAATATATATCGTATTTATCGGCATATAACATGCACCGGCGTATAACACGCACCTCATTTTAAGAAGGGAATTTCAGGGAAAAAAAAAAAATTCAAATAAAGAACTTTGAAGCAAAATCCTCAACCTCCCTCCTCATCCTCAACCCCCTCCTCAACCTTCCTCCTCATCCTCCCTCCTCAACCCCCTCTTCCTCATCCTCCTTCCTCAACCCCCCTCCTCAACCTCCCTCCTCATTCTCAACCCCCCTCCTCGTCCTCAACCCCCCTCCTCATCCTCAACCCCCCTCCTCATCCTCAACCCCCCTCCTCATCCTCAACCCCCTCCTCAACCCCCCAATCCTCATCCTCCGGCCTCAACCCCCCTCCTCATCCTCAACCTCCCTCCTCATCCTCAACCCCCTCCTCAACCTCCCTCCTCATCCTTCCTCCTCACCCCCCCATCCTCAACCCCCTCCTCAACCTCCCTCCTCAACCCCCGTATCCTTAACCTCCCTCCTCAAACCCCCTCAACCCCCCTATCCTCAACCCCCCTATCCTCAACGCCCCTAGCCTCAACCCCCCTCCTCAACCTCAACCCTCCTCCTCAACCTCCCTCCTCATTCTAAGCTCAACTCCATACCCTAAACACCTAATGACAACAGTAGCGCACACAAAAATGCTCTAAAACACATACAAAATGGAATGACCTATCATGTTTGCTCTGCAAATTTTACAATCTACACTGCAACCTAACAAATATGCTAAATCCAACCTCATAAACCTAACCTCATAATGCAAACAGTGCTGCACACAAAACAGGATAGGAGAAAAAAATAACTAGCAAAAACAAATAAATAAACAAAGGACCAAATGTACTAATATACTCGTTTTATTTACAGATTACCATGGCAGATACTGTCGAGAAACAGGAAAAGAAAAGACGTCAAACTAGACTACGTCAAAAAACATGGGAAGATCATCATGAGACGCCTGAGCAGAAGGAAATTTGACGACAAAAAGAACGGGAGAGACTCGCAAGGAAAAGCCTAGCAACTGACAAACTAACATCCAAGCCCAAGAAGGCAACTAAAAAACAAAAGCATTTAGAAAACGTTCCTGAACAATCAGATAAGAATTCTAATGAGGATTTACAGAGTCAGATTGATATATCTTCTCCCAATTGTCCTTTATTTAAATCTTTATCAATAGAGGTTCATAATTGTTGTAATATGAATATTGTCTGTCAGTTTTGTGGGGCTTATCATTTCCAACAGGAAAGAGCCAGAGATGGCGAGTTCGTTAGTTGCTGTCAAAAAGGCAAGGTAAGACTTCCACAAAGACAACAATTCCCAAAATATTTACAAAGCATTATGACTGAGCCTTCTTTCCCTAACTACCAACATTTCAAATTAAACATAAGATCGTATAAAGTGCCATATCTTTTGCATCTGTGGGTGCAACATTAGCTGGTAATGTGCCAGCACATAGCCCTTACTGCTAAAGTACAAGGACATACTGTATTTACCATCGTACTTCTCATTTACATCCAGAGGAAGGGGAGCAAAGAAAATGTGCTCAACTATATGTCTTAGATACAATGGAAGCTGTTGAACAACGTATGCAGCTTTCATAAAATAAAAAAAATGCTTACCCATTGTTTTTATAGAGCTTGATAAAATTATGGCCCAAAACCCATACACTCAAGCCTATAAAAAAATTGTCAGAAGTAGAAAAGGAACAACAAATTCGTGCAGAAATTCATTAATTGACAATCCCAAAAGATCGCCATACTGATAAACGCTGTCATAACTTGCCAACATCAAATGAGGTTGCAATGGTCTTTCAAACTGACAAGGGAGAATCACCATTTCAGAGGGATATTAGAATATATCCCAGAAATGATGAGCAACCTTTCATAACCATAAGTTTCTTAAGTACTAATTTGGATCCAATGACATATCCCATATTTTTTCCACATGGGGAAGCAGGTTGGCAACCTAAATTAACACTTGAGTTACCAAAATTCTAAAGTACGTGTCAGAAATAATATTTCCATGCTTGAATTTAAAGTAGCTCAAACTGCCATTCGAAATGGATTCAATTCCATTTTATGTGGAGGAAAACTGACACAACAATGGATCATTGATTATATTTGCAAGTTGAGGCAAAAAAATTAAACTTCATAAAATATCAACAAGATAAACTATGTGTAGAATAGTATTGTGGACTGCTGGATTATGTCGCTGAGATAGCTACAACCAGAGGGCTGCAAGCCGGGAAAGCCATTATTTTACCTTCTTCTTTCCAAGGATCTCCTTGCAATATGCAAGAAAGATACAATGATGCCATGGCTATTGTAACTAAATTTAGAAAACCAGATTTATTTATTACATTTACATGTAATCCACAATGGCAAGAGATTGTACAAAATCTACTAATTGGACAAACTGCTTCTGATAGACCAGATTTAATGGCAAGAGTCTTTAAAAGCAAATGAACTGAATTAATACGTGACATAACCATAACTTAGTTATTTGGAAAATGTCTGGCTTATGTTTATACCATATAATAAAAAAAAAAAAAGAGGCCTTCCACATGCACATATTCTTATTATCCAGAAATACATGGTAGACTATATGAGATTGTAACTCATCGTATGATTCATGGACCGTGTGGAGATATGAATCCGCAGTCACCATGTATGGAAAATAAGAAATGTACTAAAGAATTTCCAAAAGATTATAGAGACAAAACTTATGCTAATTGTGATGGCCATCCATTATATAGAAGAAGAGAAGGCCAAAATGCCATTATTCGTGGTACCATACAATCCACATTTACTCATGAAGTATAATGCCCACATTAATGTGGAAGCTTGCACTTCTATAAAATCCATTAAATATGTCTACAAATATATTTACAAAGGCTATTATGCAGCTACTGTAGTGGTCAAAAGTGCAGAAAATCATGAACAAAGTGAGTTATTACATGATGGACTTGCATCTCATGTAGATGGTCACTATAGAAGTGCGCCAGAAGCAATGTGGGGTCTTCGCAAATCGGAAATGCATAACTGTTCACATGCAGTATATCAATTAGCTCTACATTTGCCCCAAAGACACTTAGTTTATTTCAATGTTGAAATGAAATGAAAGAAATGCTTTTGCACAAAGTGAGCATCGACAAACTACACTAACTGCAGGGTTTCAATTTAATTGTAATGACTTGGAGGCAAGGGAATTGTTTTATGTTGACATTCCCTACCATTATATTTTCATTAATGGATTATAGCGAAAACGAAAAAGCCATGGAAATAAAATAATAGCACAAATTTACACTCTAAGTCCAAGAGACCTTGAATGTTTCTGCTTTCGTTTACTCCTTCTAAATGTTCCTGTGAACAAAGCTTTGAATACTTGAGAACTGTTAATGACATAGTTTATGAAACATTTAATTTAGCTGCGCCACACAGAAACTTCCTGTCTGATGATACAGAATGGGAAAGATGTCTAGAAGAAGCAGCACTATGTCAAATGCCACAGCAGATGAGGAAACAATTTGCATTCATTTGCATCTTCTCAAATGCTCTAAATGCATTCACTTTATGGGACAAATTCAAAACAAATATGTCTGAAGAATTTTGCAACAATACAATAACCCTATTGCACAATTAAAAGCATTAATTGACATGCAAGAGGTCTTTCTTTCACATTAATTAAGTTGTGCAAGTTTTAATCTGCCAGATCCAGGACTCATAGACGACATAAACTTTGAAGACTATGACACTCCGCTTTAAAAACAAAGAACAGCGAAAGACTTGCAACTTTAAATACATTACAACTGCAAGCATTTAATGCCATAAAAAATGCCCTAGATGATGATGACATGCTCAAAGCACGTTATTTCTATCTGAATGGACCTGGCGGTTTAGGAAAAACGTACCTGTACAATTTATTGATGAGTTTTGTTCGAGCACAAGGTCAAAAAGCATTGCCATTTGCAACAACTGAAATTGCCGCACTTTTCTTAGAAGGTGGAGAAAGACCTGTGCATAATGGATTTAAACTGCCAGTTCCCATTCTGGAAACATCAGTGTCGGATATTGCAATTACATGTTTAAAAGCAAAAAAAAAAATTAAGAAAAGTAAATTAATTATAATCGATGAAGCTACCATGATGTCATGCCATGCCCTACAATGTATTGACCGTTTGTTGCCTGAAGTCATGGCTAATGCTTTGCCATTTGGTGCAAAGGTAATGTTGTTAGGTGGAGATTTCAGACAAACATTACCTGTCGTTGTACAGGGAAATCAAACCGACATTGTCGAAACATGTATAAACTCAAGTACACTATGGAAACTATTTACTCACCTCAAATTAGAACAAAATATGAGACCAGAAGGAGAAAATGGATTCAATGATTGGCTCATTAAAATTGGAGAAGGACAAACACAGCGAATACAAAATTTACCAGATTATACTATTGAAATTCCATCTCATATGATTTGCAAACAGGATCTCATATCTGCTATATTCCAAAATACAATAAATAACGAGGATTATGCAGAGCTTGCAAACAAAGTGATTCTAACATGCAAAAATAAGGATGCATTGCTTCTCAATAATGAAATATTTTAAAAAATAATGCAACACAAAAAAATTATCACAGTACTGACTCTGTACTTGGTGATGACAAAGAAAGTCAGACAAACTTTTCAACTGAATTCATTAATTCATTAACTCCCTCTGGAATGCCACTGCATATTTTGGAGCTAAAGAAAGGTGCAATTGTCATGTTACTGCAAAATATGTACTTAAGAAAAGGACTATGTAATGGGACAAGATTAATTGTTCAAGAATTAAAGGACCATTTCATAGATACTTTATACACTAGTCACTTTATTTGTAACTATATCAGCACATAGCACTTTATATGGTCTACCTTTATAGTGGCATAATCCACAATTGTGAGATTTAATTACAGAAAACCTTATATATTTGTAATCTTTCTGCTACCTACGTTTATATATTTTATGTAGATTTTAACTATCATTAAAAGTTACGTTTTATTATTTAGTTTATTCTCTTCTTCTGAGATTAGGATTTTCAGGTGTGCCCTACAAAAGGATCTTTTCTTTCTCTTTGTACCATAAGCTTCTATATATCCTTAGGAGCACCCTGAATTTATTAATTTAGATTTGGTACTTATGCATTATACCTGAGCCACCGCCCCCTAACTTTTCCCATTTCATAGATGCTGAAATTCTAACTGGTACTCATAAAGGAGAGAGAGTCTTCATACCAAGAATAGATTTGGCACCAAGTGAAAGTAGCCTCCCTTTTGTACTTTAAAGGAGACAATTTCCCATTATCATGGCATTTGCCATGACCATTAATAAATCACAAGGACAAACTTTCAAATGTGTGGGTATCTTTTTAGAAGAAGCAATATTTGCACATGGCCAACTGTATGTTGCGTTTTCAAGATGCAAGAATACAGAGGCTATTAACATTTACATTGAAAACAACCAAAGTCAGGGTGATTTATTGGATGATGGCTGCATTTTTACAAAAAACTTTGTCAACTATGAGGTACTATAACTTAAATTCATAAAAGGAGAACAATACAAGACATGCCAAAAAAAATAAAATAATCCTTTGACCTCAGGGACAAATTCACAAGAAAAAAATAACAAATATAGAGAACAGTGGTTTTATTTTGAGCACAAACTTTTATGTCACTCAGATTCTTTTTAGAGGACCACTATTTCACTAAGAAACTCTATAAAATGGCAAAAAACAAAGAGAACAGTGGTTTTACTTCCAGGACAAAATTAGATGTCTCTAGGACTAATTTTAGAGAACAACTATTTCACATAGGAATCTCTGTGTGCCATTTTCAAAAAAATACTTTCATCACAAGAACTAATTTACAACAAAAAAACAAACTAATATAGAGAACAGTGGTTTTATTCCGATGACAACATTTTATGTCAGTCGGACTCTTTTTAGAGGACCACTATTTCCCTAAGAAACTCTATAAAATGGCAAAAAACATAGACAACAGTGGTTATACCCTGCAGACGAACTTTGATGTCTGGTTGTCTCTTTTTAGAGGACCACTATTTCACTTAGGAAACTCTATGTGCCATTTTCAACAATTACAACAATAACAACAACTCAACAAAAAAATAAAAAAAATAATAGCCCCACAAAACACTTTCCTTGAATTTTGTAACAATTCAAGTTTCAATATTAATACATTAAGTTAATGTTTGTAATGTTAATATTTTTTTTTTAAATGTCCTCGGTTGTTTCATTGTATATATTTAAGGTTTCATGTTAACAGGAGGAAGAGCTTTTGTTGTACAATTTAAATGTATAATTACATGGAGAATATTAATCCAGGGACTAATCTGATCGCCCGTTAATGGGGTCAGGAAGGAATTTTTTTTTTCCCTCTTTGATACAATTGGCTCAGTTTCAATGAGGGTTTTTACTGTTTGCCTTCCTACGGATTCAATGCTAATATAGTTTACCAGTTGTTGATCTACAAGTTGCATGTTACAAACCATTATGTAAGGGTTACAATACTCATTCATACAATGTTGGAATATTCTTGCATTAAAATGTTAATATTTTTTACAAAAAAAAGTTTACCACTTGATCACCTACAAGTTCAATGTTAAAAAAATAAACATGTTTAATATCATTGTTGTACTTCTTTATAGATAATAAAAAGGTGAAAAGTGTCAAACACTCATATTAAGTACAAAACAAAATTCAAACCATACACATTTAATTGCCCTCATATTTTGATGGGCAAGTCGCTAGTTAAATATAACGATTAGACCACTTCTTGGGGGGATAACTGGCAACAGCATTAGTTGTTTAACACAAAATGACGTAATAACTATAATAATAAATTAATTAACATAACCACGTGAGGGAGGAGCCTGGCCAGAGACAGTTCACCCTACGCCCTGAACCCTTGTCCAGGGCCTACCGTGTTGTAACATCCGTACCACTGTAGGGTAGGATCTCACCCATTTTACCACTGTCTCGGTGACTACCCTCACCACCCGCCGCTGTGACTACGACATAAACATAATTTGATAACATATAATATACACTTAAATAATATATCCAAAACAACAAGTGCTTAAGGCAATAAACATAATTCCTCCATCTTGCCGTTATTCATCCTTAGTTTTTTTTTATAAAGTGAAAATATATACATAACTTTAAACAACAATACTTTAGGGATGGGTGGGTGGGTATCTTTACCCATGGCTAGCTAGGGGCATACTGGTGAAAATTGCGCCAAAAGAGCCTATAAATGGCACCACCTTCCCTAGCTAGCCACCTTCTATCCATATCCAGATCCTGCCAGGTCAAGTGGCCCCTCCGTCCAACCCCAGGAGGCCTGGAATGGCCTACGGGTCCTTCGTATCTGAGTGCAGTGAAAGACTGAGGAATGTAAGGCACTTGAGAATTTTCATAAACCCCCAGGACTATTAATAGTTTACCTATTTGCTAAATTTTTCTCCTAATTGCAAAAATCCTTGTATCCAAACACACAAATATTTGTGATTAATTTGTTCAGGGACTGATTTGTTACAGCCAGGTGTTACGGAAATAAAGCTCCCAGGAGTTCTGAGTAATGGTTTTCTCAGAAGTTACTGGACTAATGGAATGGAGGTCTATATTTGGAAGTTTAGCAATATATATTTGCCATGTGTTATTGTCATGCCTGTAGCATGCCTAGGTACAAGCTGGGCAATACCTTACAGACTGATACCTTCAGCCTTATAGGATAGGCGAATTGTGCCAGGGGAAAGGCGCCCACTGAGATATTGGTTAACATTGGGGACATTGTGATTTGTGTGTTATTCCTTGTTATGCCTGTTAAAACCATAGGATAGCGGAAATTGCCTGGGTTTCACTAGGCCCATACTATGGTAACCATGTTTATAGTTGTGGTGTGCATAAGAAAATCATACAAGTAATTGGATGTATGTTTATATTGTGCTTTGGGGGGCTAGCAATTACAAGGGATATTGTATATGCCCAACATTTCCTAGTACTGAGCTAGTTCCTTATTAACCAGATTAGGGAGATAACTGACCCCTAGGAGTCACATAACACAAGTCTCTCTCTCTCTATTATCACAAGCCCTTGTGTCTCTATGCCTATTGTGTCTAATTACCCCCTACCAAGAATACAGCGGTGGAAAGGGAAAACAGTCGGTGATTCTCTTAGATTTAGTTATTTTTTAAACGCATGATATCATATAGTAAGAGGGTAGGAGGAAAGCCTGTCAATCAAACCCACCTGGGCAAGAGTGGTAACATGAGCTAGAAGGTGATTGGGGTAACCATGGATGCAAATTTGTATTGATTGGCCTTTTGTTGCTAAGAGTGCTGTATAAATATGTCTGTTGTTTCAGTAATAAAGATATGCTGTAACTGGTTCACATAATTAATGTGTGGATTTTGTTAGTGATGCTGGAGTAAGTTCTTTTCAGAACTTAGAAAGATTCTTATGCTACACAAGACCACAGACATCTCTCAGTCTGACCCAAAGGCTAAACATTCTTCCTGCTGTACAGAGGAAAAATGAACTGGGCACACCTTTGGGGAGAGGTGTGGGGGCAATAGGCTCTTATCATACCCCATTCAACATACATGTTGTCACAGTTATATGTTGGTACTCTATACTTAGATTATGTTTGTACCAAGTGTTTTTCACTTGAATTAAATACAAGAACTTGTTACACTAAGAGCATAATTAAGGAGAAAAACGTCATACATCTAGCTTTTAATTTGAAAATTTATATATATATATATATATATATATATATATATATATATATATATATATATATATATATATATATATTAATGCCTTTGCTGGAGACTGGAGGAATCCATGTTGTTGGAAGTCATGTATGTGTGAGTGGCATTTACACCTCTGGAGAACTATGATTGCATGGAAAAATCCATGGTTTCTGTGTTTATTCTATTATCAAACAAAAGCTCTTGTCTTCTGCATGTTCCCTTTTCCCACACCATCCCTCCACTGATAATTACAAAGTCACACCCACATCATCTAGTTCTCAGGATTTGATGTAACAAACACATAATAGATTCCTGTACTCATAATCACAGACTTCAAAAAATTATGATTTCCGCCGAAACAATTGTTTTTTTTGCATGACTTACATAGCTACCAATATTGTTAGTTTTAAACACAAGCAACAACAAAAAAATAGAAGTGCTCAATCAGAGAAGGAACAAACGATAGATGATGGTGAGATCTTGTATGACAGGTCTTGGATGCAAGGATTTTTTTAAATTTTTTGTCTGTGCCAAGAACAAGACCACCAGTGCCATAGGGTCATGACAAGAAAAGTCAAAGAGGAAAAAAAAAAGAAAAAGCCTAGGCCAAATGGATTGCTTTGATGGTGGGGAAGATGGAGTCTGAACACAAAAATGATAATGCCAGATGGAAGATCTGATCCAGTGTTGAAGTGCTAAGAAAAGACAGAGCTCAGAGAAAAGTCTTGGTGTGGTTCCGTGCCCAAGAGAAGGGCTACGTAAATTGATGTCTGGTCTCAAAAGTGATACAAGCCCAAAATCTGGTTCTGTAAAACAGCTGGCTAGCAATAAGATACAAGATACAAAATATGTGTGAGTAAGTCACATTCTCCTGACTCTGTGCTTGGGAAGTTTGAGTGAGACTGATAGGAAGCCGAGAAGACATTAGAAAAATATAGTCCAACCCTAACCTTGCTCAAAGCTGTTTGATAAAGTTGGCATATGCTTAACAGAAGCCATGTTTTTAATATGGTTATGGATTGCAAGAGTGAAATCTTTGTGGGCACATTTGCATGTCCCTGCCAAGAATGCTGAGTAATAGCTGTATTTCTCAGAATTCTGGGCATGAAACAAGTTTTTTTTACTTGTTTTAGACATTCAAATGTGAATACAAATGTATTTTATATATATATATACAGTGTATATATATATATATATATATATATATATATATATATATATATATATATATACTAGCGACTTGCCCGTCAAAAATGATGGTCAATAAAAGAAAGTGTTGAAATGCTGTTTGACACACAATGTGAGTGTACTGTGTGCCTCAACTATATAGACCCCTCTAACACACTAATGAACGCATGTAATAATAGTATAAGTGCCATGAGGGTCATCCAGGACCCTCATGACCCAAAGTGTAAGCACTACATCATTTTAACCCGGTCATTTATGGCGGTCTATCCAGACCCTCATAAGCCTCTATTTAACTCCATCAGTCCCATAAGGGTATATTATGACCATTATGGGCCTGTTACAACCCAACATTAACCACATAAGTGCCATGACGGTCCTCAAGAACAATCATGACACTAAGTATAAACATTACACTTCACTATAGCCCCCCAATAAAACATTAAATATCAACTAAACACCCTCTACACTAACCTATTAACACCTACACTACCTACCTACCCCCTAATAACCCCCACCACTCTAATTACAGAAACTAAAAAAAGCCTTAAGTCACACAAAAAAAAGCTGCATTACAGAAAATAAAAAACCCTAAGTCACAAAAAATAAAAAAGGAACATTACAGTAAATGAAAAAAACATTACAACCCCCCCCCCCCCCGCCCCCACTACAGAAAAAAAAAATTACACACCTGAAAAGGAAATATGTTAATATACCCTTATGGGACTGATGGGGTTAAATAGAGGCTTATGAGGGTCTGTATGGACCCCCATGAGTGACAGGGTTAATGAAGGGCTTATGGGGGTCTATATTGACCCCCATGAATGACAGGGTTTTTTAGGGCTTTATTAATGGTATGTATTGACCCCCATGAGTGACAGGGTTAATGAAGGGCTTATGGGGGTCTGTATTGACCCCCATGAGTGAGGGGCTTAATGAAGGGCTTATGGGAGTGTGTATTGACCCCCATGAGTGACAGGGTTAATAAAGGGCTTATGGGGGTCGTTTTTTTCGGATTTTCGTGTGTCTGAACTTAGGAATTTGGACTTAAATGAAGGTGTAACTTCACTTTCAAAAGTCCTAGATGCCCCCCCCCCCCTTGCTATGGGGAAGCTTTTTATGTAGTTTTTGTGAGTATTTGGTGTGTTTTGACTGTTTTTAGGTGCGCGCGGTTTGGCCGTTATGGTCGTATTTTTAGTGCGTGTGGGTCTTTGTTACGTTAAGGTTGGTTCCCGAGGTGTTTTTTTTTTATAAGTCGTGCGTACATACGACATTGGAGGCTTCACCTTCAGCAAATGCGGCCCCTCGCTTCGCGAGGAACCGCATTTGCGGCCAAACACATACGAAATGGGAGGCTTCACCTTCACAATTTTGACACTCAGGTCAAAGAATAAGTTTTTGTATTATATATAGCAAATCTGATATGTATGCCAAAGAGTATATTTATGTGTTATATACAGTATTGGTTTCTTAATTATTTGTATAACTAGCAACTTGCCCCTCAAAAATGACGGGGCAATAAAATGTAAAGCCATTACGGTCATTGCGAGCCTCTCCTGTCGTGTACTTTTGGTCCTCTGAGCACCTTCATGAGTCATGATAAAGAGAGATATATATTTCTATGTATATTTAGTTAAGTAATAATGAATGTTTTATTAAATAAATGAATATACTTAAATTATTTATAATTCATATATGCAGTGAGAAATAGGCTGAAGAGCTAACAATCTGTTTGTATTTTCCATCTGCATAGAATATACATTGTGAGTCTTGGTGCCCTGCTTATAAAGTGTAATGAATGTTTGAACTGTGCATTCTAAATAGGCTGCGTGCACGAGGTAAAGCCGTTGGTTTATTGTGTAAAGCGACATTGTATAGTCGTAATGTTATTAATGTGGTACGCGGCTCGTGAGCATTTTCCGGCTTTTGTAATAGTGTATGTGTGATGTGTAAAGTGCTATGGGCTTGGCAGTGTCCGTGATCGTGTACACTCGTTTTCATTTCAGCTGGCCTTTTTTTTTTGGCTTAGGCGATTTTCAAGTGGCGAAAATTGTCTAAATCGAGTTAAATTTGCGATCCACCTCAGTCCCACACTCTCATAATTTTTTGCGTCTCGTATCTTTTTTTTTTCTAAGTCCCGCGTTTGTCAACTTTTTGCACGCCGTTTAAGTAGTGTTTTTCGGCTAAGTCTTGTTTCATTGACTCTTCGTGTTTGTGCTGATAGTTGTAGTGGCTTAACGGCTCGCCTCAGCGCTAATCGCCTAAGTGCTACATGTTAATGGCTCGCCTCGCTTTGCAATGATCGCCTTTTCCGCTCATTGGCTAAGTGCTATGTGTTAACGTCTCGCTTTCCAAGGCTCGCAAGCGATGAGCAGTTTGACAACTATTATGTGTGATACAGACAACGTAACTTCTCCAAATACATTTTCCATTTTCAACAAAACCCTCCCCTAAAAATTTAAACCATAGTAAAGACTCTTTTCCTCTGAGTTATTCAATGCTTTTTACCTGTAGTCAAAAGGTTGTTATACCTCGCGCTCCGGTGTAGACCTCAAACCTTATGCTAGTTTTTGAAGATGTTTATGTGAGAGGTGAGGAATTAGTTAATTTTTTATTTATAGAGATTGTATAGGTTGAATTTATCCAGTTTCCCCAGATTTCTAGAAAGGGTGTGGGTCAGAACATCACTATTTTGCTGTGGCCTGTTATGTTCTTCAGGGTACCAGCATCTAATAAAGAAGCTGATATAGTTTCATTAGTTTCAGCCTCCTTCCTTGATTTATGACATCTGAGTAAACTGCAGGAGAATTTCCCTCCAAAAATGTCAGTGTTTTCTCAAAACTAGGGCAAATAAATAGCGTTTGTAATTGTATATAAACAATTAAACATACCTTAACATTTATTGAGTTGTAGTGTGTATGTGTGTTTTCCAAATCACACAGTATGACATTATTGTCAGTAACAAATACTTCTAAAGGTATAAACTAGGATGGTAAATTCAAAATGCAAGGAAGAAAATCAAAAATAGGTAAAACTTGAAAAATGTTGAATATAAAAGGAGGTATATATATATATATATATATATATATATATATATATTATAATTTGTGTAAAATCCAACCCGGTGCTTTGCTTAAAAGCTGTTTAATACGGCGGGCATATGCTTTCAGGGAGCAATGTATAAAGTTGCTATATTTGGATTAAAAGAGTGAGGTACATTGTATTCTCATTTGCATGTCCCCGCCTTTTAGACATGCAAATGGGCTTATTAATGTATTATTCGTTTTCTGTACTCTGTACGGTGGAGAGCTTTTCTCACTCTAGTGCTCACCATACACTAAATGATTGTTGTGGAATACCCAATCCTACAAAATCTATTGCAAAAACCAGAATCTACCTCATACTAATGATAGCCAAAAGCTTGAAACAGGCCTGTATATGAGTGATTCTTGGTTTGTGTAAAATCCAACCCGGTGCTTTGCTTAAAAGCTGTTTAATACGGTGGGCATATGCTTTCAGGGAGCAATGCATAAAGTTGTATTCTCATTTGCATGTCCCCGCCTTTTAGACATGCAAATGGGCTTATTAATGTATTATTCGTTTTATATATATATATATATATATATATATATATATATATATATATATAGCTTTATACATGGCTCCTTTGAAGCATATGCTTAGTGTATTAGACAGCTTTTAAGCAAAACTTAGGATTGGATTATGCACAAGCCAGAAACCCACTCGTAGACAGAACTGTATTGAGGTTGATGCTTCTCATAAGTTTGAGGTTGGTTCTGGGTTTGTGCATTAGATTACGTGGGATGGGGTATACCACAGCAATCATTTAGTGTTTGGTAAACAAAAGAGTAAGAGAAAGCTCTCCGCCATACAAAGCACAGAAGAAGTATAGTACATTTACTGTATAAGCCCATCTGAAAGTCTAAAAATAAGTATTCTAGTGAATTTTCTGCATTTCCATAGTACAAAAGAACAATGTATCATCAAATTTTACATACATAAGACCTCATCAGCTCAGCATACAAGTGCATTTCTCATTGCAAGCCTCTGCCCACTCTCTGACACCTGTGTCTGTTTCCTGCGTGACCGAAAGTATTGCGGGCCTTCATCGCTTATTGCAGATAAGTCCCACTGCGGCGCTCATCTCCACACCTGCAATGAGCGCCTTTGGCATATGCAGCTACAATAAATTAGTCAAACACGTAGTTACCGGTTTAGACTGAGCTAATGGAAACAGAGATCGTCATCATTACGTCAATGAAAAATGGAAGTTGGATTTCAAAGTCTTACGGGGTTCAATTCCGAGTTACGATCGATCCCACATTCCAGAAATAATGCAATATTGATGAAGCCGTTAATATAATATTCTATTACATGACAGTTCCATTATATGTATTAACACATTGATTGCCGGGATCGATATAACATGGAAATTAAACATGAAATAAAGTATTTTATTTTGCAGAGTTGCGAGCTTGGGAATTTTGTGCTATTAATTCTAATACATAACATCACTTTCACTTTTAATATAAGTACAATAGTATGTGTATATGTGCAATTACATTGCAATTGATTGGACTTTACCCCCCTTGGGGGTCCTCTCTAGTACCCATTGGCATTTTGGCTCCATTTGCGAGTTAAGGGCTTGAACGTCAGTGAATTTGTTGCAATTTAATAGCATGATTTGAAATGTAGCAGTTATGGGCTAGACAGATCAAAGGATACATGGCACGCAGTTCAAATGCCCTTTCCCGGCCCTACCCCGCAAGTCGCTGATGGGTTGCTTTACACGTCTACTTTAATAGCAAAAAGTCTTGTGGGCTACGATACAGTCTACGGTTTTACAAGTTAGGAGGATTTAATAGGGCTAATGGTGTTGATGAGCATGATGGAATCTAAATAGGAAATATCTGGTAATGGTAAGTCCAGTAATACCAGATATATATATTTCCACACTTTAACTTTTGTTCCCAAATATTAAAACATTATGACAGCACACAGCATCATAATAATAATATTTTTTTTGAATGTACTTTTTTGAATAAGTACACTACTTTATTTTGTTTTTTCAAATGCAAATAATACAAACAGTAACTTATTGCATTTGATATGGAATTATGCTGTTGTGCAGCCTACCATTTATGACTTTTGATCCACTTCCTGAAGAGGGAGGAGACTTTGAATGCACATGCATTGTCTATCTGCACAATGGGAAGGCGCAGTGCTTTTATTATGTCTAACCAAAAGTCATTCTTTTACAGGGATACACCCACCTGAGTAGGTTTGTTCAATAGAGAATTGGAGAAAAAGAAAAATAATAAAGTTTTATTTACATTCTTAGGAGACAACGTCGATTAAAAACTCTTTAAAATCAAGGGAAATAGGAAATAATTCCTTAAAAACATTCTAATAGTGAATCCCTTATTTTCCACACTTTTGATAAGTAACTTATTCGTATTTGAGGGATCAATTCCTGATCTTATTTCCTCTTGTTTTATCTTATCTTACTAAGTGTGGGATTTTATTGTATTAGGTCTGGCTTCCAGACTGTTTTAAGTATATATCTCTCTTTTTATCAGTATTAGAGATATTCTGTTTCAATCTTAGTATCCTGTCACCTTTAGATTCTTTAAGATATGTATCCCACTTTATATAATTCTAAAGTTGACATATCTGACATTTTTATTATTTTTATATGGTCCTAAATGCCCTTTGAATCTCTATAACAGTTTTAGGTTGTACTGATATATTCCTCCAGTTGTTATAGTGACTCCCTATTGGAGATTACTTACACCATAGAGGTTTTAGCTAGTAAGGGGGCCCTAGCGTGACTGCCCACATTTACACTCCTCTATTATGCCTATAGCATTTATTATAACTCTCATTTGGGGTGTCACAGTAATGTTCGTTTTTAGAAATTCAAGGTTTTTAAAAAGCGTTTGTTCTTATCTGAGTACACAAGTTCCTCCTATATAGTACCAGGCTCTCCCGTGTACTCTAAGTTAGGGCACAAGAAGGTGACTATAAGCTCCCCTATTCGCGAAACAAATAAGATCAGGAATTGATCCCTCAAATACGAATAAGTTACTTATCAAAAGTGTGGAAAATAAGGGATTCACTATTAGAATGTTTTTAAGGAATTATTTCCTATTTCCCTTGATTTTAAAGAGTTTTTAATCGACGTTGTCTCCTAAGAATGTAAATAAAACTTTATTATTTTTCTTTTTCTCCAATTCTCTATTGAACATATGTAAAATAGGTGTTAAGCACCAAGAGAAAGTAAACACACTTCCCATTACTAATATATGCACCTGAGTAGGTTGCAGCGGAACCAGCTGAGAGAAGTAGGATCCTGCATTAATACATATCTTGGTTTTGCCCCTCTAATGCCAGTGATGGATCACATATTTTCCAGGCAAATAAACTCTCACTGTCTCTAGTTCATTTAATACCTCCATGACCCATATAGCCTTCCCCAGTTTACTCATAACCACTCCTTCAAATATAATGTATTCAATGTACTGATAGACTGACTTGTTATTCAAGCCCGAAGGACTTCAATGAAATATGGAGGTTGGATTCCAAAGTCCAACAGGCTTGGAGGTTGATGCCTGTAGGACTTTGGACAAATCTTAAACATGAAATAAAGTATTATATTTTTGCAATGCGCGAGCTTGAGAATGTTGTGCTTTTAATTCTAATGTCACCCATTGTGTTCCCCATCATTTACAGTGCTATATTGATTTTATATTTGCTTTTAAAGTGCTTAGATTTCTCAGTAAGCACTTTGTGACACCTCCTTGGTCCCAGTAACCGGTTTTTCGATTTGCGATCTTGATGGAGTGGTTAGCGCTGAAAAATCAGAGCAAAAGAATAGTGATTTGTGATTTTAGCGATCGCAACTCTTACGGTTGTGAAATATCAAGGGCTTTGAGGGAAGTAACTTGGGATTTGACAAATCGCAATGGATCGCAGCTCGCAGCAAGTATCTCGATCGGAGCCCGCAAATGGAAGCTAATTGAATAGCTAAGTAACTTGCAACCTTCACTTGCTAGCTGGGATCTCAAAATCGCAGCAATTAAATGAGGCTGTTCATAAATAAATATAAATATATATATACAGTAGCTCACAAAAGTGAGTGCACCCCTCACATTTTTGTAAATATTTTATTATATCTTTTCATGTGACAACACTGAAGAAATTACACTCTGCTACAATGTAAAGTAGTAAGTGTACAGCCTGTATATAAGTGTCAATTTGCTTTCCCCTCAAAATAATTCAACACACAGCCATTAATGTATAAACGTTGGCAACAAAAGTGAGTACACCCCTAAGTGGAAATGTCCAAATTGGGCCCATAGTATCAATGTTTTGTGTGGCCACCATAATTTTGAAGCTCTCTCTTAACCCTCATGGGCCTGGAGTTCACCAGAGCTTCACAGGTTGCCACTGGAGTCCTCTTCCACTCCTCCATGATGACATCACAGAGCTGGTGGATGTTAGAGACCTTGCACTCCCCCACCTTCCATTTGAGGATGCCCCACAGATGCTCAATAGAGTTTAGGTCTGGAGACATGCTTGGCCAGTCCATCACCTTTACCTTCAGCTTCTTTAGCAAGTCAGTGGTCGTCTTGGAGGTGTGTTTGGGGTCGTTATCATGTTGGAATACTGCTCTGCGGCCCAGTCTCTGAAGGGAGAGGATCATGCTCTGCTTCAGTATGTCACAGTACATGTTGGCATTCATGGTTCCCTCAATGAAATGTAGGATAGGATTTGTCGAAATGAATGCAGAATTCCAGAGGATGGCAAGAAGAGACAATGAGAAATGTCATAATGAGCTATGTAAAAAGATAGAAGAGGATAACAGAATGAGAAAGTCAAGAAATCTTTTCAAGAGAATTGGGGGCAATATATGGACCGAGAACTACCAGATATGCAAACCGGAATCTGCAGAGGCACAAGAGATCAAATTACCAATGTCTGCGGGATAATTTAGGAAACAAGAGAGTTTCACAAAACATTTTCCTCTGCTTCATAGTCTATTCTAAAACATTTGGCTGTGTGAACCACAAAAAAAGTTGACTTGTAGCTACAGGAGTTTTGACAAGCAAATTTGTAGTGCTATTTCAGGGCTCCCAGGAAAAAGAATCCCATAAAGAATCCCATGCTTTGCTGAAGCCTCCCCACTACCTATAGGCCTCAGTCTCTCCTCTCTCACTCTCTCTGGAGCTACAATCACTTCACACACCCCTGCCCCTCACCCACCTGTCCCTTGTTTCTCTTGATTTATTGAGTCACTCAAATTTCCTACAGCTGATCAAGTAGCAATACCTGCTAACTATATCTATTCTATCTATTACACAATGTTTCCTCATGCCTGTTCCTTCCTCATTACCTCCTGTCTTTTCCTCAAGCTCCTCTTCTCAACTTTTCCACATCATGCCTCCAACATAACCATCTCACCTTCCATGCTCTCCTCTCCTCTTTTATGCTCCCATGAGCTACTCTCGTTCCTCCATTCACTATCTCCTCCCCCTACTAAAGCTCATAAGCAGAAACACTTCTGCAAGTCCAAATCCCACCTCATCTCCCTCTCTCTCTCTCTCACCTGACACTCCCACTCACAGATTATACTATCTGACCACTAGGGGCATATAACATATTACATACTAGAATCACTTACCAAATAACTTTCTCAGATGCTTGCCTTTTCATTTTATATGAAAAAACATTCTAACTTTGAATACCCTGCTACCTAATGAAACTTCACTTTCTTCCTGACCCTTGCTATTCCTTATCTGCCTCTTCCATTCCCTTTAGATTGTTTTCAATCTTGTAGAGTGCTTTGGGAAAAAATAACTTTCTACATAGATTCTAAGCTCAAAACAGGGCCCTCCATTTTCTGCAGTTTGTTAAAATTATGTTTTTCCTTGTTCTTTTCCCCTGCATAGTGCTATGGAATATGTTGGCACTTTACAAATAAAAGTAATAATATTAATACAAATTACTAACTCGCACAAGAGTTTGCCTGTAGCTCTCTAGCTCTAATGTGTGCTCATAGCCTCCCAAAAGTAAACCCTTGGAACAGTGCCACAGCCCAGGGGGGAACAGCCAGCTGGGGGGCTAGAGATGAAAGAGGAAAAGCTGAAAAAGCCCCCAAAAAACAAGGACATTAATATTATAAAATTATATTTATTGATGATCCTTAAATGGCCACTTAATTCAGTGCAATCTGGAGCACAAAACAGTAAAGAACTCTTAAAACATGTTGAAACTGCTTTTTAATTTTTGAAATTTGTGCATTTTCACTAAGAAATCAAATAAATGCAATCTATGTTGACATGAATCCCTGACAGCCCACTGTCAGACTCATGATGCAGTGTGTAGTGAGCAAAAGTAAATACAAAAGAGTTATTATTGTTATTATTATTATCTTTATTTGTAATGTGCCGACATATTGCGTAAGCGCTATACAGGGGTTAAGTAGTGTATTTAGCAGGCTTTTATGCATTAAAGGTCTTAATCTCACAGCTTTATTGTATTTTTCCACTGTTATTAATTATGTGATCGCTGAAGAATGTTTAAAATAAGTTTTCAGGAAAGCATATGCAATATATTCCTGTAAATGCTGTTACTTCCCCTTTTTTAGCTGTACAGGAACTTCGTATGTTCCGTTTTGCTTAAACTGTGTAACCACAAGTAATGTATGTAATGAAAAACATTCTGTCATAGACCCAACGTTTCGCAAGTATATCTACATTTAGCATTATGTTGAACTTGCGTATAAATATAAACTCCTCTGTCATGTCAATAAAGTTGTGACATAATTGAAACTACTTACCTTGTGTCTGTGTATTATTAATTGTGTCTCCAAGAGAAGGGAGAGACAGAGAGAGGAAGGTGGATAACAGGTGTTGATCCCGGGGTCGGTTCTGTTCTTAGCAGTGGAGTACATAGCAAAAAAAACACATTGCAAAGAATGGAGGGCTCTGTTTTTGAGCTTAAAAATCAAATGTACATAATGCTTGTTTCCAAAGCACCGACATATGGCTGAAAACCCGCAAACTTACAATCTAAGTGGTTTGCTTTGATAAAAGAGGGTGATAGATGCAAGATGGCAGTGTGAAAGCAATTTGTTCAATAAGTGGAGGTGTTGTATTGTAGATTGTGGGTGTCAGTGTTATTAAGCTGTGGAGTGTGCAAATGTGCATATTAAGGCTGAAGGCGATAAGCTTTTCTAAACCGGTGTGTTTTTAGTGATTTAGTTAAAGGTTTTGAGGCAGGAAGATAGTCTATATAAGAACATAGCATATTTTTTACAGACGTTTTTAGTTAGTGAATATCTATCCAAAAGCAAGGTCTTCACTAACTAAAAACTTCTGTAAAAAAATATGCTATGTGCTTATATACAGCCCTATTCAATTGGCTGAAACACAATAAATGTATTTGTATTCATTCTTGTTACTTAACAAATTAGATGATCCTTTTGTTATATAAACTTTGGAGAACCATGAGAAAGGCTTATAGCCGCATTAAATTCCAGCCTCGTAAGTCCAACGTGAGCCTTGCAGCGGCTGCAGGGTCGAAATTTGCCCTACTTAAGATGATATTAAATTAGAATTGGCTGCGAGCTACGAGCGGGAAAGGCTATTCCGCAAACCAGTTTGTGTCCGTCGTGGTTGCATGCTCGAACGCAAACAATTAAGCAATTACGTAGTTATGGGTTCAGATGGAGCCAATGGAAAAAGAGATCGTTAATATTACGTTATTGTACCCATTAATATTAAGGATTCACTGTTCTTGGTGAGCCATCAATTTTCATTCTTGCCTCAGACATATTGGGGGGTTTAAGTTTAACTTTATAAATGATTTTAATTTTAAAATTATGATTATTTATATGCATTAATAATAAAAGTTAAAAGGTTGTCTCCTCCTTTTGATTGTCCCATATAGGACATACAACAGTAAGTGCTTGAATAACTGTTTTTTTCTTTTTCTATTTTCTTTTTGTTGGTCATATGGGAGCCATGCAAGTTCTCATATGAGTTGTTGAAGATTGCTAAACCAAACCTGTCTCCTAAATGGTGACCAATATTTGAAATTCAGTTTTTATCAATGCAAACTCCAGTAATCTGTCTGTGCAGACCCTATTTTCAGGGCTTTATAAACATTGCAAAAAGACAGGTTAATCAGTGGTGTAGATCAAGAGCATGTAAACTGGGAGCTTGGTCCCAGTAGTAGGAGTGTTCAGGCAAGAGATGGATTCAAATTGAGGTCCTAAAAAAAAAAACGCATGCAAGTCATTCATCTACATTTATCATGGAACTATAGAGAAGTGAAGGGAAATGTGCATAGTAGGAGAGGGAAACGGAAAAAAGAAGGATATGGATTATATTTGTTCAATCTAGTGTATATCATCACTAAGTTTTTTGGGAAGGAGGACCTAAGGCAGCAAATACCTAACTCACGCATGTTAAGGGTGAAGTTTGCTCAACCCTGGTTTAGAAAGATATGTTTTCCAATTTTTTAAAATTAATTATGCACTTGTGTACATGTGTAAAATAAAATACAATGCTGATATACGTCTGTTGATTACAAAATTAAAAAAATATATTCCAGTAGTAGAGATGTTGCAACTGAATTTATCACCATGTTCAAATTTGAAAGTCAGAGGTAAAATGATCAATACCTATGCAACAATACAAAGGTAACAAGCTAATTTCCCTTTCCAAGTTGATCCAATCTGTTGTATTAATTTGTTGGAGCAGCATAAACAACATATGGAAATTTAATGATAGGTGACATAGAGATTTAGGAAATTACTCAGTACCAATGAATATGTTAATGAATGTAACTAATTATTTATTCATGTATGAGATATTTAATTTGCAAACTGATTAGTTACAAATAATAGGCCATATTCAATTGAGGTTTCAAGGGATCCGGAAGCCCGTAAGTGAGGTTGTAAGCTAATTTGCTATTTTGCAGGCTCGGATTGGCTTCCCAGTTACGGACTTGAAAAAATTGTGATGGTTAAACTCGTAACTTATAGCCTCCAGAAGCCTTTGATCTCTCACCTTCACAAGGCTAAAATCGCAAATCGCTATTCAATTGCTAAAATTCCCCAAGCCCGCAAATGTTTTCACACATGTAAACGGCGAACGAAGGAGAAAATCCCACGAGTGCTACAGAGGACCCGCAAGGTGATTAAACACCTATTTGTAGCACTGTAAATGCAAATAAAAAATCACTACTGCGCTATAAATAACATGGAAAGCGATGAAAGACATTAGAATTAGTTGAATAACAGTCTCAAGCGCGCCATTAGGCAGGAAAATTACATTATATTTATGTGTCATTTTGCAGTTAAATCAATATTGGGTATCAATGTGTTAATACATAGCAGGCCACCCACATGGTCTAGAACAGTATTGGCATTCATTTTCATAATTCTTTATTTTTTGGTTTTGTCAGTCTGATTGCATATAGGACCCCCAAACCTAATTGATTGACATGTAACCTCCATGTTTTACTGCCATAATAATGATAGCTTCATTTTCAATTGGCTAATTTGAAATGGGTGGTTACAGGCTTGTTGAATTGATCATATTCATGCCTTGAACTGCTTTAAACCAGTGCATGGTTAACGGTTTTGGCTTTGGGCCTGTAACTTGCGGGCTTGAGCAATTGAATAGCATCGCAATTGGAAACAAATGGGAGCCCGCAACACACTCACAGACATTCGGCTTTTTGCGATCGAGTTGCGGGCTTCAAATTGAATATGGCCCAATGTTAATATTTTGCTGACCAAAATGTAGTAACTCTTTGTAAATACTTTAGTAATATAAGGAGTTTGACAGACAATATGTGCACACACATTGGCTACTGGCTTGCATGGAGCCTACCATTTGTTAAAGCTCCCATAGAAGGGCCATTTAACTGAATCCTCCCCTTTTGCTCAGTGCCAGGTCATCACGCCAACTAACTTCCTATTAATATAGCGTTTAAGTGCAATCGTATTAGTTATACTAAGAGGCAAAACATATTCTTCTATCAGACTTGACTAAGGTATGGAGTCTTGAAAGACTTTTGCTATTATATTTTAGTGAGAACTGTCAAGCACGCCATAACATAAATCACTAACTGTAATGCTTTTTTGTGAGAAAGGTATAAAGCTAAAGAAACAGGTTTTGAATACAATGGGGATCTGTAAAACATCAATTAGTAAACGAAATAGATTAATATACTGAAAATGAATCACATGGGGAGATATTAGTTCAGGAAGTCGTTTAGAAAGTCCACCAGAGTTTTGTTCAGTTTTTGATTGCAAAGGTAAGTCATATTCTTTATCTCATTTAAAGTTGTAAAATAATGTTATGTTTTATTATTTTATGCAAATAAATGTAATTTATTAAGATGTTGTAATAGTGACCTATCAAAAATGTCAGAGGGACATCTTGCATTAGTGGTGATTTAACCTGCACTTAATAAGCATTTTAAAAGTCAAAATTCCACTCCAGGAAAGCTAATAAGGTGCATAAATTAAAATTATACATAGAAATATAGAAATAGAATTCCCATTATTCCACTCAAATTTTTATCATATATCTCAGTTTTGTTATTGGAAAACAATCCAATAAATGGTTATTGGTAAAATATAACTTTTTTGATTGCATCATCAAAAAAAATCAAAAAACAGGTATAAGTTAGCTATTGTGAGGTTATGAAATTAATTACTTGGACTTGTCACTTATTTCATTAAGGTGGTAAACTAATTGATTCTGGATCCTTGTGATGAAGCGTATCATAGTGCTATAAATAAAGTGCTTAATATATGAAATTCCTTCATGCTCTACAATACAATAAATATAAGTGCATCTAATCTTATATAAAGTGTCTTGTATCTGTGAGTTATGATCAATGTAATCTATCACCGATTTCAGTTTTCGGCACAATAATTTAAATACAAACATAAATAGTCCTGTTGAAATTTTATTTGAATACTCTGATACAAATAACTTTTCACCAAGGCTCATAACAAGGTAATTTCAAAGACTGTCAACCAGTATCTTAAAATATAAATCAACAATATCTTATAAATCAAATTGCCTATAAACATATATTGCTGAGCTGCTATACTACAGAAACTTTAAGATAAGAGGGACTCTGTTTCTCTTTGGTTACTGGTGATATGAACATTTTACATTAAATATATTAAATAAGGACTCAAGGAGAACATTTACAGCACCCTTGTGGCACCTTTGATCAAACTCTATTTTCTCCAAGATATTTATAATATATTTAATACATCATGACATGTACACATTTTGTAATTGTGAGAACATTTGTTGTCAAGATGCATGAAGAAGTTTTCAGTGATTTTTTTGTTTTTTTTGTTTTATAAGTTCTTTTAATGTAAATTGTGTTTTGTATGTACATTTTTATCATTGATTTATATTTTATGTATTCATTGTATGCGTATTAATTTAAAATGTCAACAAAATATATAACAAACGGAGTAAAGATGGATTCAAAATATAAAATTACTGTTACCATACCTTGTATTTTCAAACATTTTTCCACATCTTGTTGCTTTGCATTGCATTTACTCTGCTTCAATAAATGAAGATTGCAAAATATTTCCATATAAAATTATTTTCTCAATGTATTTGTAATTTACTGTGAGTGTATAGAGTGTTTATTTATATAGTTTGCTTTATGCACTCAGTAGTAACAGAATAGTCCTTTATATGTACACTAGCGACTTGCCCGTCAAAAATGACGGCAATAAAAATTGAAGCCTGGCAATGGTGTTTGTTATTGCGAGCCTCTCCCCCCCTCTACTTTTTTGGGCTCGCAATGAGCGCCTTTGGCGCTAATCACGGGCCTCATTGCGAGCCTTTCTACCTCTCCAACCCTCTACTTGACGGGAGGGGCTCATTGCGAGCCTCTCCCACCTCTACTTTACTGGCCTTGCGATGAGCTCCTCCAGCGCTCATCTCGGGCCTTGCAATGAGTGTCTTTGGCGCTCATTGTTAGCCTCTCCCCCCTCTACTTTCTCTTCCTCCCCTGTGTCTCCTCCTCGTCTCTTCCCCCCTCTGCTGTGTCTCCTCCCCCATCCTGTCCCTCCCCTGTGTCTATTCCTCCTCTCCCTCCTCTCTTCCTCACCTCTTCTCCCTCCCCTATGTCTCTCTTCCCCCTCCCCTATGTCTCTCTTCCCCCCCCTGTGTCTCTCTTCCCCCTCCTCTCCCTCCCCTGTGTCTTTCTTTCCCCTCCTCTCCCTCTCCTGTGTCTCTCTTCCCCCTCCTCTCTCTCCCAGTGTCTCTCTTCCCCCCTCTCTTCCTCCTTCCCTGTGTCTCTCTTCCCCCTCCTCTCCCTCCTGTGTCTCTCTTCCCCTCCCCTGTATCTCACTTCCCCTGTGTCTCTCTTCCCCCTCCTCTCGTGTCTCTATGCCCCTCCTCTCCCTCCCTCATGTATCTCTTCCCCCTCCTCTGTGTCTCTCTTACCCGCTTCTCTCTCTCTCAGTGTCTCTCTTCCCCCCTCCTCCCCCTCCCCTGTGTCTCTCTTCCCCTCATCCTCTCCCTCCCCTGTGCCTTTCTTCCCCTCCTCCTCTCCCTTCCCTGTGCCTCTCTTCCCCTCCTCCTCTCCCTCCCCTGTGCCTCTCTTCCCCCTCCTCTCCCTCCCGTGTCTCTCTTCACATCACCTGTATCTCACTTCCCCTCACCTGTATCTCACTTCCCCTGTCCCCTGGGTCTCTCTTCCCCCCTCCTCTCGTGTCTCTATTCCCCTCCTCCTCTCGTGTCTCTGTTTCCCTTCTCTCCCTCCCTCATGTATCTCTTCCCCTCCTCTCCCCAACATGTCTCTCTTACCCTCTTACCCCCGCCGTGTCTCTCTTCCCCCACTCCTCCCTCACCTCAGTGCTGCAGACGCGCATGCTTATAAGCCCGTCTTCGCGTGAGCGTGCGCGCACATGCCCGGCTACCTGTGCACGCGCCCCGGCCGCTCGTGCGCGCGCGTCCCACTTATGGGCGCGCGCCACCAGAGCAGAGAGGCTGGCTGCTGGGCTTATTGTGGGGCTGATGTGGCACAATGAGCGCCTTTGGCGCTCATCGCGAGCATCAGTGGGGTAAAGGGAGCCGTGGCAGGGGAAGATGGGAAACTGCGAGTTGTCGTCAGTTGCGGCCCTCGGCCGCAAAGCGTGACGACAACTCGCAGTTTGACAATTATAATATGTGATAATACCTGAAGATACACAACAATAAAGGGACACTTAAGAAGTATAGCTTAGACAACCACTCAACTTTTTAATTTTAATGTTAAGCACAATTTAATGCTAATACAGTCTTCCTTGGTTCTCAATGTTAATCTGTTCCGGATGGCAGGTTGAGCACCAAAAAGGCTGAGTACCAAACTCCCATAAGGAGTAATGTAAATTGGTTTTAGCAAATTGGATGAGTACCAAGGTAGCGCAATGCATACTCAGGTTTTTTGCTTATTCAGACAGGTTGAGTTTCAAAAATGTTGAGTTCCGAGGAGATTGAGAACCAAGGTACCATGTATGTATGTATGTATATATATATATATATATATATATATATATATATATATAGGGCAACACGCAAACTGCATACATATTTTACTTTATATTTTTCAGAGTTATTAGAATCCTACTTTAAGGATTGTCTAAATAGAACTCAGATATTTACTACAGTCAAACAGTTTGCCTTTGTTTGGTTTGTTGATAATGACCACTGGGTCCTGCTCTAGTTTTTCCATAGAGCTTGGTATGTGACTGGAGTGCTTTGCTCAGTGGATTTTTAGATACATTCCTGCAAGGTAGAGTAAGACATTTTGTTCTTCCATTCATTTCTGCCTGTTAATTGGAGAAGCTGTTGAATTGGACCAATCAGTGACAGGTTTAATTCAAGTATTTCGAATAAAAGATTTAACTAGAGGTAGAAAGGAGGCCAAGGGTGCATGAAGGAGCCAAGAAGGTAATACTTTTGAAAGGACAACTTTGTACATTATACTTCTTGTGAACAAATAGAACCATAGTCACAATTTGAGATGGTTCTTGGTAGAATCAAGGAGACAATTATGAAGGTCCTGTGCAGTCTATCTTGGGGAATCTGTTGGAATGTGAGATCTCCTTCTGAATGCTGTTAGAAATATATGAAAACTAACAGCCTTATTAAATTGCGATTCGGCCAATTGAATAAGGCTCTATATAAGCACATTTTTTTACAGAAGTTTTTAGTTAGTGAAGACCTTGCTTTTGGATAGAAGGTCACTAACTAAAAACTTCTGTAAAAAATTATATCGAGCCCTATTCAATTGGACGCATCGCAATTTAATAAGGCTGTAAGTGAACAGATTTTCAGTGTTCTGTTTTATCATACTATAATATCTTAACATAATGCTCTTTTGGATATAAATAAACCTAATGTGATTAACATCACCTAAACAGTATTCTGGTCTACCATACTTCTTTTTACAAAATGGCAGAGCTTCTAAAGTATAATTATTTACTGGATTTAAGACTTAATCTTATCAAATGGTATTATTTGTACTCACTTCACAGATATCATGAGGGGGGAAATGAACTTCATTGGTCTGCTGAACACCTTTGGTAAGTGAGAGAAACCTCTACATATTGTATCTATTTTATAAGTATACTGGATTAAGGAAGCACTCACATGGAGATGAAGATGCTTCTGCAAGTACATGAACAGGAGAAAGAGATGCACACCTGAAAATGACAATAAGATTCACGTCTGAGAATAGAGAGCCACAAAATAGTCTGCTTTTGTAGGATAGTGCCCACTCGGTGCAGTCTCTCAAGTTTAAGTTTCTTTATACCATTAAAAAGGAGAAATGTCCTCTTATTTTTCTCTCTTGTTTTGTGTTTATGGTTTCCCTAAGGATAATGGGTCATCCAGACATTGATCCCTTCATCCTTGTAAGTAAGGAGATCAGCAGGTTTTCACTGACAAATACCAAGGGGCAAAGATGTATGGCTATTTGTCACATTCAGGAGACTTGCTTGACATTTTTGTTCTGGTCTGCCCTTAGGGGCGGATACAGTCAGATTTCTGCTCTGTAATGGCACACGAAAGACAGCACTCTGAATGGGCATGACTACCAGGGCTGACTACTTTGTGGCTCTCTCTGTTAAAGGACCACTGTTATGCATTTACAAGTAAAGCTCATATGTTTGTTGGGCATAGACAACTTAATACAACTTAAAATGTATTTTCTTACTTTTGAAATTGTAATCTTTCCCATCATTCTCTTCAGCTACACGTGCCTATCACTGAGCAGAGCTAGCTCTGCCTCAACTAAAAAAAATGGAAAGTCTTACTTCTGGTTCAGACTGAGCATACTCATTAAAGGGGGAAGGGCTATAATGTGAAGTCGTTGGCCCCTCTCTCGTGATGTCACTGGTCATGGTAAATGAGGCAGCTGCAAGAAGATTTGATGGACAATGGAGGCAGAGTCAATGACATCATGGGGTGGGGCCAATAAAAACAGACAATTTTGACAAATAAGAGAAAACATTAACTTTATGTTAAACTGCATACTGTTTTAATAGCTTCTGCCCACCAGACAAACATATAAGCTTTACTTTTAAATGCATAACAGTGGTCATTTAACAGAGGGAGCCACAAAGTTAGTTATTTTATTATTAAGTTCAAAAAAAGAAAAAGGAAAAAGGGCGCTTAACACCTCTATTGTAAGAGAGCAAAAAAAGAAAAAGAGGTAGAATGTCTCCCCACAGGCAGCAGTAGAGAAAGGGTAAATGAGAAGACAATATAATAATTATAACACCATAAGGTAGTGGTGTACAAAATAGTATAGGAATACTATGTAAGCTACGCAAAGCACAGCTTGAACATATTAGTATCCTAAATATAAAGTCCTCATATGTCTGTTAGATCAATCATAGGACTATATGAAGATCAAAACAGTGGAAAATAGAAAAAGGAGTGATGTAAAACACCAGGAAAATACAGAAACACTCTTAAATAAGTGTATACAAAGGAAAAAATAATAATGTAATGGCATAAGATACCTAGAATAGTACTGAAGCACATAAAGGAAACACAGAACAGGGCTACAATGGTGAACAGTACACCAGTGCACAGTAAAAAAAATAGCTGCTCTGTATCATAGGAGGAAGAAGATCCTACTCCACCTGTTCTTACCTTAGGCTCCAAGTACATACCAAAATGCTCTAAGTGCTCCAGGCAAAGAGGAGAAAGGATATAGGAGGGTATTAGAAGGTAACCATGGCCTAATAAAAGATTATTTTATTATTATACACCAAATAGCATTAGCTCACTTACAATTTCATTGCCGTCATATTTTGACTGGCAATTCGCTAGTTTGTTATATAATGTCTTGGTAAGTAAACTTGATGATGTTTTAGAAAGTAAAAACAAAAGAAAAACACAGCCTTTACATGTTAATTCCTTTTAGCAAATAGTTTTTATAATGGGCACCCATTTTCTTCAGCTGGTTTCTTCTGTTACTTTATCAGCAGAATGCCACATTCCCATTGTGTAGATAGATATATACTTCCTGTGTCCTCTCACTTCAGGATATTGTTCACCAGAAACCAAAATGGTAGATCCCACAGCAGCATAAATACATAAAAAAGGTAAAATATGACAGGCTGTATTATTTTATTTTGCATGCAGTTCTTCACAATAGTATATTTGAAATATCTGACCTCATTGTACAATGCACAATATCTCTACAAATATACTGCACAGACACTCATTTTGGATTTTTCATTTTGTGGGAATGCTTCAGTCATTGGCAAATGTTATATACATATGTATCATGTTTTTAATCTTGGTTACCTGATACTCCGTTAGTATGTGCATATTCTCCAGTGTGTATTTAAACACGATTACTAATACTATTCAATGGGGAATGTACCTCACCAGCTAATGTATGGCCCAGTATTCATTTCCCTCTTATTCTATGGTGTATGAACTGGGGGAGGAGGGGACAAATCCCCCCAAATTAAATGAATACGGGACACAAAAAAATATAATTAAACTTAATCATGCATTACTAGATTTAACACTAACTAGTCATGTGTTACAATGTCTCCGGTAAGAATGGGGAGCAGGTGTGTTAAATTTGTTGTTATCGCTCTCACACGCTCTCATACTAGTCACTGGAAGTTCAACATGGCACCTTATGGCAAAGAACTCTCTGAGGATCTGAAAAAAAATAATTGTTGCTCGACATAAAGATGGCCTAGGCTATAAGAAGATTGTCAGGCTTCTGATGTAAAGGAATCAGATGTCTGGCAGCTCACTGCAACTCAAGGAACTTAAGGCAGTGTGCTGGGAGCTGACAGACTGTCTTGCATTTCACTTAATCAAAGCAAGTTATTTAAAAATCACGCTATCAATATTGAAATGGAAAAATGACAAATTATTAAAAATAGAAAATATGAAGTTATAAGTGAAGCTAAATCACAAAATGTAGTTTGTAGAAAGTTGAAATAAATAACACACTACAGCGATTAACTGTTTTACAATTTTACTATTTCAAGATGTTGTTTAAGAAACACACCCTGGCAAAGGAGTGATAAAGGTCTAAAATATAGTAGGCATAATAGTAGACCTGTGTGTATATTTGCATATGTAAAACAAGTTAGAAACCTGTTCTATCCCTTGAATTTTTGGAAATTCATATGTGTATGCAAATAACACCACAATATGTCTTACTCTTTAATCCAAAAACTATTGTAACATGGCTCCTTTAATCCTGAAGTCATATACATTTTAACACTGGGGCATATGCTACAAAGGGGTTTTATTAATGTGTTTTTTTTAGATCAAAACATATACATTTTAGGCAATCAAAAAATATCACTAATAAATTTCATTTTTTTTTTTACTATTATTGTATTATCTCTTCTATAGATATTTCAACACATTAATTGCAAACTTTTTCCTATTATTTCATTATCCATATCAAGCTATATATACATTTATCTCTTTATATTGCTAAAATTTAATCTCAAATTTAATTCCAACCCAACTATGATTCCATCCTACATATATTAACTCTCAAATATAATTTCCCTGTCTCCCTCAAACTCACTTTACTAGCACTTCCAATAACATTTTCAGGCCATCCCTCTCTCTTTTTCTCTTTCATTCAGTCCTCCCTCCCTCACTTTCAGTAGCTCCCCAGTTCATTCAAACTTCCTTACATTAATGGACAACTGTGGTCAATTTTATTATATACTAGAATATTGCCCGTCAAAAAATGAGCTAATAGTGTTTGCTGTATTTGATGTAGCGTTGTTCGTTTTGTATGTCGTGCGATTTTTACGTAATATTCGTAGCTGTTTGGTGGGCTTTTTCTGAATATCCGTAGCTGTTTGGTGGTGTTTTGCGTGTTTAGGGACCTTTAGCCTCGTTTTGGTTTGGTTGAGCGGCCATTTTTTCTTTCGCTTAGATGATTTTCGGGTCTCTAAACTCCGAAATTTGTGCTTAAATGGAGGTGTAACTTCACTTCCAGAGGTCCTCGGTGCCCCTTGCTGTGAGTAACCTTTTTATGTGTTTGTTGATTGTATTTATGGTGTTTATAATCTTTTTGGGGTTGCACGGGTTGCGTCCTTGTTTTTAATCTTGTAGGTGTTTTTTGGCAAATACGTAGGTGTTTGGTGGTGTTTTGCGTCTTTAGACTGCTGTAGCCTTGTTTTCGTTTTTTTCGGCGGCCAATTTTTCTCTCGCTCAGAGAATGTTTTAGTGTCTAAACTCTTTTAATTTGAGTTAAATTGAGGTGTAACTTTAGTTTTCGAGGTCCTGGATGCTCCCTCTTCCTGTAAGTAAGCTTTTTATGTATTTGTTGTGGGTATTTGTTGTATTTTTCATGTTTTGATGTGCGCGTGTTGCAGCTGATTTTTGCGAGGTCGTAATGAGTCGTAAGGTGTCTTGTATTTTCTTTGCGTTACGACGTAAATTTTGCAAGGGTCGCAGTTGCTGGCAAGGCCGCGGGCTTGCTACGCGAACCCGCAAGCGTTAGCAACAACTGGCATGCTCACAACTATATATGGGATTCTTTTCAATAACTAAATTCAATAAGTGTAATAAAGGAAATAAAAAATAAATAAAATATTCCACAGCAGCATAATTGCATATAAAAGATACATTTGAGGTTCTGCTATTTTTTGCCACAGTCCTCAAATTAAACTATTTTCCGGTGTAGCTCATCACAGTTCCTTTGATTATTTCTTCTTTCATTCCACTAACTACACTGTAATTCAATTCATATCCTAACCACAGAGGAACAGTTTTACTTTCCATTCAAACTTTAACTCTTAATATGAAGTATTGATCTTGGCTCACATCTGGACCGTTTTTAATAGCACAGACAACTGATTCCAAACTTCTGCTTTAACTAACACTGCAGGATGAAAATATTCTAAATGTATAATTTTCTTAATAAAAAAGATGCAAGCATTTCAATTATTTGATTTTTTTTCAGCTCTCCTAACTGTCATTTTTGGAAATTGTGAAGGAATAGGTAAGTCCTGCTAATTCTTCTTGCTCATTCATAAAATAAGAATTTCATTCAGATATTTTCCTTTAGCTACGTTGATGGTTACAGTACTAGTATATGTTTTATTTAGAGAAAGCCCGACCTATATCCAATCATATTATGTAGTAAGTTCCTAATTAAATGTAGATGTAAGAACATGATGGTAGACAAGATATTCCAATTATAGTGATGCAATTTGACTGAATATTGTATTATATGATAATGGAATAATATTAATTTTAGGAGATCATATCAATTGGCTGCATTTAGCTACTTGCATTCCAATAGAGAGTTATCTGCCCAAAATCAATTCGGGCCAGCCAAAGATTTAACTCAGTCCTGTCTCCTCCATTGATTTTTCAAGTTAACAGGGCTAAAGATGAAAAATCGATATTCAATTGCAAAAAGTTCAAGGAGCTAGCAAATTTAAACTGACCCGCAATTTGAAACGTCAAACTAGAGAAAGACAAGTGAGATGGGCCGACCAGCAGACACCAGAGGAGAAAGAAATTTGACGATAAAAAGAACGCAAAAGACTTGCAAGCAAAAGACTATCAGCTGCAAAAATTAAAGATACGCCAAAAAAAAACTACCAAGCAAATAAAGCATTTACAACCTGTTCCTCAAACATCAGATGACATTTTACCACAAAAATAAAAGAGATACCAAAAAAAAGCCACGAAAAAAACAAAGCATTTAGAACCTGTTCCTGAAACATTACATGACATTTTACCAAAACCAATACAACATATACCAAGAAAAGCCACGAAAAAAACAAAGCATTTAGAACCTGTTGTTGAAACATTACATGACATTTCACCTGATGAATATGAAAGTCAAACTGCTATATGCTTTGCAAATTGTCCTTTACTCAAGTCTTTAGCAGTAGAGGTTCATAGTTGTGGGGACATGACTACTCAATGTCAGTTTTGTGAGGATTATTATTTTAAACAGGAGAGACCCAGAGATGGCCAATTTATTAGTTGCTGTCAAAAAGGCAAGTTCATACTTCCACAAAGGAAAGAATTTCCAATCTATTTACAAAACATTATGACTGAACCTACTTTTCCAAATTACAAAAAATTTAAGACAAACATAAGATCCTACAATAGTGCCATATCCTTTGCATCTATGGGGGCAACATTAGCTGCTAATGTACCCGGACATGGTCCTTACTGTTTTAAAGTCCATCTTTTATCATTGGACTTCCCATTTACATCCAGAGGAAGGAGAGCAAAGAAAATTCGCTCAACTATATGTCCTAGATACAATGGAAGCTGTTGACCAATGTATGCAGATGGAAGAAAATAAAAAATGCTTACCCAGTGTTTTTATAGAGCTAAATAATATTATGGACAATAACCCCTACAGTAAAGCTTATAAAAAAATTGGCAGAAGTAGAAAATGAACAACTACTTCATGCACAAAGACATCAATTACCAATGCCAAAGGTTAATATGGTGATTAAAAGAGACAGACATACTGATAAACGTCGTTATAACTTGCAAACATCAAATGAGGTTGCAATGGTGTATCAAAATGATGAAGGAGAACCACCATTTCAAAGAGACATTAGAATATATCCCAGAAATGAGGAGCAACCATTCATTAATATGAGTATCTTAAGTCCAAATTTACCGTATTTTTCGCCCTATAAGACGCACCGGCAGATAAGACGCACCTAGTTTTTAGAGGAGGAAAACAAGAAAAAAAAAAATCTGAATCAAACACAAATACACTTTACACACAGATACACACCTACATTACACACAAATATATATATATATATATATATATATATATATATATATATAGATAGATACACATACATACATATACATACACACATAAATATACATACACATACATATATACACACACATACATGCACACATACACACACATACACATACACACACATACATACACACACACACACATACACACATACACATACATATCCATATACTGCAGCATTTGGGAGCATTTGGGAGCCCTTGACCCTCCCTGACCCTCCTGATCCTCCCTGACCCTCCTGATCCTCCCTGACCGTCCTGATCCTCCCTGACCCCCCTGATCCTCACCTTTCTTCTGATCTCTGCCATCTTGATCTCACCCCAGCGCTTCCTACCAGCACTCCTCGTGTACTGCAGCGTTGCGTGTGTGACGTCACTAGGACGCACCGGCCGACGCGATGCTGGTAGGAAGCGCTGGGGTGAGATCAAGAGGACATAGGCAGTTTGAAAAGGTATATTCGCCGTATAAGACGCACCAACTTTCCTCCCCCAGTTTTGGGGAAGAAAAAGTGCGTCTTATACGGCGAAAAATACGGTAGATCCAATGACATATCCCATTTTTTCCCACACGGAGAGGCAGGTTGGCAACCAAAATTAACACTTCCAAGTTACCCAAATGCTAAAGCCAGAATCCGAAATAATGTTTCTATGCTTGAATTTAAAGTAACTCAAATTGCCATTCGAAATACATTTAATCCAATTTTATGTAGTGGAAAACTAACACAACAATGGATTATTGATTCCTATTTGCAAGTTGAGGCAAATAATTTAATTTTTATAAAATATCAACAAGATAAACTACGTGTAGAACAATATTAGGGACTAATGGACTATGTTGCTGACGTGGCTACAAGCAGAGACATGACAGCTGGCAAAGCCATCATTTTACCATCTTCCTTTCAAGGATCTCCTCAAAATATGAGAGCAAGATACAATGATGCTATGGCTATTGTCACCAAATTTGGCAAACCCGATTTTTTTCTTACATTTACATGTAATCCACAATGGCCAGAAATTACACAAAATGTACTTCTTGGCCAAAGTGCTTCCGATAGACCAGATTTAGTAGCCAGAGTTTTTAAGATTAAATTAAATTAATTAATACGTGACATCACTATCAGTCAGTCATTTGGCAAATGTCTTGCTTATGTATATACCATTGAATAAAAAAAAAAAGGAATTCCACTTGCACATCTTCTGATAATACTTCAAGAAAAAGATAAATTAGATACTTCTGACAAAGTGGATGCAGTCATTGTTGCTGAACTACCAGATCCAGAACTATATGGTAGACTATATGAGATTGTTACTCAACGCATGATTCATGGACCCTGTGGTGACCTTAATCCACAATCACCATGTATGGAAAATAATAAATGTTCCAAAGAATTTCCAAAAGATTATAGAGACAAAACCTTTGCCAATTGTGATGGCTATCCACTTTATAAAAGAAGAGAAGGAGATAGTGCCATTATTCGTGGAAAAAAAGTTGACAATAGATATGTAGTACCCTACAATCCACATTTACTCATGAAGTACAACGCCCACATCAACGTAGAAGCCTGCACTTCCATCAAATCCATTAAATATGTCTATAAATATATTTACAAAGGCTATGATGCAGCTACTGTAGTCGTCAAAAGTGCAGACAACCCTGAAAGTAGTGAGTTAGTACATGATGAACTTGAATCTCATGTAGATGCTCGCTATGTCAGTGCACCAGAAGTAATGTGGTGGCTTTTAAAATTTTAAATGCATGATAGATCACATGCACTATATAGATTAGCAGTAAATTTGCCACAAAGACATTAAGTGTATTTCCATGCTGGAAATGAAATGAATGCTTTGGCCCAAAGTGAAGATCGTCACACTACACTAACTGCATGGTTTGAATTAAATTCCACAGATTCACAAGCAACACAATTCTTATATATTGAAATTCCATATCACTATGTTTTTGTGAATGGATTATGGAGACAAAGAAAAACCAGAGGCAATAAAATAATCCCAAGAATTTACACAGTCTGTCCAAGAGATGTTGAACGTTTTTGCTTATGGATATTACTTGTAAATGTTCCTGGAGCACAAAGTTTTGAACACTTAAGAACTGTTAATGACATTGTATATGAATCCTTCCATTTAGCTGCAAGACATAGAAACTTACTAGCTGATGATACAGAATGGGAAAGATGTTTAGAAGAAGCAGCACAATGTCAAATGCCACGGCAGATGAGAGAACAATTTGCATTTATTTGTATCTTCTCAAATGCTCCAAATGCATTAGCTTTGTGGGAGACTTTTAAAAGAAATATCTCTGAATACTTTATGCGACGATACAATGAACCCATTGCACACTTAAAAGCATTAATGGAAATCCAAGAAGTATTTTTAAATCATGGATTAAGTTGTGCAAGTTTTAATTTGCCTGATCCAGGTCTTATAGATGACATAAACTTTGAAGACTATGACTTTCAACTACAAGCAGAAAAAACAGAAGAAAGACTTGCAACTTTAAATACCTTACAATTTAAATACCTTAGCATTTAATGCCATTAAAAATGCAATAGATGATGACATGGTGACAGAGCGTTATTTCTATCTTGATGGACCTGGCGGATCAGAAAAAACCTATCTATATAATTTATTAATGCGTTCGGTACGAGCACAAGGTCAAATAGCAATGGCGTTTGCCACTACTGAATTGCTGCACTTTTGTTCGTACATAGTGTATTTAAACTGCCAGTGCCTATTTTAGAAGCTTCTGTGTCAGATATTCGCATGGCATCATTACAAGCAAAGAAATTGAACAAATGTAAATTAATTATAATTTGCTTCGTGAAGTCATGGATAATACTTTTTCATTTGGTGGAAAGGTAATGTTGTTAGGTGGCGATTTTAGACAAACATTACCTGTCGTTGTACATGGAAATCGAACTGACATTATCAAAACCTGTATAAAGTCAAGCACACTATGGAAACATTTTACCCATCTTCAACTGCAACAAAATATGAGATCAGAAGGCCAAACTGATTTCAATGATTGGTGTGACGGCTACCCCGGTAGTGAGAGGGTATCAGCCGTTGGAGACGTCCTTTTCCCTGGCAAGCTGCTGTGTAAAAGTGAAGTTGTAATCCCATTTAAGAGTTCCAGAGGGAGAGTCAGGTTCAGCATTAAATATCCATATAGAAGCACTGCGCAGTCTCAGAAGCCCAGACCACCCATATTGGATGACACTTTCTTGGGAGTCAAAGAATACTGTCTTTATTTTGTTGTGCAGAAATATATATACCCATCTCTTCCCACAGGCAATACACATCCCCCATAGTTGGCCACACAATACACATAGAGAGACAATAGGTGTGGTCACACCTCCCTGAGGCTACCTGGCTACTTTGATACAATCAGACATTGATCAGATTATACGTCTTTGTTCTTATGTCTGATAATGAAAACACTTTATACAATAGACTTCCTTATCTTATGAGGAGTCTCTATAATAGGATTATCTATTATGCCAAGGTCTGCAATAGTCTGGGCTAATATTCTGCAGAGCATAAACCAATCTGTATACAAATTGGGAAAAAGTTAAAACTAAAATCTTTATTAGAAAAGGGTAACAACGGCGATATCTATTAAAACTAATGTAATATAAAAAATCCTGGATTGGAAAAATGGGAATATAAAATAGGCTAATTGGTATGTGAAAAGTATACCCACTTGATATTATTGAAACCTCTTAATAGAGGGGTATATAAATTCACTACTAACAGTATTTCCAGAGAAAGAGATGAAATAGCTTATCCAATTGAAATGGAACCTGTCCTTATGATTATACAAGATCTATAATATCACTTGAAGGTGTGGTGTTACTACATGTATTGAATACAGAAGTGGCCCTTAGCTCCTAGTGTCCACTGTGAAGAAAAACTGAGATAATCTGGTCTCCTATAAGTATATATATATCTCCTAGATAGATAATTATTTCCAAAAATCTCTCTGATCAATATTGATGTGATTAATAATTAGGATACAGATTTTAGTAGGAGCACAATCAATAATGTGAGTACTTCTGTTATGCTGTCTCAATAGGACTGTAATATGCAGGTGATGGCCAACAAGGCTGTTCCCCCGCTATTTTGCCCATATCCTAGTTCAATCATAAATAGGGAGAAAAGGGATTCTAGGAGAGTAATAAGGAGCCAGCAAATTAGCTTTTTCTCTAAAGCTCTTATGTGCTGTCTATTACATGCTAACTCTAGCACCACAACATTCACTCATATGGAAAGCGGACAGGGAGGGTAAGCATTCAGACTCTAGATATTCAAAAGTACAATACTGTTAGTTAGGGAGACGCCGGCGTGCCCTTAGTTGTAAGGCATGCCACGTCATCAGGAGCTGACGCGTTTCGACGTCATAAGACGTCTTTGTCAAGGAGAAGTATGCTAGGCCGTCTAGCCCTCTATTTAAACGTTGCCGTAACCACGGCAACCAATTGGCACTAACCGGACATGCGCAGTGAGTCTATGAGGCGCTCATTGCGCTTTTGCTGCGTTGTGGTAGAGGTTTAAAGGTACAGACCGGAGTAGGGAGTAAATAGAGAGACAAATAGGAATATGAAAAAATAGCCATAATCCAGCCCATATATTATATTAAATGGGGTTGGTGCCTCCAAGCTGAAATGGGGAGGCTATAGGAAAACCATAAAATTAGAATGAACAGGAGGGGTGATTCTGGAAAAACCAGGACCCTAGGGAATGTATATATAATTATATATATATAGTTAAATGTGCCAAAAGTGCCAGTAGTAACTAGTGAAAAAGTATATGAGAACCACTCCAAGTTTAGTATGAAGTGAATCTGGTGTATAAAAACAGATCAATAATAGTCTGTTGTAAAAAATGGATGAACACCGAAAAGGGATCTCTCAGTTTAAAATAGGGAAAAAGTCCTATATGATATAAAGTGATATATGGGGGGAGTGACAAAGTGTGCTGGAAGTGTATATGAGAACTACTCCAAGTGTAGTATGAAATAAATATGGTGTATAGGAACAGATCAATATTAGTCTGTTGTAATAAAATAAAATTCCCTACATTCCCTAGGGTCCTGGTTTTTCCAGAATCACCCCTCCTGTTCATTCTAATTTTATGGTTTTCCTATAGCCTCCCCATTTCAGCTTGGAGGCACCAACCCCATTTAATATAATATATGGGCTGGATTATGGCTATTTTTTCATATTCCTATTTGTCTCTCTATTTACTCCCTACTCCGGTCTGTACCTTTAAACCTCTACCACAACGCAGCAAAAGCGCAATGAGCGCGTCATAGACTCACTGCGCATGTCCGGTTAGTGCCAATTGGTTGCCGTGGTTACGGCAACGTTTAAATAGAGGGCTAGACGGCCTAGCATACTTCTCCTTGACAAAGACGTCTGATGACGTCGAAACGCGTCGGCTCCTGATGACGTGGCATGCCTTACAACTAAGGGCACGCCGGCGTCTCCCTAACTAACAGTATTGTACTTTTGAATATCTAGAGTCTGAATGCTTACCCTCCCTGTCCGCTTTCCATATGAGTGAATGTTGTGGGGCTAGAGTTAGCATGTTATAGACAGCACATAAGAGCTTTAGAGAAAAAGCTAATTTGCTGGCTCCTTATTACTCTCCTAGAATCCCTTTTCTCCCTATTTATGATTGAACTAGGATATGGGCAAAATAGAGGGGGAACAGCCTTGAGTGGCCATCACCTGCATATTACAGTCCTATTGAGACAGCATAACAGAAGTACTCACATTATTGATTGTGCTCCTACTAAAATCTGTATCCTAATTATTAATCACATCAATATTTATCAGAGAGATTTTTGGAAATAATTATCTATCTAGGAGATATATATATACTTATAGGAGACCAGATTATCTCAGTTTTTCTTCACAGTAGACCCTAGGAGCTAAGGGCCACTTCTGTATTCAATACATGTAGTAACACCACACCTTCAAGTGATATTATAGATCTTGTATAATCATAAGGACAGGTTCCATTTCAATTGGATAAGCTATTTCATCTCTTTCTCTGGAAATACTGTTAGTAGTGAATTTATATACCCCTCTATTAAGAGGTTTCAATAATATCAAGTGGGTATACTTTTCACATACCAATTAGCCTATTTTATATTCCCATTTTTCCAATCCAGAATTTTTTATATTACATTAGTTTTAATAGATATCGCCGTTGTTACCCTTTTCTAATAAAGATTTTAGTTTTAACTTTTTCCCAATTTGTATACAGATTGTTAATCAATGGGTAGTAAATACCTAGGGAATTTAGCATTCCTATCATACCTTGTTCTATAGACTAGTGGTTCAATCCACAAAAGGAAGCATTGAATAATTATTAGCATTTTTGTATAATACTTCCATATATTGACACTAAGGACTTGCATTGTACTTTGAAGGACTTATTCTTCAGAGAGATTATTTTGTTCACTATGACGAATTTTGCTATCCATAATTTAGATATTGAATCCCTCCTAAAAGAAGCTGAAGAAAGCTTCAGTGGTAACCCTCAGCCAATAGTTGAAGGTAATAAAGATATAAGACATATATATGGAGACCTCTTGAAAATAATGAGGAAACAGTTACGCTCGGTATGGGAAATAAGCAGCCTACAAAACTACCTTAAAAATAAGTATATTCCTAGAGGCCTAAGATTACACCTTAACCCTGCAATTAATTTGAGTGATGAAACTTTTATAAACAAATGGAAAGATATTCTCCTTAAATGTTCATCTGAATTAATTAGTCTGATCATTGAGACAGAAAAACATAATCTGGAAGTATTAAAACCTAAGATTGTATTATGTCAACAAGAATTCAACAAACAAAGTGACTCTACAGAGTATGAATCGCTATGTAGAAAACTAAATGATAACATTGAAAGATTCAAGAGAGATATTAAAGACCGGAAACAGAAAAAATTTCTAAGAGACAAAACTGATTTCCAAACAAATAGAATTTTTAAAAAATTCCCCACCTCAATACCATCACAAAGAAATTCTGACATAAGTTCATCAGATTATGATAACTCAGACATAGATGAACATTCCCATAGCTCAAGAGGTAGACGACCCGCTATGCACTATAGAAGAGAGGCATACAATACAAGGAATTTTGCACAAACTAGAATGCCAAACCCCTACAATAATGAAGGTTTTTTAGAGGTAGGCCAATTCCCTGTGAAAGGTCCCGAGAGGAGAGACCAAAGGAAAAAGAATTAAACATTAAGAAACAGCCCAATGCAATAAGTCCGATAAAAGATCAGAATATGAAAATTATCAACCTATCAAAGTTTACCATAAATAATGATCATGAATCAGTACTTAGAAAAGGCCTAAGTTTTGTTCCAACGTCAAGATCTGACAAATTCACCCATATTAAGGATATAAATCTTTTTGCTCGCAAATTGGCCTTACAAAAATTCTTTAAAAATAAACAAGATAAAGAACATATGAAGTTAGGCCTAAGCAAAGAGGACGTTGACACCTTTGAACTTCTATTGTCTCTGTTAGAAGAGAATACCACCATTGAAGCAGAAAATACATATGATACGAAAAGATGGAAAAATAAAAGCAAGTTCACTCCCTCTCTAAAAGATTACTCGAATATATGGGTATTCCTTCAACAGGTAACAATTGACATAGAAAGTTTAGATTTTTCTAAACTAAGAAAAACTTACAACCTAACAAAAAAAGAATATCAGGCCCTAAATGAGCTTAAATCCTGTGAAGATATTCAAATTAAACAAGCGGATAAAGGAGGTAACCTAGTGATATTAAGTAATGATAAGTACAAAGAGATGTGCAATAGAATTTTGGATGACAGATCCACCTATGAAGTACTAGCTAAGAATCCAAATCTTGAGTATAGACTAGTTTTAAAGTCTATATTAGAAAAAGCTAAAATGGAGAAAATTATCGATGAACATACATTCATGTTTCTCTTACCTAAATTCCCTTGCATCTCTACCTTTTATGCACTACCAAAAGTGCATAAACAAACAACACCTATCCCTGGGAGGCCTATAGTATCAGGTACAGGAAACCTTTCATCCAATGCCAGTATTTTTGTGGATCATCACCTACGTGAATTGGTACAAAACTTGCCCTCATATGTACAAGATACTAATGATATACTAAAACAACTTGAACATTTAACAGTGCCAAAGGATACCTGGTTAGCAACCATTGACGTTGAAGCACTCTACAGTAGTATACCTCATAATCTTGGTATTGAGGCAGCCAAACAATTTCTGAGCACAAAAAGTACTAACTTTGAGAAGTTCAATAATTTTATTGTTCAAATCTTAGAGTATGTCTTAAAATACAATTTCTTCCTGTTCAATGATAAATGGTTCCACCAGATAAAGGGAACTGCAATGGGCACCCCATGTGCCCCTAGCTACGCAAACCTCTTTCTAGGTAGCTGGGAGAAGAAGATCTTCTCAGAACCAGGGCTTGAATATCTTATTATACATGCAATGATTTGGCGTCGCTATATAGACTACATATTCGTGATATGGGATGGAACAAAATTAGAATTTGAAACCCTCATGGATTCCTTGAATAAAAACGAGATGGGTTTGAGGTTTACGCATGAAATCCATAGAACAGAGATTCCCTTTTTGGATCTTCTTATCCAAAAAGATAATGAAGGAAACATCTCAACCACCACGTTCAGGAAAAAGACAGCTGCAAATACGCTATTATCATGGGACAGCCAACACTTTGAACCCCTGAAAAAGGGCATCCCGAAGGGGCAATATCTAAGAATCAGGAGGAACTGCAGCTCAGAAACTAAGTTTAAAATTGAGGCAGATAAATTAAAACAAAGATTTCGAGAAAGAGGATACTCTAACAAATGTTTAAAGAAAGCATATCAATATGCATTGGGTTGCAATAGAACGGAATTATTGAATAAACCACCTAAGATAAATACCCAAACATCAGATAAATTACATCCAAGATGTATCTTAACTTTCGGTTATGAGTCTGCCTCAATAAAAGATATTATATCTAAACATTGGCATCTATTGAGAAGTGATGAAGACTTGATAGATATCCTTCCACATAAGATACCAATTGTTTATCGAAGGGGAAAAAATCTGAAAGATTCCTTAGTGCATAGCTTCTTCAAAGAGACAAAATACAATAAGACATGGCTTAATCCTCCACTAGGATGTTTTAAATGTGGTAATTGCAAATTCTGTAGATATATCAAACCCACAAAAATCTATGAGCATCCATCCAATGGGGCAAGATATGTCCTAAAGGACTTCTCTAATTGTTGCACTACAAGTGTAGTCTATGTGGCTACATGTTTATGTAAAAAAATCTACGTAGGGAAAACACGACGCCAACTACGAAGACGTATAGGCGAACATGTTTACTCAATTAAGAAAGACCTCGATACCCCGATAGCACGCCACGTTAAAATCTTTCATGGTGGCAACAGTGAAGTTCTTACATTCACAGCACTTGAAAAAGTATATCAAGGCCCCAGACAGGGGGATCTGGACAAAAAACTGCTCCAACATGAAGCAAAATGGATTCACAAGTTAAAAGCTTTATCACCAGAGGGATTAAATGAAGGTTTCACATTTTCACCTTTCATTTAAATTGGTGTTTATAAGGTTTAAATGTCATATCTTTTTAGAATGACCACCCTTATTGCATAACTGACAAGCTATTATATTACATAACCATTTCTTTATCTAGCTCTGTAATAATGTACACTACCTAGTTTGATTATTTACATCATTTATTGTTATTATCCTATTATGCCAGCTACACTTCCAGCACACATTGCTACTCTCCCCCCATATATCACTTTGTATCACATAGGGCTTTACCTATTATAAATTGAGAGTTCACCATTTTATTTTATTACAACAGACTAATATTGATCTGTTCCTATACACCATATTTATTTCATACTACACTTGGAGTAGTTCTCATATACACTTCCAGCACACTTTGTCACTCCCCCCATATATCACTTTATATCATATAGGACTTTTTCCCTATTTTAAACTGAGAGATCCCTTTTCGGTGTTCATCCATTTTTTACAACAGACTATTATTGATCTGTTTTTATACACCAGATTCACTTCATACTAAACTTGGAGTGGTTCTCATATACTTTTTCACTAGTTACTACTGGCACTTTTGGCACATTTAACTATATATATATAATTATATATACATTCCCTAGGGTCCTGGTTTTTCCAGAATCACCCCTCCTGTTCATTCTAATTTTATGGTTTTCCTATAGCCTCCCCATTTCAGCTTGGAGGCACCAACCCCATTTAATATAATATATGGGCTGGATTATGGCTATTTTTTCATATTCCTATTTGTCTCTCTATTTACTCCCTACTCCGGTCTGTACCTTTAAACCTCTACCACAACGCAGCAAAAGCGCAATGAGCGCCTCATAGACTCACTGCGCATGTCCGGTTAGTGCCAATTGGTTGCCGTGGTTACGGCAACGTTTAAATAGAGGGTTAGACGGCCTAGCATACTTCTCCTTGACAAAGACGTCTGATGACGTCGAAACGCGTCGGCTCCTGATGACGTGGCATGCCTTACAACTAAGGGCACGCCGGCGTCTCCCTAACTAACAGTATTGTACTTTTGAATATCTAGAGTCTGAATGCTTACCCTCCCTGTCCGCTTTCCATATGAGTGAATGTTGTGGTGCTAGAGTTAGCATGTAATAGACAGCACATAAGAGCTTTAGAGAAAAAGCTAATTTGCTGGCTCCTTATTACTCTCCTAGAATCCCTTTTCTCCCTATTTATGATTGAACTAGGATATGGGCAAAATAGAGGGGGAACAGCCTTGAGTGGCCATCACCTGCATATTACAGTCCTATTGAGACAGCATAACAGAAGTACTCACATTATTGATTGTGCTCCTACTAAAATCTGTATCCTAATTATTAATCACATCAATATTGATCAGAGAGATTTTTGGAAATAATTATCTATCTAGGAGATATATATATACTTATAGGAGACCAGATTATCTCAGTTTTTCTTCACAGTGGACCCTAGGAGCTAAGGGCCACTTCTGTATTCAATACATGTAGTAACACCACACCTTCAAGTGATATTATAGATCTTGTATAATCATAAGGACAGGTTCCATTTCAATTGGATAAGCTATTTCATCTCTTTCTCTGGAAATACTGTTAGTAGTGAATTTATATACCCCTCTATTAAGAGGTTTCAATAATATCAAGTGGGTATACTTTTCACATACCAATTAGCCTATTTTATATTCCCATTTTTCCAATCCAGGATTTTTTATATTACATTAGTTTTAATAGATATCGCCGTTGTTACCCTTTTCTAATAAAGATTTTAGTTTTAACTTTTTCCCAATTTGTATACAGATTGTTAATCAATGGGTAGTAAATACCTAGGGAATTTAGCATTCCTATCATACCTTGTTCTAGAGCATAAACCAACACACATACAGTATAACAGTAGGATCATATTTTAACCATAATAATAAAAGAGGGTAAAACAGTAATGGGTTCCGTTACACACCTCCCCCATGACCATAAGCCGGCATACACGGTCTGATCCCAACGGATCGGCCTGGGGATGTCCGGACAAAACGATTTGTTGGTCACTTCTACAGTTTGACAACCCATCAGCATTACTGCAATTCACATTTCCTCATATTTCAAGAACAAAACAAACGCACACTTCATACAGCATTCACAGCAATAAACATTTCAAGGAGAGGGAAAATACATTTTACAAACTGGTTTCAGACAATTAAATAATGAAGCAGAAAAGCATCAGACTTCCAAATGAACTGAAGTCTTTTAGCAAAACCGTCCCAAGTTGCAAAGTACATTCCTCCCCCAGCTTGTGGTCGGGCCCCTATTGTACAGGGCCCACTGTTCTTCCCCTGTACACCCACCCAAAAAAATCCAGGATCCCATCCCAACAGTCCAGGATCCCAGTGTCCAAAAGGTGGGCCACAATCTCTGTCCCATAGAAAACCCCCTTCCATATAAAACATTCCTGCTCATCCCCTCTATCGTCGGCTAATGCTCGGTACTTTTGGAGGGTGGGGTCCTGTCTAGTTTCCCTCCCAAGCTCTTCGGGGGTGTCCCACGCTATGGGTCTCTCTGTGGCGTTAGTGCTAAGTGTCTGCTTGTGGCTTTCCTGGGTCTCCCGACCTGTTGTAGGATCGTCCTCGGTACGGGTCTGTGAGCAGGTGGTCATGGGACAAGCAGCAGCAGTCGTGGGTAAAAAGCCTGAGGCTAGAGGGCCAATATAGTTGCCCAGCACGACCTCCGCAGGTAAATTGTCCATGATGCCTACTGTGGTCTTTCCCGACCCGACTCCCCAATCCAAGTGTACCCGGGTGGTGGGTAAGCGAAAAACAGCCCCCCCTGCGACACAAACAGCAACGGTACGATTAGATACATGTTCTGGTTTCACGAGATGTTTCTGCACCAAAGTTATGGTAGCGCCAGTGTCTCTTAAGCCTTGTGCTATCTGTCCATTCCCACGCACCTCTTGGCGGTGATGCTGGCGGTTATCCGGGGAGGTAGCCTGTACGGGGTTGGCCTCATACAAGATTCCCAAACACTCCTCAGGGCTCCCTTTGATTTCCAGGCAGTGAAGAGCAGAGGAACGTGATGGCGGGGTCTCTGTGTGGGGTGTTGTGCGCCTCCATTTGTTATTGGCTGATCTCAAAGGGCAATAACGGACAATATGCCCGTTGTTGCTGCAGTGATGACATGTCACTTTGTAAGATTCCCAGGACTGGTTGTAAGACCCCTGAGGGCGTGGAGGTCCTGGGGGTACTGGAGCCCGAAATTCTGTGCGTGCAGCGTAGGTTGGGGTGCGTGCCTCTGTTCTAGGTGCTGGTCGTGTGGTACCTTGGCTCACCTTCCTTGTTTCTGCGTATTCATCTGCTAGTCACGCTGCCTCAGTTAAGTTGGCAGGGCGGCGATCTCTCACCCAGTCCTGTATATCCGCAGCCAGATCTTGAAAGAAATGTTCCATCAAGAACAACTGTAACACTTCTTCTCCGGTGTTGGCATTGCACCCTCGCACCCAATGTGATGCCACCCTTTGTATTGTGTTTGCCCATTCCATGTGGGAGTCCACAGCCTTCTTCTTGGACTCCCGGAAGCGACGGCGGTATGCTTCTGGGGTTACGGCATATCGGGTTAGCAGCGCCTTTTTAACTTGCTGATATTGTAAAATATCCTCTGGAGCAAGAGCCCAAAAGGCTTCATTGGCTTTGCCCGACAATTTCTCAGACAAAATAGTGACCCATTGGTCTGGTGGTACCTGGTGTAGTGAGCACTGCCTCTCAAAGTCAGCAAAATATCCATCTATTTCCTCCTCACTTTCTACAAAAGCTTTAAATGCAGTGAACGGTATTTTCTTTACTGTAGCAGTGTGGGGGGGGGGGGGGGGTAGGAACTGCCTGTGTAATGGACTGTCTAGCTCTTACCAGTTCCGTTTCTTGTCTCCTCTTTGTTTCTATCTCCTACCTTGTTTCCCGGAGCAGCTGGTTTATAAGTTCCACGGACGTTTTGAGATACAAGGATAATCTCCCCCGTACAATACCAGTAATTACATCATCCTCGCTGACAGATGTAAGGGGCTCCGTTACTTCTATGGATCTATCCATTTCGTCCAGCTCCAGCAGGCCAGTTATCAGCTCCCTCCGTGGCCTGTTACTGGCACTCCTACCACGACTCTCCAATAAATCTTTTAGTGTGGGGTCTTTTCTCCTTGGTGTACTGAGACTCCATTCAGCACTTGCTCTCTGCATAAAAGGACCATCCCACCGCTGCCAACCAATGTAACTGCTACCCCGGTAGTGAGAGGGTATCAGCCGTTGGAGACGTCCTTTTCCCTGGCAAGCTGCTGTGTAAAAGTGAAGTTGGTATAAACCCATCCAAGAGTTCCAGAGGGAGAGTCAGGTTCAGGATTAAATATCCATATAGAAGCACTGCGCAGTCTCAGAAGCCCAGACCAACCATATTGGACGACACTTTCTTGGGAGTCAAAGAATACTGTCTTTATTTTGTTGTGCAGAAATATATATACCCATCTCTTCCCACAGGCAATACACATCCCCCATAGTTGGCCACACAATACACATAGAGAGACAATAGGTGTGGTCACACCTCCCTGAGGCTATCTGGCTACGTTGATACAATCAGACATTGATCAGATTATACGTCTTTGTTCTTATGTCTGATAATGAAAACACTTTATACAATATACTTTCTTATCTTATGAGGAGTCTCTGTAATAGGATTATCTATTATGCCAAGGTCTGCAATAGTCTGGGCTAATATTCTGCAGAGCATAAACCAACATACATACAGTATAACAGTAGGATCATATTTTAATCATAATAATAAAATAGGGTAAAACAGTAATGGGTTCCGTTACAATCGGCTTATTAAAATTGGAGAAGGCAGAACAGAAAAAATACCACATTTACCTGACGACAATGTGGAGATCCCGCCTCATATGATTTGTCACCAAGATATTATATCGGCTATATTTGTAGGCAATATAAATAACCAGGAATATTCGGAGCTTGCCAACCAAGTCATACTAACGTGTAAAAATAAGGATGCATTAATCCTCAATAATGAAATCTTTAAAAAAATTAATGCACCACAAAGAAATTATCACAGTGCTGATTCTGTACTTGCTGATGACAATGAAAGTCAGGCTAACTTTTCTACTGAATTCATAAACTCACTAACTCCTTCTGGAATGCCACCACATATTTTGCAGCTAAAGAAAGGTGCAATTATCATGTTACTGCGAAATATGAACCCCAAAAAAGGCCTATGCAATGGGACAAGATTAATTGTTCAACAATTAAAGGACCATTTTATAGATGCTGAAATTTTAACTGGCACCCATAAAGGAGAGAGAGTTTTCATACCAAGAATAGATTTAGCACCAAGTGAAAGTAGTCTCCCTTTTATACTTCAAAGAAGACAATTTCCCATTATTATGGCATTTGCCATGACCTTTAATAAATCACAAGGTCAAACGTTCAAATCTGTCGGTATTTTCTTGGAAGAACCAGTATTTGCACATGGTCAATTGTACGTTGCATTGTCACGGTGCAAAAATCCACAGGCTATTAAAGTTTACATTGAAAAGAATGAAAGTCAAGGTGATTTATTAGAAGATGGACGTATTTTTACTAAAAACATTGTCTACTATGAAGTACTATAACTTTTCAGTATAGAAATTAAACCCATGCAAAACAAATTTAAATGCATTCAAAAATACAAAACAATTTGTTGTTTATTCATTCATAATTAATGGAAGTACTGTTTATGGATGATTCGCCTCACAAAATACTTGCCTTGCATTTTTTTTTTATTATGTTAAAATGTTATTTAACTATGTTACTGTTTCTAATGTTACAAGTTTGAAAACAATATTTTCAAGTTCAACATATTACAAAGTTCATGTTAAGAGCTCAACCAGGTTTTAAGTCACAATGTAAATATTGTCTGTTATCTTAAGATTACTACCTGGATTAATGTTTATTGCCAGTTCATGGGGTCAGTAAGGAATTAATTTAATTGGGTACGTTTTAAGGAGAGTTTTTACTGTTTGCCTTCCTCTACATTTCATGTATATTGAAGTTAACAATTATTCTGATAGAAATTGCATGTTAATACTGATTAGTTTAAAGTTCAACTGTTTTTACATTCAAATGTTAATACTTTTAATTCAAAATTATGTATAAATATTAATTTACTATGTTACTGTTTATAATGTTCCAAGTTGTAAAAATGTTTTTTTCAAGTTCCTTAGTTACACAGATAAGAAACTTCAAGTTTCAAAAAATATTATGTCAAGTTTCTGACTTAAACATATTACAAAGTTCATGTTAAAATTGGGTACTTTTAAAGGAGGGTTTTTAATATTTGTCTTACTCTGGATTAAATGTATAGTGAAGTTAACAATTCTTCAGATAGAAATTACATGTTAAAAAACCATTACCTCAAGTTTACAATACTGATTAGTTTAAAGTTCAACTGTTTTTACATTCAACTGTTAATACTTTTAATACAAAATTATGTTAAAAAATGTATTCACTATGTTACTGTTTATAATCTTCCAAGTTCTAAAAATGTTTTGTCGAATTCCAAAGTTACACAGATAATAAAGTTCAAGTTTAAAAAAATATACTTTCAAGTTTCTTACTTACATATATTTCAAACTTCATGTTAAAATTGTGTACGTTTGAACAAGGGGTTTTACTCTTTGCTTTCCTCTGGATTCAATGTATATTGAAGTTAACAATTCTTCAGATACAAATTGCATGTTAAAAAAACATTACCTCAACTTTACAATACTGATTAATTTAAAGTTCAACTGTTCTTACATTCAAATGTTAATACTTTTAATACAAAATGCTTTAAGAGTTATTGTTCACCAAGAGAACATTTTACAAAAATACACGTTTAATATCACAATACTTACAAGTGTCAAATATGTTTCTTAAAAACTAAACAACTTTACAAACATACACATCACATTGCCATCATTTTTTGATGGGCAAGTTGCTAGTAGAAATATAAAATGGATCAGGATCATTATTTATGTATCCAATCCTAATTATCATTATTTACTAAATGAAAGTACTGCCTTCTGTTTTGTTTAACACTGTGTTGTCATTAAGTCATTTTAGAGTACTAGGTGGAGGAACATTGTACCCACAATATTTTAGCAGAAATTATGTTTTATAAAGTTTGCTAAACAGAACACAAATGCTATTAAATGAAGTACTTTATTAACCTTATTGTTGTGTTGCTACTTTTGATCTTCTGAATGCAGAAGTGCGAACATGTAATGTCATTAGTTCATTGGAAGGCTTTTCTTAGAAATAAAACATCTGAACATCCTGTTGATTTATATTCCCCATAGCCATTGCTTGCCCTCATAGTGCTAGATCATCAGACTGTGAGAGCTGTTTGTCACACTGTCCTGTGAAGGATACAGTGTGTGAAAGAAAATGTGTACGAGGCTGTGAATGTGTTCTGCCTGGATATGTCATACATGAAGGGGCCTGCATTCCAGCAAACAAATGTCCCATTGTTCCTAAACAAGGTAAGCACCATGCAGGTACCACAAGAATATGTAGAAAGTTTGGAAATACATTGTGGTTTCCAAATGAGAGGGTTTTTTGAGGGAGCATTTTGAGGCCCTTAAAGGCAGTCATGACTATTCTTTCCTAAAAGGGAGAATTGTATGAATTAATTTTGGAAACACTAACTTGGGGAGTTCAATTTGTGTGGGATTGCGTGGCCACAGACAATTTTGTAAGGCTAGTGGAATATTAAGGTAACTGAGATAAGGAAAGATGGACAAAGATATAAGTCCATCAGCAATCAATAGCCTGAAGAGCTAACAATCTGTTTGCATTTTCCGGCAGCATACAAAGTACAGTGAGTGTTGGTGCTCTGATAATAAAGTGTAAGGAATGTCCCAACTGTGCATTGGAAATAGGCTGCATGCGCGAGGTAAATACGTTGATTTAGTTGTGTAAAGCGCCATTGTAGATTTGTAACGTTATTAATGTGTTACGCGGCTCGCAAGCATTTTCCGTCATTGGTAATAGTGTATTTTGTAGTTTGTACGTTCCTGTGTGAAAGTGCTTTTTTTTGGACAACCATTTTTCTTGCTTAGGCGATTTTCAAGTGGCGAAAGTCATCAAAATAGCCTTAGATTGACATTTCACCTCACTCTCAGATGTCCTGGCTGTTCCTCCGTGCTGTGTGTAATATTTTTGTTGTATTTTTTTTTTCTTTGTGTTTTTTGTGTTGTTTGGATTTTCGTGGTTCGGTCGTTAACCTCTTATTTTTGCTATCTTCTATTTTTTTTTCAAAGTCCCGCGTTTTGTAATTTTTTTTTTTCAAAGTCCTGCGTCTCGTAATATTTTTTTTTAAGTCCATCTTCTCTTTCACACACATATCAGTTAGACATTTTATATGGTAATGTATCACAATCTACATATTTATGCTCATAATTATGATATTTATGCTTATAATTCACAGGTGACTCCTGTCCTGCAGGCCTAATATGGAAATCATGTGCAAGTTGCAGTGATTTCTGTCCTGACTTAGATGGGAAATGTAAAGAGGGCTGCAGAAAGGGCTGTGTCTGTGAGAAAAAAGATAATGTCTTGTATAATGGAAAATGCACGGATATCATGTACTGTCCAAAAATTCCTCAAATGAGTGAGTATCTTTCGGTTTGCTTTCTGCACCAGCTAAAATAAGATTCCACTTATTTCCAAAGCTCCAGGACTCAATTCTATATGATACACCTTGGTCACACCAAAAAATTACTTAATCATACAGGGGTGTGAGAGAAACAGTTTCCTGTGCCACTAAATATGTATTTATAGTTACATAGTTACATAGGGCCTCATTCTATTATCGGCCGTAAATCGGCCGTAAGGCTGCGATTCCTTGCGAGGGTTCAGTTAACTCGCGATTCTATTATACGGCCCCGCAAGGATCTCCTTTTACGGCCGGCCGCATATCTTGGAACCGGCCGTAATCTGTGAAATATAAAAACTGAAAAATAAATTCAAGCCTGCACTGTACAGCTCTGTAAATGCTAGGGATCATATTGGGGGACATGAGGATTAAAAGGAACCCACTCTCAAGCTTGCACATCTGCCCAAACCCGAGTTCAAATTAACTGTTTATTTGCCGGCTGCGGCGTGGGTGTGTCTGAGGTGCTCCAAGCACTCTGGACTTTTTACATGGATATTTTACGGATATTAAAAATTAAATATTTTACGGATTTGAGTACAGGATAATTATGTGCTATTTTTTCTAACACCTAAAATCCCTTTATAGTCTTCTCAAAGTGCAGGATGGCTTTATTTGAGCTATTTTATGTGCTTAATTGGTGCTAGCGAGACCTTTTTCCTGCAAGTAACTGCGGCTCGTTTTTAGCCTTGCAGAGAGGTTTCCCGGAGCAATTGAATTGCAAATCTCTTGCGGCCGTTTAAGATCAAAGGCTTTCCTCCGGCGCGAGCGGCCGCAAGAGATAGCAAGGCACCGGCCGCAAGCCTGCCGGAATCCCCGGCCGTAAGGGAATAGAATAGCAGAATAGCTTGCGGCCGGTCCTTGCGGCCCCGCAACGGCTGCGGCCGATAATAGAATGAGGCCCATAGTATTTAAGGTTGAAAAAAGACCTTCAGTCCATCAAGTTCAACCTTTCAAGATCTCCTCCGATCTGCAATATGCGGATTAACTATTAATTAATTAGTTGTATTAATAAAATAAAAAATAAAAAATCAAATCCCTTCTGATCCCAGACACCGGCGACCGGACTTCTCCCTGGATCAATACTGCCTCTCTAATTATCCATGATAACCCTGAATTCCCTTTTTAATTAGAAATAAATCCAGTCCCCTTTTAAAGTTATCTATCGAATCCACTGTCACCACCTCCTCTGGTAGAGAACTCCACAGATTAACCACCTTAACTGTGAAGAACCCTTTTCTTTCTTTAAGGTGGAATCTTTTTATTTCTAACCTCAAGGGATGTCCTCTTGTCAGTTGAAAACCTCTTGGCACAAAAAGCTCCCTTGAGAAATCTTTATACTGACCCTGGATGTATTTATATACGGTAATCATATCTCCTCTTAGACACCTTTTTTCTAGAGAAAATAAGTTTAATTTGGTTAGTCTTTCTTCATAACTTAGCCCCTCCATTCCCCTTATTAGTTTTGTACCTTTTCCAGCTCTAAAATGTCCTTTTTATGAAGTGGTGCCCAAAATTTTACTCCATATTCCAAATGAGGGCGTACTAGAGATTTGTAGAGTGGCAGAATTATATTTGCTTCCCTGGCTTCTATACCCTTCTTAATACATGCTAATATTTTATTTGCCGTTACAGCTGCTGCTTGGCTTTGAGCACTGTTACCTAGATGGTTGTCCACAAGCACTCCCAAATCCCTTTCAATATCTGATACACCTAGATTTGCTCCATTAAGATTATAAATTGCATGACTATTTTTCCTTCCCAGATGCATAACTTTACATTTATTCGTATTAAATCTCATATGCCATTTAGATGCCCATTCCTCAAGTTTATGTAAATCCCTTTGGAGGAAAGCACATCACTATCTGATTTAATAACCTTGCACAACTTTGGGTCATCAGCGAAAATGGAGACACCACACTCCAATCCTACCTCTAAGTCATTAATAAATATGTTAAAAAGGAGAGGACATAATACTGAACCCTGAAGAACCCCACTTACCACATTAGTCCAATCGGAGTTTGTTCCATTTACAACATCCTTTGCTTCCTGTCTTTTAGACAGCTCTCAATCCATGAGCAGATATTTCCTGCAATTCCTGTATCTCTTAGTTTGCACAATAGTCTCCCATGTGGCACTGTATCAAAAGCTTTTGCAAAATCAAAAAAAAAATACATCCACTGAGTTGCCTTGATCCAGGTTCCTACTAACCTCCTCATAGAAACTAATTAGATTTGTTTGACATGACCTATCTCTTTATAAATCCATGTTGACTCCTACTTATAATCCTGTTCAAATAGACATATTCTTGTATATTATCCCTTAATAACCCTTCTAAAAGCTTCCCCACTACAGAAGTGAGGCTCACTGGTCTATAATTCCCCGGATGTGCTCTTGCTCCCTTTTTAAATATAGGTATCACATCAGTTTTTCTCCAGTCATCTGGTAGAGACCCTATGTTGAGTGAATCTTGAAAAATTAAATATAATGGTTTGGCTATTACAGAACCCAGTTCCCTTAGTACCCTTGGATGTATTCCATCAGGACCCGGGCTTTATTAACATTTATTTTTTCCAACCTCTTTTGGATTACTTCCTGTGTTAACCAATTATTTGGCAAAGGTATTGTAGCCCCAATATGTTGCAGTGTCCCAACCACTGGTACCTCCCTTGTGTATACCGAAGAAAATAATCTATTTAGCTCATCTGCCTTTTCTTTGTCACTAATTATCAGATGGCCTGTGTCACATTGTAATATTCCTATAGCTTCCTTCCTCACCTTCTTCCCATTAATATACTTAAAAAATATTTTAGGGTTAGTCTTACTCTTTTTTTGCAAAAAATGTTTTATTTTCTATTTAAGCCAGTCTAGTAGCCCTTTTGCAAGCCTTGTTGATTTCCATGTATTCCTGTAAGGCAGTCTCTGTCCCCTCTTGTTTGTATAATTTGAATGCCTGTTTTTTACTACGTATCTTGATCTTTAAATCATTGTTAAGCCACGTTGGATGTAATTTACTCCTTTTACTTTTATTCCCACATGGTATATGTCGATGTGTATGTATATTTAGTAAGGATTTAAATGTTGTCCATTTATGTTCAGTGTTTTTACCCGACGGTTCTCTGTCCCAGTCTATACTTTGTATTGCTGCCCTTAGACCGTTAAAATCTGCCCTTTTAAAATTAAGAGTTTTTGTTGGCCCCTTAAAATGTTTTTTTTTTAATTCAATCTCAAATGAGACTGTGTTGTGATCACTATTTCCCAAAGGTTGCCCTATTCCAACATTTGATACTATATCAATATTATTTGTGATGAGTAAATGTAAGATTGCCTCATTTCTAGTAGGTTCTTGTACAACCTGGGCCAGATAATGATCCCTGAGTGTACTCAAAAACCTGCTCCCCTTAGATGAACTGCTGGTTTCATTTATCCAGTTTATTTCAGGGTAATTAAAATCTCCCATTATTAGAACTTGCTTAGCTGCATTTTCAATCTGTAACAATAATTGTATTTCCTCACTTTCAGCTATATTTGGGGGTTTATAGCATACTCCTACTAATATTATTAACAATTCAATGTTTTCACGCTGATTGAAACAAATAATGATCTACTAAGTTGTAGACTAGACACTGAAAAAAGAAGATTTTTTTTGAATGAATCAATGAAGTGGATGTGTTTACTGAGAGTTATCTGTAAAGCTCTGCCTTTTTAAGCAAAACTTGAAATTGATTGATTGACCAATGGATGAATACTATATATTACTAGCGACTTGCCCATCAAAAATGACTGGGCAATAACATTTGAAATCATGGGAATGCTGTTTGACACACAATGTAAACCTTTTTGTAGTCTGAAGACCTTCGGCGCTCATGGCGAGCCTCTCCTCTCATCTACAGCACTATTGTTATTGGATATGAAAAACTCATTCATAAATATAAAACTATAAGTTGCGTGCTTAAAAATAATGATGATCTGAATAGTGTGCTATGTGAAGATTGAATTCCTTCGAGGAATAAATAAATTGTAGAAAATTAACAAAAAGAAAGAAGCTTAAGATTACAAAATGGTTGTCTCTTGTAATTTTAGAAGTTTTCAAAAAGAGAAGGAAATGAAAGGCCACGGTGAAATATATGTTCAATTAATTGCAGCATTCCACAGAATAGCAAGAAAAGATAGGGAATCATTATGAAGTGAGCAATGCAAAGAAATGGAGGAGGATAACAGAATGCAAAAGACAAGAGATCTGTTTAGGAAAATTAGTAGACACTTTCATGCAAAAATGTGAAAGAAAAAGATGGTAGGGGTAGGGATCTAACAGAAATGCAAGAAATTGAGAGGTGCTATATGGAAGAAACATAATATCACTGAAACTTATGATGGTTTGGTGACCTGTCCGGAGAGAGTCATCCTGGAGAGCAAAGCTCAGTGGGCACTAAGAACTATTGATAGCAACAAGGCTGAAGGAGCTGTTGGTAACCCAGCCTTGCAAAATGATGCTGTTAAGGTGCTGCACACGATATGCCAGCATATTTGAAAAACACAGCAGTGACCATTGGATTGAAAAACTTCATATTCCAGTTCCAAAACAGGAGAACTGGCAGTGTGTGCTCATTTATCTAAAAGCTGTATTCAAATCATGTTTCAGCAATATAATGCTCAAGATTCTGCAAGCCAGGCACCAGCAAGTTATGGAACAAGAAATGCTAGACGTACAAGCTGGATTCAGAAAAAAACAAAAGCACTGGAAATCAAATCGCCAAGAGCCACTGGATAATAAAGAAAGCAAAACATTTCTGTTTTACAATACATTTACAGTACTTCTATTACATTGATGCACTCAAATCTTTCAGTGTGTAACCCTTAAGAAAACGTGGCAAGTTCTTAAATGGGTATACTGGATCACCTTATCTGCCTTTTGAGGAATCTGAACAGGCATCAAGAAACAACAGCTAGAACAGAGCATGGAACACCTGAATGATTTAAGATTGGCAAAGGAGTATGAAAAGGCTGGATATTTTGACTCTATCTATTTAAAATATAAAATACATTTTAAGAAATGCTGGGCTAGCAGAATAAGGCTAGAATTAATATCACTAGGGGAAACATCAATAACCTCAGATATGCAGATGATTACGATTCTGATGGCTAAAAATAAGGAGGAGTTGGGGATCTTGCTGATGAAGGTGAAAAATAAAGTCTAACAGTTGGTTTGTTGCTTAACATTAAAAAGACTAAAATAATGTCAACCAGCCCTATTAATTCTTGCAAATAGATGGAGAGAATGTAGTCAGTAACAAATTTTATTTTCCTGGTGACTTCGGACAGAAAATCAAAAGACATCAAGATATCAAAAAGACATCAATTCGTCAACAAAGGGTCGTATAGCTATTGTCTTCACAGTAATATTTTTTTTTCGTGTGTTAGAAAGTTTTTCTCCTCCATCTTTCCTCCTATTCCTTTTCTGCCTGCTTTCCCTTCATCTTGTCACAGATATTACAGATATACGTTATATGTGTTACAATATTATGATACTTCCCAGAGATACCAAGCTCTCATTTATATTTTACCTCTTCCTATGTTCTTATCCACAGTTCCACGATCGTGTCCTCGGGATTCCACATGGAGTTCCTGCTTAAAGTGCGATGCATTCTGCTTTCCTAAAAAACATTGTAATAAACACTGTGAAAAAGGCTGTAAATGCAATCAAGAAGGCTTTTATTTCTTTGTTGGGAGATGCATAAAAATGCAAGGATGTGTTCACAAAAACGTAAGTATTCTGCAAAAGAAAAAAGGTGGCCAAATAATTTTACTATTATTATTATTGTCATTATTATCTTTTGTTTGTGAAGCATCAACAAATTCCCATGCGCCAGGGATGCATTAACACGTGTAAAAGTTATTGTTCATTTTGAAGACATTTGCATAAACACATCATTACTTGTTGAGAAGAGGGTTATACTCTCATGAGATCTTACAATCTAGATATTTGGTTATGTAGAAAAAGTATGTAAATGAGTGAAGGTGTTTCTTGTAACATGTCAGGACAGGGGAAAAGAAAATATTTCCATTGTGTCTGATTTTTTATAAAATTTATCTATATTATCTTAATTTTCATACAAAAAATACTGTTCTTTTGTAACTGTTTAAAATATAACTTTTAGGGTTCAGTGCCCTGAAGCTGCATGAGAGAAAACATTCTCCACATGAGCTTCTGTCAGACTAGAAAAAAATAACTAGAACAAAATATTGGCTGATCATTACCCATGGCAATTTCATGATGGAAGATACCAGACAGTTGGATTCTATTGAGTAGAACAACCACGTGATTGAGACCCTGGTTTTCAACAACCTGCTACCCAACTGCCTTCCCCTCACAGTGTAGCCTCTCACCTTTCTCAATTACTATAGTGCTGAGCAACTGAAGGGGGAATGATCTTGATCTGTACCCATCACACTCTCACCTTGGAGAACCATTCTGAATTTCCCTGCTGATCGAAGAAAACTGGAGATATAAGTAGGAGAACCCTTTGCCATCATCTTAGACTGGCCTTTGAGAGACCTTCAACAAGCTTACAATTTGGACGCTCCTCTAATCGGGAAGGTGTTTGCTCACAGTGTGCCATAGGGCCTGCTCATACCAATGAGTTATCTTTGGGTATACTTCTCCTGTCAAAGCATGAGCATGCATCCAGTGCTATCTTGGTGGGGACAGGTATCATCAAGGTCATCTTGTCTTCCAGAAACATTGGACACTGGCAGAGGAACCTTTCATTTATACAGTTCAAATCTTGGCTGTGTGGCAACAAAATCTGCAGATTCTCAAAGTTGCTATAGCTTTGTGTGAACAGCTACCAAATTAACTCTCACTGCTTTTGAGTCCTGAGTTCATTTTATTGATATCTTCTGGAACTGCCAGAGTGTCTGAATGAGAGTCCTAGCTTATGAAGCACCCACTGCATCTTCATCTAAACATTGCCTTCTAGGTATTTATGGTCTTTGTTACGGCACAGAAACATTTTCATGTTAGCCATAAAAAAAACATAAATTGGATGGAAATTGAACTCGTCTAGTCTTTATTGATACTGCAAAATATAATTATATAATAATAAATGAACCAACTTATTCAATATAAGCTCACATCTATATGTATGGATCTAAATATATTAGAAATAAAAAGGAGCTAAGGAAGCAAATAACAATCTCTTACAAATATTTTTTTAGATAGCATAGATAGGGCCTCATTCAAATGCGATTTGGCCAATTAAATAGGGCTCTATATAAGCACATAGCATTTTTTTTACAGAGGTTTTAGTTTGTGAACTTCTATCCAAAAGCAAGGCCTTCACTAACTATAAACATCTGTAAAAAATATGCTATGTGCTTATATAGAGCCCTATTCAATTGGCCAAATCACATTTGAATGAGGCCCATAGAGTCCAGGAACTTTGAGGAAGTCGAGCAGTTCTTTTGATTGTTCCTGTTTTTAATATTTTTTTCTCCTTTTTTATTTTTCCTTTTTTTTTTCCGGAAGAACATAACATTACACAAATAATTAATAGTTGCAAAGTAAAAAACATACATTATACAAACATATTATTCAAGGTTTACATTAAATAAGCTTAACTTCTATATAATTCACTTTCTTTTATTATTTTTCTTTTATTAAGCAAAACTAGAGAACATAAAATAAACTTTAATTTGTAACTTATATACTAATATCCTCTTAATTTTTCCACAGCTATAATTTTTTGTTATTGTATAATCCTATTGATCCAAGAAGCTCATTACTTGTCATAATTTAAAAAAACGTAGTTTGTCAGTCTTTCTAAATAGGCCGCTTCTATGATAAAACTATTGGATAATACTACCAAATATAGAAAGATGCTTTAAAGCAAAAAATATTTTTTAATATCCTGTTTAATTTTGTTGATATACATTCTATGAAAGTGCCATTTCTACAACTATTACTTTGAAAAGCTAGACTTAGTTCCCATTCTCTGATATTTATATTAATGTTTTGATCATTTTTTTTTTTTTAAATTTGCATAAGGAGTTTTTATCTAGTTTATTTCATAATCTATATATAGTAATTCTCCCCTCCTCTCTTCATTTAGATCTTCTAAACATTTTATTCTCAAAATCGGTAAGTGGTCCTATAGATATAAATAGAAAAACTTTATTAATTCAATGCATTTCTTCTAAATTTTTAAATTGCATCTATGTTCCTTTTCTAGTAAAATGTCTTACTCTTGTTAAAGTTTAATACATATTTAAGGTTTAAGAATGTTGACCTACCGGAAAATTTATGTTATATCTGATAGGTGTCATTGGTGATTTTAGGGTTGTTATTCAATTGCTCCCCTAGAAATTCTCAGAAGCCTGATTCACAACTACAGGAGTTTTGAAAAGCTAAGTACGTGAGCTATTCTATGGCTCCTGGAAAAAAAAATACATAAAACTTGGGAAATCAAGCCTTATTTCTGACAATTATAATGTTAATCCTTAGCGATGGATTTGAAGCATCCAGTCTTCTTGGAGGCAATTTTTTGTGTCTTTATCTGGGTTGAAAGTACCTGTGGGCTTTTTTTTAAATTTGGGGCACTCATAAGGTCTTTGGTAAATTCCGCAATGGAAAATGATTATGGTAACCTCCTTCACTTGATGCCCTAAGCATGTACTTACTTTGTTAAATGGTTAATCCAGCCCTGGAAAACTTGGTGATGATTTACAAGGTCATTGTGAGTCTCTCCCCTGTCTACTTCCTCCCTTGTTTCCTTTCCCTCCTCCTCTCCCTCACTTGTGTATCATTTCCCCCTCCTCTCTCTCCCTTGTGTCTCATTTCCCCTTTCTCTCTCTTTTCCTTGTATCTCTTTTCCCGCTTCTCTCTCTCTCCCTTGTGTCCCATTTTCCCCCTCCTTTCCCTCTCTTTTGTCTCATTTCCCCATCCTCTCCATCCCTTGTGTCTCATTTCCCTCTCCTCTCCCTCCCTTGTGTCTCATTTTCCCCCCTCCCCTCCCTCTTTTGTGTCTCATTTCCCACCTCCTCTCTCTCCCTTGTGTCTCATTTCCCCCTCCTCTCCCTCCCTTCTGTACCTGATCTCATTGGTGGTTCAGCGGAGCAGTGGGGTGGGGTCCCACCCCTGCCGGCGCGTCCTCTCTTTAGCGTAGGGACATAGCAATGATGTAATGACCCTGCAGAGAGGACGTGCCAGCAGGGGTGTGGCACCATTGGTCCGCTGAACCACCAATGAAGGAGCAGCCTAAGGGGTCCGTAATTCTTCGGAGGTACGTTCTGGGCACTGGGGGAGGCAGAGGGGGAGATGAGAGAGAGGCAGAATGGAGATGAGAGAGTTGCACACAGTGGGTGATGTAAACCCTGCGGGACTCGGGATGAGCGCCTGTGGCGCTCATCGCGAGCCCTGCAATGAGCGCCAAAGGCCTAAGTCCCACGCACCTTGCGATGAGTGCCTTCGCGAGGCCCTCAATATTTAACATTGCGTGACCATCGGCCCGTAGATCCACAACTATTATATGTGATCTATTGAACAGTTTGAGTGAGCTGTAAATTGATAAATCTTAATACTTTTTGTATTACTTTGTAAGGTAGCCACTTTATGTATTATATTTCCCCTTTTGAAAGTAATTATTTTTCCATCTATCTATCTATCTTGGTTAATCTGATCCTACATTCCATGCCATAGTTTGTTTTACCTGTGGTGCAGTAATAAATATCTAACTTTGGTTTTGAGAAATCTCCTTTTGTTTCCCGCTTCTCTCTCTCTCCCTTGTGTCCCATTTTCCCCCTCCTTTCCCTCTCTTTTGTCTCATTTCCCCATCCTCTCCATCCCTTGTGTCTCATTTCCCTCTCCTCTCCCTCCCTTGTGTCTCATTTTCCCCCCTCCCCTCCCTCTTTTGTGTCTCATTTCCCACCTCCTCTCTCTCCCTTGTGTCTCATTTCCCCCTCCTCTCACTCCCTTCTGTACCTGATCTCATTGGTGGTTCAGCGGAGCAGTGGGGTGGGGTCCCACCCCTGCCGGCGCGTCCTCTCTTTAGCGTAGGGACATAGCAATGATGTAATGACCCTGCAGAGAGGACGTGCCAGCAGGGGTGTGGCACCATTGGTCCGCTGAACCACCAATGAAGGAGCAGCCTAAGGGGTCCGTAATTCTTCGGAGGTACGTTCTGGGCACTGGGGGAGGCAGAGGGGGAGATGAGAGAGAGGCAGAATGGAGATGAGATAGTTGCACACAGTGGGTGATGTAAACCCTGCGGGACTCGGGATGAGCGCCTGTGGCGCTCATCGCGAGCCCTGCAATGAGCGCCAAAGGCCTAAGTCCCACGCACCTTGCGATGAGTGCCTTCGCGAGGCCCTCAATATTTAACATTGCGTGACCATCGGCCCGTAGATCCACAACTATTATATGTGATCTATTGAACAGTTTGAGTGAGCTGTAAATGGATAAATCTTAATACTTTTTGTATTACTTTGTAAGGTAGCCACTTTATGTATTATATTTCCCCTTTTGAAAGTAATTATTTTTCCATCTATCTATCTATCTTGGTTAATCTGATCCTACATTCCATGCCATAGTTTGTTTTACCTGTGGTGCAGTAATAAATATCTAACTTTGGTTTTGAGAAATCTCCTTTTGTTTGTGCATACTTTCTATTTGTATTAGCTTTTGTGAATTTATGCCTCCACGTAAATGCAAAAAATCAGATTGTAAATGCTTAATGCCCTTTCGACATAAGTGTTTTATTATGTTTTTATAGTTTCATTCTATATAAATCTTCATTTTGTGCTGGGATTTGTACTCATAAATATGTTATATATAAGGTACCTTAGTACTGTCCAGATCTTGTGGAATAATGGATGTTTTGGCTGCTAAAGTAAAATTGGAGACAACTTATCTCTGAATACCTAATAGCATCCTTTACATTTGCATCTAAAGGTCCACAGATTACTACGTAGATATTCTGCTATTTATGTTTTTTATCCATGCACACGGTCTATTTCCAGGATTTGAATGCATTATAATTACAGTGTCCTTTAATATGTACAGAAACCCATTACCATAAGAAAAAACATTATGAAATAATTTGACAATTTATATAACATAGAGGTGTTGTTTAGTTCAAAACTGAAATGTACATAAAAGATAGAAAAATAAGCGTGTAACAGCAGATAAGCCAATAAGCCAGCACCCCCCAAAACACAAGTTGCCATGTACACTGTAAAGTATGTGTATCTGGACGTATATATATATATATAAATATATATATATATATCCTGGTCTTGTGTCCTATATAGGCAGTGCATGTTACCTAATACAGGTTCATGAGCAATAGCATCTATAGTATATATATATATATATACTAGAATATTGCCCGTCAAAAAATGAGGGCAATTAAATTGTAAGTGAGCTAATGCTGTTTGGTGTATGGTAATCAAATAAATAATACATTACAAACTGAAAATACTTTGCCTATTTGGAAGTAATATATGCAGAAAGCATTGTGTTGAAGAGCTGACAATCTGTTTTGATGTTGCCACAGCATCAAATGTGGGTTTTCAGTGTTGAGGTGTAAGTGTCTGCATTGTGTGCAGTGTGTAGTGTAAATAGCCTGTGTACTTCCGCATTGTGTAAGTTAGTGTTGTAAAATGGCGCCTAATGTGTGTATTACGCGGCTGTGGCTGATTTTGCATCCTTGTTCTTGTACCTCGTACAGCTTTTTTGAAAAATCCGTATGTGTTTCGTGGTGTTTTGCGTGTTTAGGGTCCTGTAGTCTAGTTTTCGTTTTGTTCGGCGGCTATTTTTTCTCTCGCTTAGGGGTTTTTGGGTATGTAAACTCTTTAATTTCTACTTAAATTGACTTGTAATTTCACTTTTAGAGGAGCTGGGTGCCCCCCCCCCCACCTTGCTGTGGGTAAGCTTTTTATGTGTTTGTTGTGTGTATTTTTTGTGTTTTTAGTGTTTTCATGTGCGCGGGTTTCGGCCGCTAATATATATATTTTTTTGTAAGTGCCGCGGCCCGTATTTGCGGATGCTAAGTCCGTAAAAGTTGCGTTTGCTGTGGGAGCCACCACCTCCGCAAATGCGGCCCCTCGCTTCGCGAGGGTCCGTATGTGCGGGCCTAAAGTCCGCAGTTGCTGGCAAGCAGTGCCTTCGCCGCTCCTTGCCAGCAACTGCAGCCCTCACTTAGCGAGGGCCGCAGCGTTAGCAACAACTTTTGTCAACCCGCACTGTTGACAACTATATATGTGATATATATGAGGAGTATGTGTACTGCCTAGATTTTACGTTAGTGGTTTACTCTTGCTAAAGAGAAAATATCTGTGTGAATGTCATAAGTAATTTCTCTATGGTTTACATTTCTTTTCTTTTTTCTAGGAATCTTTTGCCATGATTTCCATCACTGAAACCATGCAGTGAAGATCATCTGAAAACAATGGCAATCAAAAGACCTGCTGCCAGTGCTCACAGACATTAGCAAATGTAGAATAGTTGAAAATATGTTGAGTTCTTTAACTTACGATCAAGCACAATAAATGTTCCGTATTAGTTACCAATGCACATCTTTTATTTAGTGCATAGATTATGAGCACTAGTGTGTTAGAAACTGATTCCTGCCAATATGTTCCAAATGTTCACTATACTTCTGTAACCTCCCAAAAATACATTTTCTTAAAAAAAACTTAGTTGAAATGAATCAATAATGGAATTAATTTTCTCTCTGTTCACTGTCTGCTTTGGCTATTATTCCTTTAGTTTACGTCTCTATGTTCAGTCACATACTGTAAGCACCTCTTTATTATTGTTGTATTTCTTCCCTGTAAAGGTTGAAAAATCTTATCAGTATATATGTTTCTTACATGCTGCTCCTAGTTTGCCAGCAAAATATTTATTAAAGAAAAAATTTAGTTTCATATTAACAGTAATCTTGAAGAACTATTCTTACAACCTGCAAAATATGTATAAATAAGGAATCTTAACCATTTCTCAGTTACTCCACAACAACCATTTGCAACTTCTGGATCTGTTCTCAAAAAACTCAAACTCTATAACCTACTTAGGTATCAAATGTTCATCAAAAAAAAATTAAATATATTGGGCCTGATTCAGTTGCAAGCTCCTGTTCGTCTCCGATTACAATGCTATACAATTGCTCAAGCCTGCAAGTTACTGGCCCAAAGCCTAAACCATAACCCATGCACTGGGTGGTAGCTGTTCAGGGCGGACCATCATGAATTTAGTAAGCCTGTAACCTCCCATTTGGAATCAGCCAATAGAAAATGAGACCGTCATTATTACGGCAGTAAAACATGGAGGTTACATGTCAATCAATTAGGTTCGGGGGTCCGATATGCCATCAGACTCGCAAAACCGCAAAATACAGAGTTATGAAAATGAATGCCAATACTGTACTAGTCCATATGGTGGCCTGATATGTATTAACTCATTGATACCCGAGATCGATTTAACCATGAAATCAAACATAAAAATAAATCTTATATACTGCCAATTTGCGGGCTTGAGACTGTTGTGCAATTAATTCTAATGCCTATCATCGCTTTCACCGTTATTTACAATGCAGTATTGTTTTGTTATTTGCAATTACAGTGCTACGAATAGGTCTTTAACCCCCTTACCAGTCCTCTCTAGCACTCGTAGGATTTTTGTCTTCTTTTGGCATTTACAGGCTTGGGGAAATTGAGCAATTGAATAGCGATTTACGATTTTAGCCATTGTAAGCCTGGCGAAATTGAAAGATCAAAGGCTTTGGGAGGCTGTAAGTTACTGGCTTAACTATCGCAATATTTTCAAGGCCGTAACTCGTAACCCGTTTGTAGCCTGCAAAAAGACGCCAATCGAATAGCAAATGTACTTGCAACCTCACTTACGGGCTACAGTAACATGCAAAAGCTCAATTGGCTCAGTGTTTATACAAATTAACAAAAATATTTCAAGAACTTGATTAACGGATGTCAAATCCTTTCAATATTTTGGGTGATGGATTAATTTAATTAAAACTATTTCCTTTCCCAAAATACTATATCTTATAGAAATTCCCTTTTTATAATTCCTACTGTGGACCTTAATTGTTCTTTTATTACAGCAATCTAAAAATAATTTTTGAATAATTAAATATTACAATTTAGCTAGTTCACTTTGATATGCCAAAGACTTGAGTGATAGGAAAAAAATATATACTTAGGGCCTCATTCTATTAGTGGCCGTAAATCGTCCGTAAGGCTGCGATTCCTTGCGGGGGTTCTGTTAACTCGCGATTCTATTATACGGCCCGCAAGGATCTGCCCCTTACGGCCGGCCGCATATCTTGAAACCGTCCGTAAGCTGTGAAATCTAAAAACGCAAAAATAAATTCAAGCCTGCACTGTACAGCTCTGTAAATGCTAGGGATCATATTGGGGGACATGAGGATTAAAAGTAACCCCCTCTCAAGCTTGCACATCTGCCCAAACCCGAGTTCAAATTAACTGTTTATTTTCCGGCTGCGGCGTGGGCGGGTCTGAAGTGCTCCAAGCAATCTGGACTTTTTACATGGATATTTTCCGGATATTAAAAATAAAATATTTTACGGATTTGAGTATAGGGTAATTATGTGCTATTTTTTCTAACACCTAAAATCCCTTTATAGTCTTCTCAAAGTGCAGGATGGCTTTATTTGAGCTATTTTATGTGCTTAATTGGTGCTAGCGGGACCTCTTTCCTGCAAGTAAGCAGCGGCTCGTTTTTAGCCTTGCAGAGAGGGTTCCCGGAGCAATTGAATTGCAAATAGGAATTTCTTATGGCCGAAACTCTTGCGGACGTTTTAGATCAAAGGCTTTCCTCTGGCGCGAGCGGCCGCAAGAGATAGCAAGGCACCGGCCACAAGCCTGCCGGAGCCTCCGGCCGTAAGGGAATAGAATAGCCGAATAGCTTGCGGCCCCGCAACGGCTGCGGCCGCTAAAAGAATGAGGCCCTTAGTCAAGAGACCAAAATGTTATCCCACATATAAATTTAAAATACATTTTACATGGAAATTTTCTTTGATACTAAATATTTGAATGATCAATACTGTTAAAGTTTGGCAAATTATTAAACAAAATGATTTAATTCTAAATGTATTTGACTATTTCACACTTTTCTTTATAATTTCAAATGGCAAAATGGATTAGCTGATTCTAGATATGAATAACGGTCCGCAAAAGGATTTCAAAATAATTAAGTAGAGACATTTTTACATTTCATGGTCCAAAAATAAATAATTTATATTTCTAAAATCACCTGCTTATATCTTCAGTTTTCATTTTGGAAATCAAAGTTACATATCAACCCCAGTTAGAATCAAATATGCTATTTATAAAAACTATATATGATTTTAAAATTAACTATTCCTTATCTTTATAAACTTATTTCTATGAGTTACTATTTGGGTTGGAATTTCTAAATGGTTTATAAGGGCCCACATTCGATCTCATGGGTTAGCACAAGTACAACATGTACAATAGTCTCATGGTACAGTATTTCTGCTGGTCCCTGATGTCTGGCTTGTCTTGACATTTTTATGCCTGTGCCCTTTGACTTGTTACTTTGCAATCCTCTGGTACATTAGACAGCCCCTACCATGGTGTAAACCTTTCCTCATACTTTTACATGTATCTCATTATAAACATACTTTTAGAAGTTTAAAATATGTTCCTGCTATATACGTCCAGAAGGTTATATATAGATTTTATCTTGCTCTTAAATTACCTTCACAAATTGATATACTAAACCTTCATTGTTGTATTAAACATAATAAAAATTAAGCTATGCTTGATCATTGTTTATGGTCATGTATTTAATAAAACAAATTCTGGAATATAGCGATGGTATTCGACAGCAACAGTATATAACATGTAAAATAAAATCTCCAACTGTAGGCTGTGTGGGTTGTTGTTCTAACAATCTGGTATTTATCTGTGTGTATATAAGGTACGTGTGAGTTCACTTGTGTTTTATTCTCGCGTTTTGAGAAACCCTGTTAGTATCAAAATGAAAAAAGATCAGGGTTCATCAAGAGGGAAAAACAAGGATAAAGATAAAAAGGTTCATACAAAAGGTGAGGGGAAAAATTCTCTCCTAGAGATAGCACAAAAAGAAAAATTTGAATTTTTCTCAATCACAAATGGATTTGTCTATGGAGAATTTAGTCTATAGTGACAAGGGGAAAAGCACAGAACCCAATTTAGAAGAAGGTGCGGACCCCATTAGTGAAGAAAATGAAATCCTCACCTTAGATTTCATGAGAAACTTGTTTGAAGAATTTCAAACACAGTTGAGAAATTATATTTTATGAGAAGTATCCAATATTACTAAAGCAGTTAACTCTCTGCTTGATAGAAGAAATCCCCTAGAAGCAGGTCAGGAGAACATAAACACAGTAAATCAGACATTGATATCACGAGTAATTGGTTTAGAGGGAGAAGTAAAATTACTTTTATAAAAAACCTGCAGACTCGAAGATTCTTCAAGAAGAAATAATCTGAGACTGTGGGGAATTCCAAAAAAGATTCTCCCAGGTGAATTACATGAATACCTAACTGCATTTTTTAACTCTTTGATCCCTACAGAGAAGCAAAAGGAAAATATGATCGATAAGGCACACAAAATACTGCTTCCTAGAAATCTCCTGAAAGACACTCCAAGGGATGTTATAGTTATATTTCAATGGTCCTTCTATAGGGAATTTTTATTAAAAGTTGGTAGAGAGCTGAAGAACTTTGGAAAACCTTGTGAAAATATTCTTATCTTTCAGTATCTCTCAAGTGAGACACTACAAAAAAGAAGGGATTTTGGTAAGATTACCAAAACCCTGATGAGAGATAAAATCCCTTATAAATGGGGTTATCCAGTTAAATTAATCATATTAAAAAAAGATCAGAAAATAATATTTAACATTGTATGGAAAAGGTCTTAACTCCTTAGTTTAATATAACTGACAAATAGAATAAAGATATATTTATACAATAGTAATACTTAGCCATACTGGCAATTAGTGAGCTAGTTTTTTTTTTCACTGTCACTAAAGCAGGTGCAAGTTGGATGGAAAGATGAGTGGATTGGGGGAGAAGGAGTTAGATCCTCTCCTCTGCCTGTCTTATACCCTCTTATCTGTTTTGTAGAGTATTTTGGTGCTCAATATCCAAATAGGTAACTAATCAATGCTGGGGTTCTCTCCATAAAGACTGGTCAAAGTCTCTCCCTTTTAGACTAATTTTTCATCAAAATTATGACAGTATTTAATGTGAACATACTGTCAGGTGAGGAATTGTTGTTGTATATATGTAAATGTGTATGTATGTATGTTTATTGTTTTTTTTGGTTGTATTATTATGTATGTAAAAGGTGTAAAGGTATTCCTGCTTGAGACAAGGAATGGTCGCTCTGTTCAAGTCCCATAGTAATATGGAGTAGTGAGGGAGTAAAAGATGGGGTAGACTTACTAGGTGATAAAAGACACTTCCTAGAGAATTTACCACAGTGAAATGTCTTCCTCTATAATCATTATATCACAGAATGTGAAAGGTATTAATTCTCCATGTAAAATACTTTTGGCTATATATTTTTTTTTCAGAAAGAAGATGCAGATGTTATCTGCATTTACGATACTCACTGGATCAGAGGTAAAGAGCCAAACCTGCTGAACAGAACTTTTAACTTGTGTATTAACTCTAGATTTAGGAAAAAGTCAAAAGGAGTGTCCATTATGTTCAACAAGAATAATAATGTAATAATGGAACATATCGAAAATGATTTAGAGGGAAGATTTATAATTTAGATTGGCCAAATTAATAATGAATATTATACTATTGCTAATCTATATGCGCCCAATTAAAAGCAAAATCGTTTTCTGACAAAACATTTTAAATTCATATATAAAATTAAAATTAGTTGTTTGGTGATATGTGGATACTTAAATATGTGTATTGACTCTATAATGTATAGGAAATATAAGGACAAACCATTACCAGACTTAAAGACAGAAAGAAGGGCAAATCAATTTAATGAGACATCAATTAAATTTAATTTATATGATGCATGGAGAGTTACCCACCCACGAGAGGCTGACTATACTTTTTATTCTAGTCAGCATAAAGACTACACTAGAATTGATTTTTTTCTGGTAGATACAGTTAGTTTAGACAAATTGATAAAGACAGAAATTGGCCCAATTGTATGGTCAGATCATGGACATATTAAACTTTACCGGAAGGTATACACCCTCTATAATAAAAATCAATCTAGGAGAATAGATGCAAATCTTTTCCAATCTTCTAAAGATAGAGAAGAAATTAAAAAATAAATTGAAGAGTTCTTTCAGCATAATGAAAACTCGGTTTCCTCTAGTATATCAGTATGGAACTGTCAAAAAGCTTACATGAGAGGACTTTTGAAATATTGTGCTGTTCACAAATTAAGAGAAAGGGGTAACCCTTTGAGAAAATTATATATAGATCTAAATAGACTAGAAAGAACTAATAGCATTTCTCCAGAGCCGGAGGTAGTGCTGAAAATTTCTCATATACAAGCACAGAAAAAAAAAATCCTTCAAGCTAAAAAAAATCTGGCTACTACAACAAATGCCTATTAGTTAACTTAATTAAAAATAAAATAGTTCTAAGAGAATTCAGGGATTGATTGATAGAAATGGAAAGTTAAAACAGAATCTTAAGGAAATAAGCGAGATCTTTGCGGATTGTTATAGATCATTATATAATCTAGAAAACAATCCTAATTTCCATAAACCCTCCAGACATATGCAGCCTTATTAAATTGCGATTTGGCCATTTGACTAGGGCTCTATATAAGCACAGAGCATATTTATTTTACAAAAGTTTTTAGTTAGGGAACTTCTATCCAAATGCAAGGTCTTCACTAACTAAAAACTTCTGTAAAATAAATATGCTCTGTGCTTACATAGAGCCCTTTAGAATTGGCCGAATCGCAATTTAATAAGGCTGATGATCTCCAAATTCCTAGAAAGTTTAAACCTCCCTAAAATAACTATAGAACAATTGGAGATCTTGGAAGAAGACATTTCTGAAATAAGTGTGAATTCTTTAGAGGTCAACAAAGCCCCCAGCCCCGATGGGTTTGCTGGCAGTTACTATAAACACTTTTTTTTTAAATCTCTACTGAAATACATGACATATACCTTTAATGAGATTAAAACATGGGGAGAGGCTCCTAATGAGATGTTGAAAGCAAAGATAATAAACATTCCAAAAGAAGGTAAAGATGAGTCTATATGTTCAAATTACCAACCAATTTCTTTAATAAATATACATATAAAGATTTATGCTAAAATTTTAAGCCTACGGTTAAATTCTATTCTCCACCAACTCATTGATCCAGAACAAATTGGTTTCATAAAAGCTAGACAGGGCCCGGACAATGTGCATACATTGATTGACATCTTGGCATATTGTAAAGTAAAGAAACCCCCAGTAATGGCAGTGGCGTTAGATGCTGAAAAAGCTTTTGAGCGCATTAACTGGGAATTTATAGAAGAAACGTTGAAAGTATCTGGGTTTGGCAGGTTTGGTTCTAAAGCGATAATGGCACTATACTCTAATGTCTCTGCACAGGTGTCGGGTTTGGCTTTCAGTTCAGATGCAGATAAAAAACGAAACAAGGCAGGGATGAACTATGTCCCCACTGATCTTTGATCTATGTATAGAATCATTAGAATGCTTGATAAGAAGGAATATGGCTATAGAAGTTATATAGTCTGGCAATATTGAATCAAAGATATCTCTGTTTGCAGATGATGTCCGATCCAGTAAATTCAATAAAACATCTCCTGACTACAATTGATAATTATAGTAAACGCTCATATTAAAAGGTTAACCCTACAAAGACAGAAGTATTTAGAATAAAGTTACCTCAAGAAGAATTAAAAAAAGCATACTCCTTTAGATGGGATCAGAATAGCATAACCCAATTTGGGATCACCTTTACTCCGAATTTAAGCACAATAAGGAAAAGTAATTTAAATAAGCTGCATTTACCAATAGCGAGGAAGTTGAGAGAATGGACTAGCCTAAATCTATCATGGGCAGGCAGGATAGCAAGCATTAAAATGTTCATCCTCCCTAAAATTTTGTATATCTTACAAAGTATTCCCTTACAGACTCTGAAAGGATTCATTAAAAAATTCCAGTGTACTCTTGGACGTATGGCCAGAATAAGAGTAGATACGGTTAAAAAAGTTCTAAGTATGGAGGTCTTTCCTCCCCTAATCTTTTTGAGGCAATACATTTATGAAATTTAGAGAGGTAGAGAATGTTACTAAATTCATCCAGATTGAAAAAAATCTATTTCAAAATGTACAACTGGACCAGTTAATTTGGGGTAAGAAATTATTTAAAGATATTTGGAGAAAATTCCCCTGGTGATTAAATCATGTTTAAAGTTTTGGTATAGAATGAATAGGAAAAGGAAACTGATACTATTTTCATCACCAGCAACACCGATTTTCAGGTTATATGAAGTAGACTCAACAGAGATGGGGAGATTGAACTTATGGAATATGAATATACTGGCTGATATTTACGCTAATGGTAACTTTAGACCATTTGAAGAGTTGGTATCCAAAAACAATCTACCCAGATCTTTTTGTCTACATTACATGAGACTTAAACATTTGGGGCCACATTCAATTCCAAGCCCGTATTTCGCTTGACGATGGCCGCATGTCTGCGATTGAGTTTCGGACTCCATTCCCCTCCGGTTCCGAGGCTATTCAATTGGCCAAGGCCGAAACTCGCTGCCCAAAATCCGAAATTGGAAACCCTGTTTTCAAAAGTAAGCAGAGCTGGGCTTGCACATGCAAGTCCGTAGCTACTGCTTACAATGAGCCAATAGGAAATAAAACTGTCATGATGGCTACTGTAACGGCTACCCCGGTAGTGAGAGGGTATCAGCCGTTGGAGACGTCCTTTTCCCTGGCAAGCTGCTGTATAAAAGTGAAGTTGGTATCAACCATCAGAGAAAAAACTTCAATAACTGAACTCAGCATGACAGCTACAGATCACCAAGACATACCAAACAGCCAAAGGGCCAGTGTAGTAATAAATGTTCCCAGGCAAAGGTAAGGTTCTGTTACACTGCTCCCCCTTTGTGGAACACTCCGGCAGACCCAGATTGATCCTTTTCGGGTCAACTTGGGGCTGTCTGGTCTGCTGTTAAGGTAAAATTTCTGTTTGCCTGAACAGTCCGTCTGCGTTCGCATTGAACCAGCCAGGGCGATATTGAATGGAAAAGTTATACAGTGGTAGGGCCAAGCTCCATCTCAGTAATCGTCCATTGTCCCCAGCCACTCGGTTCAGACTGATGTGAGTCTCTACTTCCAGCTAAGAGGTTGGGTCTTGTTCAGAGACTGTCCCTTATCCCAATGGTCAAAGGTCTCACATATCTCCTCTTTGGACTCATGTATCTCCTAGTTGGTCTCATGTATCTCCTCCTTGGTCTCATGTATCTCCTCCTTGGTCTCGTGTATCTCCTCTTTGGTCTCATGTATCTCCCCTTGGTCTTATGTATCTCCTCCTTGGTCTTGTGTATCTCCTCCTTGGTCTCATGTATCTCCTGTTTCGTCTCCTGTATCTCCTGTTTCGTCTCATGTATCTCCTCTTTGGTCTCATGTATCTCCTCTTTGCTCTCATATATCTCCTCTTTGCTCTCATGTATCTCTTCTTTGGTCTCATGTATCTCTTCTTTGGTCTCATGCATCTCCTCTTTGTTCTCATGTATCTCTTCCTTGGTCTCATGTATCTCTTTCTTGGTCTCATGCATCTCCTCTTTTTTTCTCCTGTATCTCCTCTTTGGTCTCATGTATCTCTTCCTTGGTCTCATGTATCTGTTCCTTGGTCTCATGTATCTCTTCCTTGGTCTCATGCATCTCCTCTTTGGTCTCCTGTATCTCCTCCTTGGTCTCATGTATCTCCTCGTTGGTCTCATGTGTCTCCTCTTTGTTCTCATATATCTCTTCTTTGGTCTCATGTATCTCTTCCTTGGTCTCATGTATCTCTTCCTTGGTCTCATGCATCTCCTCTTTTTTTTCCCTGTATCTCCTCTTTAGTCTCATGTATCTTTTCCTTGGTCTCATGTATCTCTTCCTTGGTCTCATGTATCTCTTCCTTGGTCTCATGCATCTCCTCTTTGGTCTCCTGTATCTCCTCCTTTTTTTCCCGGAGCAGCTGGTTTATTAGTTCCACAGATGTTTCTGGATACAAGGATAATCTCCGCTGTACAATACCAGTAATTACATCATCCTCGCTGACAGGTGTAAGGGCTCCGTTACTTTTCGTCAAGCTCCAGCAGGTCAGCTATCAGCTCCCTCCATGGCCTGTTACTGGCACTCCTACCACGACTCTCCAATAAATCTTTTAGTGTTGGTCTTTTCAGCTTGTCGTACTGAGACTCCATTCAGCACTTGCTCTCTGGATAAAAGGACCATCCCACCGCTGCCAACCAAATGTAACGGCTACCCCGGTAGTGAGAGGGTATCAGCCGTTGGAGATGGCCTTTTCCCTGGCAAGCTGCTGTATAAAAGTGAAGTTGGTATCAACCATCAGAGAAAAAACTTTAACAACTGAACTCAGCATGACAGCTACAGATCACCAAGACATTCCAAACAGCCAAAGGGCCAGTGTAGTAATAAATGTTCCCAGGCAAAGGTAAGGTTCTGTTACAGCTAACTATATGAAACCCTGCTGCATGGTCCCCATAGGGACCGCCGCAGGGTCCCCACATGACCCCCATGATGCAGGGGCCCTGATCGGGATTCCGGCAGGGTCCCCACATTAACCACTTGATGCAGGAGTCCCGATCCAGATCCCCGCAGGGTCCCCACATTAAAGCTTGATTCTGAGTCCCCATAGGGGACCCCAGCAGCATTTAAGAATTCAAATACCCAGCTGCGGGTCCATAAAGGGCCTGCAGCACAAAAATGCCTAACCCTATGCACCTAATATCCCCACAGCATTTAAACATTTAAAATTCCAACTGAGGGTCCTGAAAGAACCTTAAAGGTACTTAAAGGACCCATGCTACTATAGTAATTAACCCTATCACTCATGAAGCTCTATAAAGACTGTCAGGAGCCTCTAATTAAACCAATCAGTCCCATAAGGGTCTATATAGACCTTATGGGACAATTGTTAACGCTAATATTAACCCTATAAGTGCCATGAGGGCCCTCCTGGACCCTCATGACACTAAGTTTCAGCACTATCCTACACTACACTACTAGCCACCCCAATAAACTAATACATCTAAAATAACCCCCCTCTAAATAATAAACCACCCTCTAACTAATTAACCCCCCCTCTAAGCAATACACCACCTGTAACTAATTAACCCCCTTTAAGTAATAAACCCCCCACTAACTAATTAACCCTCCCTCTAACTAATTAACCATATTTAACCCAGTTAACCCTATCTAGATCCAGTTATCCCTATCTAGTACTATTTAACCCTAACTGGACCTATTTAACCCTAACTGGACCCAGTAAACCCCTATCATATTTACCCCTCTCCACTGTATCCTATTAACCCCCCTCTACCCTATCCTATTAACACCTACACTACCTTCCTAACCCCCTAATAATATCCATAGCCCCCCACTAATTACAAAAAATAAAAACCCCACTAATTACACAAAATAAAAAATGACATTACTAAAAATAATAAAATACATAACACAAAGTAAAAAAAACACATTGCACAAAATAATAAACTGCCTTACACAAAATAATAAAACTACATTACATAAAAAATACAAAAAAAATAAACCAGCCTTATTAAAAACAGAAAAGGGTTAAATAGACTGACCTGGCCAAAATGCCCCTCCAGCGATGTCCAGCGATGCCCTGGTCTTCAGTCCTTCGTCCCAGACAGGGCCCTCCAAAACTGTCCACAGGTCCGGTCATACCTAAAAAAAAAAAGAAACATTACAGTTAATGCACAAATACATACAACATGTAATATAATAAAGGCTTCATAGTCAACTTACCTGTCCAAAATACCCCTCCATCAATGTCCCGATGACTTGTCACACCTGAAATAAAGAAACATTATATGAAATAAAACTATAATTACAACCTGTAGTATAAATAGGGTTAATAGTCAACTTACCTATCCGAAATGCCCCTACAGCGATGCTTCGGTCCTCAGTTCTTCGTCCCAGAAAGGGCACCTCCAAAAAAAATCCAGACGTTCTAAAAAAAAATAAAAAAAATAATGAAACTCCTCCCGTGAGGAGCTACCGGGCGCAAATGGAGGTTCCTGTGCATACTCCACTAAAAAAATAGAAATGGCACTGTCTGATTGGCTGAAATTGCTTTCAATAATATTTCAGCCAATCAGAATGGAATACAGGGATGTATCCCATTCTGATTGGCTAAAAGCATTTGTGCCTTCTGATTGGCTGCAATCTGATTGACAGTTACATCAGGCAATCAGAAGGTGAGATTGCTGTCAGCTAATCAGAATGGGATGCACCCCTGTATTCCATTCTGATTGGCTAAAAGCATTTGTGCCTTCTGATTGGCTGCAATCTGATTGACAGTTACATCAGGCAATCAGAAGGTGCGATTGCTGTCAGCCAATCAGAATGGAATACACCCCTGTATTCCATTCTGATTGGCTGGAATATGATTGACGGTTATATCAGCCAATCAGAACGCTCAAATGTTTTCAGACAATCAGAATTGGATTCACCCCTGTATTTCATTCTGATTGGCTGAAATATGATGGACAGTGATTTCAGCCAATCAGAAGGCTCCATTTCTATTTTTTGAGTGGAGCATGCGGGGGAACCTCCATTTGTGTCTAGGGAGGAGCTCTGTTATTTTTTTTTTTTTTTAGAAGAAGACTGGGAAGAAGACTGAGGACTGGGGCATCACTGGAGGGGCACTTTAAAAAGGTAAGTTGACTATTAACCATATTTATAATACAGGTTGTAATTATATTTTTTATTTCATGTAATGTTTCTTTATTTCAGGTGTGACAGGACGTTAGGACATTGATGGAGGGGCATCTTGGACAGGTAAGTTGACTATGAAGCCCTTATTATTTTACATGTTGTATGTATTTGTGTATCACATATAATAGTTGTCCTAATTGCGAGTTTGTCAGTAACGCTATGTTAAAAGTTACGGGCTTGCGCATGCGCAATGAGCACCGAAGGCCTCGCGATGAGCAACGAAGCCGCTTATTGCGAGGCCCAAAAGTTACGGCTTTAGCGGGGACTGCAAGACTTTGAAAAAGGCTGGCAATGAGTGCCAAAGGCGCTCATTGCCAGGCCCAAGATGAGCGCAGATGGACAAGATGAGCGCAGAAGGCTCGACATGAGCACCAAAGGCACTCATGGCGATGTCTGCGTTCAGTGTCAAAGGCCGTAGGCCTTTGGTGCTCATCGCGGGGCACACAAGAAGGTTGACATTTTTTTCAAGCCCATAACTCGGAAGCCGTCGGAGGACTGCCAAAAGCCGCCGAATTAATTTAAAAAAAAATTACTTACACAGCACAGAGGGAGAGGCAGAGTGCCTGTAAGTAAAGTTGCAAGCTCCTCTGATGTTTAATTGGCATTTTTGGGAGGTCAGAAATTGGCTAAAAGAGGGCAAAAATGGCATCCATAAAGCCGTAATAAAAAAATAAAAAAAGGCTCACAATGAGGCCGTAGCCCGTAGGGCTTAGGCGCTCATCTCGAGGCCTGCAAGACTTTGAAAAAGGCACGATCGGTGCTCATCACAGGGCATGCAAGACTCGATGAGGGAGAGGGCGGAGAAAGACACAGGGAAGGGAGAGGGGGAAAAGGGTGCAAAGAGACAAGGGTGAGAGGGGGCAAAGAGACACAGGAAAGGGTAATTAGGGGGAAAACAAAGGAGGCAAAGAGACAGCAGTAGGGAGAGAGGGAGAAACAGACACATGGAAGGGAGAGGGGGGAAACAGACGCAGGGGTCAGATAGTGGGGAAAGGCTCACAATGAGCGCCTGTAAAGAAGGCGGTGGGAGAGGCTCGCAATGAGCGCCGAAGGCGCTTATCGCAAGGCATGCAAGTTAGAGGGGAGAGAGTCTTGCATTGTGTGGCAAACAGCATTGCCAGGCTTCAAATTGTATTGCCGTCGTTTTTGACGGGGAAGTCGCAAGTTAACTGTGTGTAACAGGACCTGTAGAAAGTTTTGGAGGGCCCTGCCTGGGACGAAGGACTGAAGACCAGAGCATCGCTGGACATTGCTGGAGTATTTAACCCTTTTCTATTTTTAGTAAGCCTTTTTTTTTCTTTTGTGATCTAGGTTTTTTTTCAGTAATGTCGTTTTTTCTTTAATTTTATGTAATGTAGTTTTTTTTATTTTGTGTAATGCAGTTTATTATTTTCAGTGATGTAGTTTTTTTATTTTGTGTAATTAGTGGGATTTGTTTTGTTATAATTAGTGGGGTGCTAGGGATTTTATTAGGGTGTTGGGTAGGTAGTGCTAGGACAGAGGGGGTAAATAGGATAGGGGTTTACTAGGTACAGCTAGGGTTAACTAGGTCCAGTTAGGGTTAAATAGGATTAGATAGGGATAACTGGGTCTAGATAGGGTTAAGTGGTTAGTGATAGGGTTAATTAGGTATGGTGAGGGTTAAATAAGGTTTATTAGCTAGATGGGAGTTAATTAGTTAGAGGGTAGTTAATTAGTTATAGGGAAGTTTAGTACTTGGGGGGTTAATTAGTTAGAGGGGGTTTATTTCTTAGAGGGGGTTAATTAGTTAGGGGCGGTTAATTAGAGGAGAGTTTATTATTTAAAAGGGGGGTTAAATAGTTAGATGGGGGTTTATTACTTAGAGGTGGGGTAAATTAGATTTGTTAGTTGGCTAGAAGTGTAGGGTAGTGGTTAGACTAAGTGTCATGAGGATCCTGGAGGACCCTCATGGCACTTATAGGGTTAATGCTAGGGTTAATTATTATCCCATAAGGGTCTATATAAACCGTTATGGAACTAATGGGGTAATTAGAGGCTCATGGGGCTCTTTATAGAGACCCATGATTGATAGGGTTTAAAAATATAGTAGCGCAGGTCCTTTTAGGACCTTTAAGGTCCTTTCAGGACCCACTGCAGGAATTTTACATTTTTAAATGCTGCACGAATCCCAACTGGGAACCCATGCAGCAAGGGTTTAATGTGGGCCCTGCAAAAGTGACAGATCAAAGGCTTCTGGAGGCTGTCAGTTACGAGTGTTACCGCCACCATTTTCGCAAGGCCGTAACTCGTATCCCGATCCAAGCCCAAAAAAAACGCCAATTGAATAGCAAATTTGGCTGCAACCTCACTTAGGGGCCATCAGATCTCAAATTTGGCTATTTGAATGAGGCCTTTGAGGTTTTTAATTTGACTATAAAAATGAATTGATGTCAGCATACACCTTTTTTGAAAAAAATGCCTGAAAGGCGTAAATACGTTTTCAATATCATAAACTGCTCGAAGAAAGTAAAGAGAATTATAAATCTTTAGGCAGGAACATTTGGGAAAAAGACCAATCGGGAAAAGGGCCTAAATTGGGAGAGTAAAGTGGAAGCCCCCAGACTCTGGGAGTCAGAGGAGAAAGGTGGCTTTGAGGAGGTGGAAGACCAAACACAGCAGGCGTCCCAGGGGGCTTGTTGTCACCTTTCGGGGACCCTTGGTGGCTAGGTGGAGGAAGAGACCTTTTTCTTGAGTGGAATATAACCTTTGCACCTTAATTTTATCTCTTTTGTTTATGTCTTCTCTTTTTAAGATATTGTATTTTGCAATATATGTTTATTTTGGAAAAAAAAAAAAAATTCTTCAATAAGTTAATTCTTATTTAATTAATATTACTTGTCATGCACATACTGCATCAAAAAGGGGTTATCTTACGGACAGAACATAGAAAACAGATGTTCCTTCAAGACAATGATAAGTCATGTACTTCCCTCATTTCTAGCGAGTACAAAGTTTAAATTATATTTAATGTAGTCAACCCTGGTTGAGCTTTAACCATCCCTAAAGCAGACATATCCTAAAGCATTCATATTGTCAGCTCAACATTATTAATCTGTTGTTTATGAAAATATTTTGAAACATGCTCATAAATAGAATACCAAATTAGAGGCGCTCAATCAGAGAAATAACTAACCTTAATAGGTTAGTTCTATGGACATGATAACCCACTCTGCGAGCAACCTCTTTTAGCTCACTTGTGCCCTTCACCGGGAGAAATATCCTGTAGTATATCAGTCTAGTATACTAAAGTGGTCCAGCCCCAAAATACCAGGCAATTCTTCCCTGAACAGGAATAACACCAAACCCCAGATGTATGTTTCGGCCTTCATTGGGCCTCGTCACTGAGGTGTAGCTGATAACTCCCTAAGGCACAGTGAGCAAGGGACTTTCCATTTGGTTATGATAGATTAGATGGTACTCCTTTGGATCATCAAAGATTTGGATATTTTTTTATAACCTAACCCTGACTTGTACTTCTCAACAACATTGTCCCTTACTTGTTTGGAGAGTTCCTTGGTCTTCAAGGCAGTGTTTAGTTAGTGGTGCCTCTTGCTTAGGTGTTGCAGCCTCTGGGGTCGTTCAAAAAAGGTGTGTATATCTAATGACAGATCATGTGACACTTAGATTGCACACAGGTGGACATCATTTCACTAATTATGTGACTTCTGAAGGTATTTGGTTGCACCAGAGCTTTTTATGGGCTTCATATCTCTCTAAGGCACAGTGAGCAAGGGATCCATGTCTGAAGTACCCTATCACTATATCATGTCTGGGATTTGCTGTTTCTCCTGTTCAGCATAGAATTGCCTTTTTATTTTGGGGGGACCTCTCCCAACCCTAGCTTTTTGCCCCTAACCCAAAATAATTACCCCCCATTCCAAGGTAATTGCCATGCGACCTTCCCCAACCCCAGTTAATTGAACCATCACCTGCCCTCCAGCCCCCCAAAAATTGTACCATTACCTCCCCCACACACAGAATCACTCACAGACACATTCACCCACAGACACACTCAGCGACAGGCACACACTCAAAAAGACACACACTCACAGAGACACACACTCACTGATGCAGGCACTCACTGATGCAGGCACTCACTCAGTCAGGCAGGCAGTCAAGCAGGAATTCAGTCAGACAGGCACTCAATCAGGTAGGCACTCAGGCAGGCAGGCACTCACTCATTAAGGCAGGCACTCAGGCAGGCACTCAGGCAGGCATGCACTCAGGCGGGCATGCACTCATTTAGGCACCCACTCACTCAGACAGGCACACATTCAGGCAGGCACTCACACACTCATTCATGCACTCACTCAGGCAGGCAGGCACACATCCAGGCAGGCACTCACTCGGGCAGGCACTCACTCAGACAGGCACTAACTCAAGGCAGACACTTATTCAGGCACACACTCATTCAGGCACACATTCCGGCAGGCACTCACACTCAGGCAGGCACACACTAAGGCAGGCAGGCACTCAGGCAGACACTCACTAAGGCAGGCACACACTCACTCTGGCAGGCAGGCACACACTCACTCAGGAACACACTCAGACAGGCACTCACTTGGCAGGCACTCACTCACTCAGTCAGACACAAATTCAGGAAGGCACACACACAGGCAGGCACACACACAGGCAGGCACACACTCACTCAGGCACTCACTCAATCAGGCAGGCACTCACTCACTCAGGCAGGCACTCACTCAGGCTGGCACTCACACACTCAGGCAGGCATTAAGGCACGGACTCACTAGGGCAGGCACTCACACACTCAGGCATTCACACACTCAAGCAAAGCAGGCACACACTCACTTGAGCAGGCAGGCACTCAGGCAGGCAGGCACTCACTCAGGCACACACTCAGGCAAACATTAAGGCAAGCATGCACTCACTCAGGCACTCACTCAGGAACACAAATTCAGGCAGGCACACACTAAGGCAGGCAGGCTCTCAGGCAGACAGGCACTTACTAAGGCAGGCACTCACTCAAGCAGGCACACACTCACCCACAGATACACACACTCACCCACTGAGACACTCAGACACACATTAACCTACAGACACGCACACTCCCAGACACACACTCACTCAGGCAGGCACACACTAAGGCAGGCATGCACTCAGGCAGGCACACACACACTTAGACAGGCACACACTCAGGCAGGCACACACTCAGGCAGGCACTCACTCAGGCAAGCACTCACTTAGGCAGGCACATACTCACTCAGCCACTCACTCGCTAAGGCAGGCAGGCATACATTCACTCAAGCAGACAATCACTCAGACAGGCACACACTCAGGCAGACACACACACACTCAGACAGGCACTCACTCGCTCACGCAGGCACACACTCACTCACTCAGCCACTCACTTGCTCGGGCAGGCAGGCACACACTCAGGCAGGCACACAATCACTCAGACAGGCAGGCATTCAAGCAGACAGGCACTCACTCAGGCACACACTCAGGCAGGCATTCAGGCAAGCATGCACTCAGGCACTCACTCACTCAGGAACACAAATTCAGGCAGGCACACACAAAGGCAGGCAGGATCTCAGGCAGACAGGCACTCACTAAGGCAGGCCCACACTCACTCAAGTGCACAATCACTCAGGCAGGCCCACACTCACTCAGGCAGGCACTCACTCACTCAGACAGGCACTCATTTAGGCAGGCACACACTCAGACAGGCACTCACTCAGGCAGGCAATCACTCAGACAAGCTCATACTCACTCACTCAGCCACTCACTCGCTCAGGCAGGAGCACACTCAGGCAGGAACACACTCACTCAAACAGACAATCACTCGCTCAGGCAGGCACACATTCACTCAATCAGCCACTCACTTGAAAGGGCAGGCACACACTCAGGCATTCACACACTCAAGCAAAGCAGGCACACACTCACTCATGCATGCAGGCACACACTCACTAAGGCAGGCAGGCACTCAGGCACACACTCACTGAGGCACTCACTCAGGAACACAAATTCAGGCAGGCACACACTAAGTCAGGCAGGCTCTCAGGCAGACAGGCACTCACTAAGGCAGGTACTCACCCACAGACACACACACTCACCCACGGAGAATCTCAGCCACAGACACACATTAACCCACAGACACACACTCACTCAGACAGGCACACACTCAGGCAGGCACACACTCTCTCACTTAGGCAGGAAAGGACTCACTCACTCAAAGCGGACAATCACTCACTCAATCGGACAATTACTCAGGCAGGCACACACATTTAGAAAGGCATGCACTAAGACAGGCATGTACTCAGGAAGGCAGACACACACACCCTCAGGCAGGCACTCACTCAGGCAGGCAGGCACTCACTCAGACAGGCACACACTCAGACAGGCAGACACACACACACTCAGGCAGGCACACACACACTCAGGCAGGCACATACACACTCAGGCAGGCACATACTCACTCACTCAGCCACTCACTCGCTCGGGCAGGCAGGCACACACTCACTCAAGCAGACAATCACTCAGACAGACAGGCATGCATTCACTCACTCAGCTACTCACTTGCTCAGGCAGGCAGGCACATACTTACTCACTTAGGCAGGCAGGCACTAACACTCAGGCATTCACACACTCAAGCAAAGCAGGCACACACTCACTCAGGCAGGCAGGCAGGCATTCAGGCAGACAGGCACTCACTCAGGCACACAATCAGGTAGGCATTCAGGCAAGCACGCACTCACTAAGGCACTCACTCAGGAACACAAATTCAGGCAGGCACACACTAAGGCAGGTAGGCTCTCAGGCAGACAGGCACTCACTAAGGCAGGCACTCACTCAGGCAGGCACTCACTCAATCAGGCACGCACTCACCCCCAGACACACACACTCACCCACAGATACTCTCAGCCACAGACACACATTAACCCACAGACACACACACTCACAGACACACACTCAGGCAGGCACACACACTCAGGCACACACACACTCACTCAGGCACAAACACACTCACTCAGGCACACACACACTCACTCAGGCACACACACACACTCAGGCACACACTCACTCATTTGGGCAGGCAGGCACACACACACTCACTTAGGCAGGCAGGCACTTACTCACTCAAGCAGACAATTACTCACTCAAGCGGACAATCACTCAGGCAGACACACACACACACACTCAGGCAGGCACACACACCCTCCGGCAGGCACTCACTCACTCAGGCTGGCACCCACTTGCGCAGGCACACACTCAGGCAGGAACACACTCACTCGGGCAGGCACGCACTCACTCGGGCAGGCAGACACACACTCAGGCAGGCACACACTCACTCAAGCAGGCAATCACTCAGACAGGCACACACACACTCAGACTGGCACACACACACTCAGACTGGCACACACTCAGGCTGGCACCCACTCAGGCAAGCACACACTCACTCGGGCAGGCAGGCACACACTCACTTGGGCAGGCAGGTACATAAGCAGGCACTCACTCTGGCAGGCCACTCACTCAGACAGGTACTCACTCTGGCAGGCACTCACTCTGGCAGGCACTCACTTTCTCAGCCACTCAGACAGGCAGGCACACACTCACTCACTCAGCCACTCACTTGCTTGGGCAGGCAGGCACACACTAACTCAAGCAGACAATCACTCAGGCAGGCACACATTTAGGCAGGCACACACTCACTCACTTAGGCATGCAGGCACACACTCAGGCAGGCACACACTCACTCACTTAGGCAGGCAGGCACACACTTAGGCAGGCACACACTAGGGCAGGCACTCGCATACTCAGGCATTCACACACTCAAGCAAAGCAGGCACATACTCAGGCAGACACAAACTTACTCACTAAGCAGGCACACACTTACTAGGGCAGGCACACAGACACCCAGGCAGGCAGGCACACACACATTCAGGCAGGCACACATCCAAGCAGGCACACACTCAGGCAGGCACACACTCACTTACTCAGGCAGGCACACACTCAGAAAGGCACACACACACTCAGGCAGGCACACACACACACTCAGGCAGGCACACACATACTCACTCAGACAGGCAGGCACTCACTCAGACAGGCACTCACTTACTCACTCCACCACTCACTCAGACAAGCAGGCACATGCTCAGGCAGGCACACACTCACTCACTCAGCCACTCACTCAGGCACGCAGGCAGGCACACATCCAAGCAGGCATACATTAAGGCAGGCACACACTCAGACAGGCAGGCACTCACTCAGACAGGCAGGCACTCACTCAGACAAGCACTCACTCAGCCACTCACTCAGACAGGCATTCAAACACTCAAACAAAGCAGGCACATACTCACTCTGGCAGTCAGGCACAGATTTAGGCAGGCACACACTCACTTACTCAGGCAGGCAGGCACACACTCAGGCAGGCACACACTCACTTAGGCAGGCAGGCACACACTCAGGCAGGACACACTCACTTAGGCAGGCAGGCACACACTCAGGCAGGCACATACTCACTCAAGGAGATAATCACTCAGGCAGGCACACACTCACTTGCTTGGGCAGGCAGGCACACACTCACTCAAGCAGACAATCACTCAGGCAGGCACACATTTAGGCAGGCACACACTCATTCACTTAGGCAGGGAGGCACACAGGCAGGCACACACTCACTCACTTAGGCATGCAGGCACACACTCAGGCAGGCACACACTCACTCACTTAGGCAGGCAGGCACACACTCACTTAGGCAGGCACACACTAGGGCAGGCACTCGCATACTCAGGCATTCACACACTCTAGCAAAGCAGGCACATACTCAGGCAGGCACAAACTTACTCACTAAGCAGGCACACACTTACTAGGGCAGGCACACAGACACCCAGGCACACACACATTCAGGCAGGCACACATCCAAGTAGGCACACACTCAGGCAGGCACACACTCACTTACTCAGGCAGGCACACACTCAGAAAGGCACACACACACTCAGGCAGGCACACACACACTCAGGCAGGCACACACATACTCACTCAGACAGGCAGGCACTCACTCAGACAGGCACTCACTTACTCACTCCGCCACTCACTCAGACAAGCAGGCACATGCTCAGGCAGGCACACACTCACTCACTCAGCCACTCACTCAGGCACGCAGGCAGGCACACATCCAAGCAGGCATACATTAAGGCAGGCACACACTCAGACAGGCAGGCACTCACTCAGACAGGCAGGCACTCACTCAGACAAGCACTCATTCAGCCACTCACTCAGACAGGCATTCAAACACTCAAACAAAGCAGGCACATACTCACTCGGGCAGGCAGGCACACACTGAGGCACACACTCACTCTGGCACTCACTCACTCAGGCACACACTCACTCTGGCACTCACTCACTCAGGAACACAAATTCAGGAAGGCACACACTCACTCAGGCAGGCATTCAGGCAAGCATGCACTCACCCACAGACACACACACTCACCCACAGAGACTCTCAGCCACAGACACACATTAACCCACAGACACACACACTCAGGCAGGCACACACTCGGCAGGCACACACACACTCAGAAAGGCACACACTTGTTCAGGCAGGCACACACTCATTCACTTAGGCAGGCAGGCACTCACTCACTCAAGCGGACAATCATTAAGGCAGGCACACACTCACTCAGACAGGCACACACTCACTCAGGCAGGCACACACTCAGACAGACATGTACTCAGGCAGGCAGACACACACACTCAGGCAGACACACACACACTCAGGCTGGCACACACTCAGGCAGGCACACACTCACTCACTTGCTTGGGCAGGCAGGCACACACTCACTTAGGCAGGCACACACTCAGGCAGGCACACACACACTCACTCAGGCAGGGCACACACTCAGGCAGGCACTCACTCAGGCAGGGCACTCACTTACTCAGCCACTCACTTGCTCGGGCAAGCAGGCACACAGGCAGGCACTCACACACTCAGGCAGGCACTCACACACTCAAGCAAAGCAGGCACACACTCACTCGAGCAGGCAGGCACATACTCAGGCAGGCACACACTTTCTCACTCAGCAGGCAGGCACTCACTCAGGCACACACTCAGGCAGACACACACTCAGGCAGGCAGGCACACACTCAGGCAGGCACACACTCAGGAAGGCACACACTCACTAAGGCAGGCGCTCATTTACTCAGGCAGGCCCACACTCACTCAAGCAGGCACATACACACTTAGGCAGGCACACACACACACACTCAGGCACACACTCAGACACATACTCACTCACTCGCTCAGGCAGGCAGGCACACACTCCCTCAAGCAGACAATCACTCAGGCAGGCACACACTCAGACAGGCACACACTCACTCAGGTACTCACTTGCTTGGGCAGACACTCACTCAGGCAGGCACACACACACTCACTCAGTCAGGCACACACACACTCAAGCAAAGCAGGCACAAACTCACTCGGGCAGGCACACACTTTCTCACTCGGGCAGGCACATACTCAGGCAGGCACACACTTTCTCACTCGGGCAGGCACTCACTCGGGCAGGCACACACTTTCTCACTCGGGCAGGCACTCACTCGGGCAGGCACACACTCGGGCAGGCACTCACTCGGGAAGGCACACACTCGGGCAGGCACACACTATCTCACTCGGGCAGGAACTCACTCGGGCAGGCACACACTTTCTCACTCGGGCAGGCACTCACTCGGACAGGCACACACTTTCTCACTCGGGCAGGCACTCACTCGGGCAGGCATACACTTTCTCACTTGGGCAGGCACTCACTCGGGCAGGCACTCACTCGGGCAGGCACACACTTTCTCACTTGGGCAGGCACACACTCGGGCAGGCACTCACTCGGGCAGGCACACACTCGGGCAGGCACACACTCGGGCAGGCACACACTTTCTCACTCAGGCAGGCACACACTCGGGCAGGCACACACTTTCTCACTCGGGCAGGCACACACTCAGACAGGCACACACTTTCTCACTCAGGCAGGCACACACTCGGGCAGGCACACACTTTCTCACTCGGGCAGGCACACACTCAGACAGGCACACACTTTCTTACTCTGGCAGGCACACACTCAGGCAGGCACACACTTTCTCACACGGGCAGGCACACACTCAGGCAGGCACACACTTTCTCACTCGGGCAGGCACCCACTCAGGCAGGCACCTACTTTCTCACTCGGGCAGGCACACACTTTCTCACTCAGGCAGGCACACACTCAGGCAGACACACACTCAGGCAGGCAGGCACAGACACACTCAGGCACACACACTCAGGCAGGCACACATCCAGGCAGGCACACACTCAGGCAGGCACACACTCACTTACTCAGGCAGGCACACACTCAGACAGGGCAGACACTCAGGCAGGCAGGCACACTCCAGCAGGCACATACTCACTCACTCAGGCGTGCAGGCACACACTCAGGCAGGTGCACACTCACTCAAGCAGACAATCACTCAGGCAGGCAGGCACACACTCAGGCAGGCACACACTCACTCACTCACTCACTCAAGCAGACAATCACTCAGGCAGGCGGGCACACACTCAGGCAGGTGCACACACACTCAGACAGGCTCTCACTCACTCAGCCACTCACTTGCTCGGGCAGGCAGGCACACACTCAGGCAGGCACACACTCACTCACTTAGGCAGGCACACACTCAGGCAGGCAGGCACACACTCACTCACTTAGGCAGGCACACACTAGGGCAGGCACTCACACACTCAGGCATTTCCACACTCAATCAAAGCAGGCACACACTCAGTTGGGCAGGCAGGCACACACTCACTCAGGCAGGCACACATTCACTCAGGCAGACACTCATTCACTCACTCAGGCAGACACTCACTCGGGCAGGCACAAACTCACTCACTCAGCAGGCAGGCACACACTCAGGCAGGCGCACACTCACTCAAGCAGACAATCACTCAGGCAGGCAGGCACACACTCAGGCAGGCACACACTCACTCACTCAAGCAGAAAATCACTCAGGCAGGCAGGCACACACTCAGGCAGGTGCACACACACTCAGACAGGCACTCACTCACTCAGCCACTCACTTGCTCGGGCAGGCAGGCACACACTCAGGCAGGCACACACTCACTCACTTAGGCAGGCACACACTCAGGCAGGCACACACTCACTCACTTAGGCAGGCACACACTAGGGCAGGCACTCACACACTCAGGCATTTCCACACTCAATCAAAGCAGGCACACACTCAGTTGGGCAGGCAGGCACACACTCACTCAGGCAGGCACACATTCACTCAGGCAGACACTCACTCGGGCAGGCACAAAGTCACTCACTGAGCAGGCAGGCACACACTCAGGCAGGCGCACACTCACTCAAGCAGACAATCACTCAGGCAGGCAGGCACACACTCAGGCAGGCACACACTCACTCACTCAAGCAGACAATCACTCAGGCAGGCAGGCACACACTCAGGCAGGTGCACACACACTCAGACAGGCACTCACTCACTCATTTGCTTGGGCAGGCAGGCACACACTCACTCACTTAGGCAGGCACACACTCAGGCAGGCACACACTCACTCACTTAGGCAGGCACACACTAGGGCAGGCACTCACACACTCAGGCATTTCCACACTCAATCAAAGCAGGCACACACTCAGTTGGGCAGGCAGGCACAAACTCACTCAGGCAGGCACACATTCACTCAGGCAGACACTCATTCACTCACTCAGGCAGACACTCACACGGGCAGGCACAAACTCACTCACTCAGCAGGCAGGCACACATTCAGGCAGGTACACACTCAGGCAGGCACACACACTCACTCAGACAGGGCACGCACTCAGGCAGGACACTCACTCAGGCAGGGCACTCACTCACTCAGACAGGCACTCACTCTGACAAGCACTCACTTACTCACTCAGCCACTCACTCAGACAGGCAGGCACACATTCAGTCAGGCACACACTCACTCAGCCACTCACTTGCTCAGGCAGGCACACACACCCTCAGGCAGGCACTCACTCAGGCAGGTACTCACTCAGGCACACAGGCACACCACACACTCAGGCAGGCACATACTCACTCACTCAGCCACCCACTCGCTCAGGCAGGCACACACTCAGGCACACACTCACTCAGGCAGACACACACTCAGGTAGGCAGGCACACACACACTCAGGCAGGCACTCAGGTACTCACTCAGGCAGGCACACACTCAGGGAGGCACACACTCAGGGAGGCACAGACTCAGGGAGGTACAGACTCAGGGAGGCACACACTCAGACAGGCAGGCACACACACACTCAGGCAGGCACTCAGGCAGACACATACTCACTCACTCAGCCACTTACTCGCTCAGGCAGGCAGGCACACACTGACTCAAGCTCACATCCAGGCAGGCACACACTTACTCAGGCAGGCACATACTCTGGCAGGCACTCACTCACTCAGGCAGACACTCACTCAGGTAGGCACACATACACACTCAGTCAGGCACACACTTTCTCACTCGGGCAGGCACACATTTTCTCACTTGGGCAGGCACTCACTCAGGCAGACAGGCCCTCACTCAGGCAGACAGGCCCTCACTCACTCAGGCAGGTACACACACACTCAGGCAGACAACACACTCAGGCAGGCAGGCACTCCCTCAGGCACACACTCAGGAAGGCAAACATTCAGGCAGGCACACACTCACACAGGCCAGCACTCACTCAGACAGGGCACTCACTCAGACAGGGCACTCACACACTCAGGCAGACAACACACTCAGGCAGGCAGGCACACACATACACACTCAGGCAGGCACTCACTAAGGCACACACTCAGGAAGGCACACATTCAAGCAGGCACACATTCAGGCAGGCACACCCTCACACAGGCCAGCACTCACTCAGGCAGGCACACACTCACTCTGGCAGGCACTCACTCAGCTACTCACTCAGACAGGCAGACACACATTCAGGCAGGCACACATTCAGGCAGGCACGCATTCACACAGGCCAGCACTCACTTACTCAGGCAGGCAGGCACACGCTCAGGAAGGCACACACTTAGGCAGGCAGGAACACACTCAGGAAGGCACACACTCACTGAGGCAGGCAGGCAGGCAAATGCTCAGGAAGGCACACACTCACTCAGGCAAGCAGGCACACGCTCAGGAAGGCACACACTCACTCAGGCAGGGCACACACTCAGGCAGGCAGGCACTCAGGCAGACACACACTCAGGCAGGCAGACACTCACTCAGGCAGGCACACATTCAGGTAGGCACACATTCACACAGGCCAGCACTCCCTTACTTAGGCAGGCACACGCTCAGGAAGGCACACACTCACTCAGGCAGGCACACACACACTCACTCAGGCAGGGCACACACTCAGGCAGGGCACACACTCAGGCAGGCAGGCACTCAGGCAGGCACACACTCACTTTCTCAGGCAGGCAGGCACACACTCAGGCAGGCACTCACTCACTCAGGCAGGCACACACTCACTCAGGCAGGCACACACTCACTTGGGCAGGCACACACTCACTCACTCAGGCAGGACACAGACTCAGGCAGGCAGGCACTCACTTACTCACTCAGCCACTCAGACAGGCAGGCACACATTTAGGCAAGCACACACTCACACAGGCCAGCATTCACTTACTCAGGCAAGCAGGCACACACTCAGGCAGGCACAAATATGCTCACTCAGGCAGGCACACACACACACTCAGGTAAGCACACATTCACTCAGGAATGCACTCACTCAGGCAGGCACACACACGCTCACTCAGGCAGGCACACACACTCACTCAGGCAAGCACACACACTCGCTTAGGAAGGCACTCACTCTGGCACACACACCCTCAGGCAGGCACATACTCACTCAGGCAGGCACTCACTCAGGCAGGCAGGCACTCACTCAGGCACGCACAAACTCAGGAGGTGTTCAACAGCAGCGGTGATGTCACGGCTGACGTCACTGCTGCTTGCTGATTGGCTCAAATGCCAATCAGTATGCGCATGTGCTACATAATGGATGTCTCATTAAAAATTAGATATTCATTATGCAGATCGCAGTTGCTGGGGCTGCCTACATCACCCCCAGCACATTTTTTTATTATATTGCAAAACCGGTTTACATGTTTTCATGCAAATGTTTTTATTAGGTGTGTTATGATGCATCCTACAGGATGCATTCATAACCCACCTCACTTACATATACCTTTAACACAAAATGTATTCCTGTACTCATTCACAGAGTCTTCAAATAATTTAGATTTTCCCCATAAAATGTGTTTTATGCCCATGGTTTACACAGCAACTAATGTTGTTAGTTTGGTACATTCTTGACAAACAAGTGTCTTTTCCTACCCTGACTATGCCCCACTTTCTCTGATATCTCCTCTTATTTTCTCTTGCATTCTAGAAGCCTTGAGTGCCAATTTATGTATATGTATATGCATGTGTCCAGTGTGCATCTCATTGAAAGCAATAACCAGATTATAATGTTTCCCTCATTGGACATTTGAAATATTGAGAAGTAAGTATCATTGTATTTATTTGTATAGTGCTGGCAGATTCCCATTAGATTGTAAGTTTGCAAGTTTTTAATTTTGTAAGGTGCTTTAGGAAAATTATTTCTTAGGAAAATTGATTCTTAACTCAAAGACAGGGCTCTCCAATCTTTGCAATGTGTCAAAAACTATTTTTGCTTTGTACTTAGCCATGGATGTATGGGCCAAAGAGAATCTGGGGGGGGGGGGGGGTCTGGGGGTGATACCACATAGCAAGAAAACACACAATTGCTTCTCTACACATCAACACAAGGATTGAAAAATCGGGGGGGGGGGGGTTGTATTGCTAAGGCACCTATCAACCAGAAATGGTTAGAAATTAGCATCAATATTGGGTTCCCTGGTTGTCCAGTGGTAGTATTCAGTGCTTTCGCCACTGCAACTTGGGTTTGATTCCAGTCAGAGAACCAAGAAACCATGTAGGGTAGGCCTGGTCGGTATTTGGAAGGGAGACCACCTAGGAATACCACGAGCTGTATGCTATAGCCCACTGGAGAAAGAACTGGCAACCCACTCCAGTATCTCTGCCATTAATACCAAGCAGATCAGCATGGTGTGTTGTGGTCCATGAGGTCACAGAAAGTCAGACACAACTGAGCGACGCAAACATAATGCCACATTCAATGTTTAACACCCTTTTTTTGATGGATTTACACAGTTACATTAGTCTGTGAAGTTGTCTTTATGACATCAGGCTGAGACAGCAGAATTTCAAAATGAAGTTTAATTATATAGACATAGAATCCCACTGGACATTTGTACTAACAAACCGGTAAAAAAATGTGTGTGTGTGTATATATATATATATATATAGTAATACACTTTTTCAAAGCAGTTTCAGCAGTTTAGCGCTACGGAATATGTTGGCGCGTTACAAATAAAGGATAATAAAGCAGTTATAACAGTAAATGCATTTAAGCGTGAGAAACTAAAAGGCCCCAGAATGCAGACATTTTGATTAGTGAATGACTGTATGTAGATATGAAGAGATCATACCTTTGACAAAGCTAATTCATCTTTCACAGGAAAAACTAGACACTGGCGAATTTTTATACAGCGAGGGACAACATCATTGGAAAGCACATAGCCCGCATCACAAACACAGCGAGGCATGCAATATAGAGTAGGCTTTTGTTTTTGCCCTAACGTGGCACAGGTTGGACGTGGCACAGTAAGGCAGGGGTTGAAGGTCATATGTGCAGGGCAAATCACATTGCATTGTGACACAGGTACACAGACATTGCTGGTTGATGACTGAAAAACATAACCAGGTATACAATCACATCCAAGCCAGCATGGTTTTATGCACGCTTCAGTTGTGCTATTCAGATTGTCGCAGTTACTGTAGCAGATGCGTTTGCAGCCGTATACCATGTTTGGTGGACAAGGTCCTGAAATATATACATAGATTATTTTAAAACCATGAAAAAATAATTTTAGCAAATCCATGTTTTATTTTAAAACCTCGTCAACCTATTCATTGTACTAGCATTTTTTCTTTATTGGAAATCAATCATGAGATATTTATTATTGATTGTATGTCTTCTTTATGCTAATGTGTATTACAATATATAATTTATGATAATTTTCATTAATATTAAAGTCACAATATTTAGACGGATATAATTAAAACCAAATTATTTATGGGCGGCAGAGTATATTTAAACCAGTACTGCACAAAAACAGCAATACTCCTCCGATACAATTTCCACCAACATACACTATTCAGTCATTTTTGTATCCATACTTATATATATATATTTTTTTTTTTACATCATTTAGTCAATTCCGACTCTCTGTGACCACATGGACTGTAACACACAAGGCACATTTTTATGTCCATGGTCAAGCTTATCCTCTTGTTTTTTATGGCAGTGATACTGGAGTGGGTTGCCAGTTCCTGCTCCAGTTGGCCACAGCATATAGCTGGTATTCCTAGGTGGTCTCACATCCAAGTACTGACCAGGTCCAACCCTTCTTGGTTCCCTGACTGGAATCGAACCCAGGCACCGAATCCTAACCACGGGACAACCTATATATTGTTTAGGACAGGCTTTATAGAATTTGCCTCCATTTTGCAAAGTAACAGTGAGCCACATTTTTGGGGATTTCTTACAGATCATGGTAGGGTTGCAACATGTGAGCAGAGTGAAAATTGGAGGGGTAAAAATAAAAGGTAATTTTAATTGCAAATGTTTTATCATGAATTTTTTTTATAATGCTTTTTATATTTAGTGAAGCATTTTTAAAAACAATTTAGTTACCTGTGTTTTCAGTATGGTGGTAATAATTCAGAACCATGTGAATGAGTAAAATATTACCAAGGCTTTTGTTTGTTTTTTATAATTTAATATATCATTAGAAGATGAGGAACAAACAACTTTGGTAATTTGTCTTGTAAGCACAAACAAAACATTTTAATATTGGAAAATATGATTGTTTAAATGCATGAATGGAAGTCTGTTCCCTTAAATTAAAAACTAGACAGTTGGGGGTTAGTTGGGGAGAGGCTACAGAACTACTGAGAAAGTGAATGAAGAAGGTGAGAGGGAACATAGGAAGAAGGAACAATAGATTCCCTCAGGTCAGGGGGTTATAACCTGTGAGGTATGACCTTTCAAACCCCATTGTCCAAAAAATTAACAAAGGCACCAGGCTCAGGAAGTTGATATCAGCAGGGGAATTCCCAGATGGGGCAGATGTTATCTTATGATATGTTATCTTATCTTGGGACGATAATTTATAAACAATCATGGAATGTGTGTAGAGGTCACCAATCCCTTCATCCACTACAATGAATCCATACATAGAAGTGATGGGGTTGGTGACCGTAAGAGTGCCGGGTGCTGGGTTATGACCACTAGCAATGGTGGCTTCTGTAGAACATATGTTCGGATATTTTATATTGTAAGGAGTTCTTGTACATTTCAACTTTTTATATAAATGATCTTAGTACACAATGGGGGATATTCATTAAATATAGTAAAACGTTTGGTTAATCAGTGATAAGTGGAGATAAGCAGAATTAAGTAATGTTAAGAATATCTCCACTTCTTATGTTTTCTATGAAGCCTATTTTACACGTTGGGTGGATTTTAACTCTGTTTTTTAACAGGCTCCATAACATAGATGGTGAAGATATGTGCCATATTACTACATAATTATGGTCCTAATGATTTATTTTCTCTCTCTCTCCCCCTCTCTCTCTCTCTCTCTCTCTCTCTCTTTATATATATATATATATATATATATATATATATATATATATATATATATATATAGATTAATAATGATTTTTGATATAATTTGATACCTTTTGTATTGGACAAACGTTTTATTTATAATTACGAGCTTTCAAGAGGCTCAACCCCTCTTTATCAAGTCTGAAGCAATACTTATATATATAAAGATTAATAATTACTAGATTACTGGACATTCACGGCTGCTATATATATATAAAACTGAGCAACCCAAACAAAATTAATATTAAAAAGTACCTGCTTGAACCATCAAATGTAGTGACATAGCTGGAGAAAGGGAAAAAAAGTGTTAACAAATCTATACAAAAATGCTTAACATGATATTTCTTATATTAATACACTAGTATTGCTGCTCATCTCCACCCTTTATTAGTTGGCCAGGGGGTGGGAGCCGTTCTGCCTATGATATTTTTTACCATTTCTAATAGGTATTTGTCTGTTTGTCTACTATGGACTCTGCAGGGAGGGAGGCAGAAAAAAGTTTCTAGTATGATTCTCCTTCTGAGCAAATCCCCTCCTACCCCACATACGTGATAGGAGTGAAGATAAGTACCTAAGAAACACTAAAATGCCAACTTTAGAAGCTAAGCTTTCTGTTGTGATATACTGGTTTATTAGTAATTAGCTATCTATAATGTAATGTGCAAGGTGTGTAACGCCAAAGTCGCACTTGCGAAATGGCTCCTCAAAGATGCGCAATGGCGCACCACATTGTGGCGGGGGGAGAGTGGAGAGGGAGAGAGACATTCGAGGAGAGAGAGAAAGAGTGGAGAGGGTGGGAGAGAGACATTGGGGGAGAGAGAGACATGGGGGAGAGAGATAGGGGAGAGGGTGGTAGAGAAACATTGGGGGAGAGAGAGACATGGGGGAGAGATACAGGGGAGAGGGTTGGACAGGGACATGGGGGGAGAGAGACAGGGGAGAGGGTGGGACAGAGACATGTGGGGAGAGAGATGGGAGAGGGTGGGAGAGAGGCATTGGGGAGAGAGATGGGGAGAGGGTGGGAGAGAGACATGGGGGGAGGAAGACAGGGGAGAGGGTGGGAAAGAGACATAGGGGGAGAGAGGAGAAGGGAAGGGGAGAAAGAAGGAGGGGAGGGGGAAGGGAGAAGAAGCAGGAGAGAGAAAAGGAGGGGGAGAGAGAGACAGAGAAGGAGGGATGGAGAGAAGGAGGGAACGACAGAAAGAGGGAGAGAGAGGGAGGGAGAAGGAGGGAGACAGAGTTGGGGTACAGAGAGAAATAGGGTACAGAGAGAGATAGGGTAGAGAGAGAGATAAGGCGCAGAAAGAGACCGGGCGCACACAGATAGGGAGTGGACACACAGAGAGAGGGAGAGAGACAGAACAGACAATTGCAGATAATATATGATATCGTCATTTATGACTGGCAAATTACTAGTTAAATAAATAAAACACTAATAAACTCTACTGTGATCCTTTAAACTTTGTCCATTCTGTGTCAGGACATTTACTGTCTTGTAGATTATCAATACTCACAAATCATTAGCAGTTGCACCCACGGACGGGAGCTCCAGAAACCCATCTCTGATTTATTTCTGAAACAAACACAGAACATAATATGGCGAGAGATGGGGTATAAAGAAAGACAAAAGAGGTCATAATAAATGGTAAGAAAAAACAAAAGGTTTAAAGAAATTTGAGCTGACCCTGATAGAAGAACTATTAAAAAATTTTTTTTGAATGTTTAGTAAAAAAAGTAGATTTAATGAATGTTAAGACAATTTGCAAAAAATATATAATAACAAAACAAAATCAATCAGAGGATCTCTCAGAATCAGATGTAATAACATGCACATTGGTTTATTAGATGGGGTGATACAATTAGCATTCCTCTATGTATTAAAGAGACTCTATCACTCCAAAATCAAAATGCTGTTTTAACTTTCAGAGCATTAAAAACTGGATACACATTGAAATAGTCATTTGTCTAAAGTGAGTCATTACTGAGAGATTACATATTATTGATACTGCATTTTTATGCAAATGAGCTGCTCCCGACTACTAATTAGCTGTTTAGGATTATAGTATGTATGTTTTGTGGTAGCCACGCATTTTCAAAAAAGAAACCTCACAATCAAGAGAAAGTGTAGAGAAATAGTATATACAGTTTTTTTTTGTTTGTTTGTTTTTATAAATAAACCAATTAGAATGACAGTGTCCCTTTAAGATTTTACAATGTGCCATTAATAGATGTGCCGTGTCTCTGGGTCCTAAATGTTGGGTGTTTTTCTACTTACCTTTTCACCCTTCGTGTAACCCAGAATCGTGGATATCCTGTACTTTTATGTAGGGTCTGCAGAGAATATTTATAAATAAATAAACAATATATAAGAGCATGTTTGGTACCCTGGAAAGTGATTTTCTTTTAAATTAGAAGAAGTCCTAAATGTCTATGTTCTAGCATTTGAAACATACTAGGGGAAAGCAGACAATAAACACTCAACATAATCATTTGTAATTACATAAAGTATATACAGATTAAATATTCAAAAAAGTACCTGTTGCAGAATCTACAATTCAGACCTGTTGTGATCTCTTGAAAGATTACAGATGGTTTATATAGTATAATTATTGCATTATTTCCTCATTCCAAATGTATGCCCTTAAAGATGAAAATTTTAACTGGTTTACACAATCTTCCCATTTTTAACATTTTTATAATAGAGGTCACTGCTCTGATTTGAGCTTGCACAATAAAAAATAGGAGTCCCAATGTCATGTATTTACGGGTGTAGATATACACGCAACACCTGGGGCCATATTCACTAAAATTTCTTCCTCTTCTTTAGGGTGGGGAAAACCCCAGATATGTAAGGTCAATTACACAATTATATAGAGCACATTGCTTTATGAATAAATAATACTCTCTAATATTGTATTTATTTTTCATGTTCTTCTTCTAACATACATGAATCATTGGATGATAACTTTTCCTTTTCTTTGAAATCTTTTTTTTATAATTTGAGGGAACATTATTCATAATTAGAAATGCTTTGTTTACTAGGTTAGAAAGTTAGAAGAATTGCTTTTTTGGTAATTGAATACAAGGGTTCCCTGGTAGCCCAGTGGTTAGGATGCAGGTGCTTTCACCACAGCCTCCTGGGTTAATTTCCAGCCAGGGAACCACAAGGTCACACTGACAAGTACTTGGATGGGAGACCACCTGGGAATACCAGGAGCTGTGGACCACTGAAGAAGAAAAGGGCAACACACTCCAGTATCTCTGCCATGAAAATCAAGTGGATCACCATGGTGTGTTGTCCATGTGGTCACAGAGAGTCAGACACAACTGGGCAACACCATTTACACTTAATTGGAGACATAGAAGGTTGAGATCTTGTGTAGAGGGAAAGCATTGATTTGCACTAAAGACAGTGTTTCTCTTTGTTATGGATAGTCACGTGATACGTTTGGGTATAGTGGAGATGGATTGAAATTTAGATTGAAGAGTAATAATAGAAAGTAAAATTAATTTATATGTTGTTAGAATAAGGATACATCTCTTTGACCAGTATGAGTTCCATTGTATGGAGAAAGCAAGAAAGACAAAGAAGTACAATTCTTGACTCTCTATTTTAGAAAAGTTTTAGTAAGGCAATTTTTCTAAAAAAGTAGATTTGGTTAAATTTGACTAGATTGTTTTCAGGGTCAATTAATATTTGGTATTTGCTCTGACAATGTCAGCGAAAAATAAATGTATTCATAATTTACGTTCATTATGCTACCATAACCAGTGGTGGACCCTGAGTGTTGCTTCATGGTCAGGCTACACAATTCAAGGGCCACTCTCAGCCTCCTGGTTATTGAGCCCTGAAAGCATGGAGGGCTGGCCATTAAGCCCTGGATGCATGGAAGCCTAACTATTAAGTCCTGGAAGCATGCAACTAGGAGGTCAAGAGCAAGAGGTCAGCCATAATTCACCTGGAATTAAGGGCAGCTTTTGGCTTTCCCCAAGGGCTTAAGCATCCCAGGTGTCCTTTGGGCAAGATGGGGTGGTACATAGGTTCCTGCACCCCATCCTGAGTGAAGGGCTCCCAGGGAAGGACCCTGGGACCCTCTCTGGTCCGTGGGAGGCAGATAAAAGTATCCCGCTGGGCCAAGTTGTAGGCATCCAGGGCCAAGTTGCAGGCATTCTAGATTTCTAGAGAATGGGAGAAGACGAAACTGAGCCCTGCACCCTCCAAGACAGGGGAGGCCATGGATGGTCCCCCGGGCAAGTCTAGGGCAGTAGCTTTCCAGCTGCTTGCCCCGGGCCCCACGAGCCTCGAGCAGGCCCGGGAAGGTAGGGGAAGACCAGGCAAGGATGGGGAGGCCTACCCCCTGGCTACTGCAAAAACCCCAGTGTCCAGTCTTTACTTCCAGCTTTCAGAATCCCTGGTCTTTCCTGAATCTGGGTCCAACATCCCCCTCATTGAGAGCAGGCTGGGCGCCGGGAACGAGCCTTTAGGTCTTAGGGGGAGTATGTTTGTATAGCTGAAACCAAAAGGTATTGATGGAAGAACACCACTGGAGTATGGGGCCGTGGCTTAATTTGATTCAGCATGGGAAACCTCACCTGGCCCAGACAAGAAAATGATTGTTCTTTCTCGGTTCTGTGGGTGGTGGTGCATGGCAGTTCTTAGTTGGTGGAGTGATTTGTCTGGTTAATTCTGATAACAAATGAGACTCCTTCATGCTAATTAGTTACGAGACCCCCATCAGCCGTCGTCCAACTTCTTAGAGGTACAAGTGGCAGCCACACGAGATCAAGCCCTTACATGTCCTCAGTTGCACGCGCACTACAGTAAACAGATCACTATGTGTCTATCATTTGCCGACAGGTGTCGGTATCCAACTGAACTACTTTCATGATAGGGATTGAAATTATGTTAGAACAATGAAGGTAAGGGAAGTTGACAAGTCAGATCCGTAACTTCGGGATAAGGATTAGCTCTAAGGGCTGGGTCAGTCAGGCTGGGTAGCGAAACGGGCTGGGCACGTGGCACGGCTGGATCAGGTGTCTCCATCTCACCTCTACCCCTCCGCAACCAGGGAAAGAAGCGTGGGCGGCAGTGGGCACTCTGGGAGGAGGGGCAACAGGGGGAGCGGGGGGCCGGGGCGTCTCCTCGGCTGGCGCCTGTTGACGCTATGTGTTTTCTGCCCAGTGCTCTGAATGTTAAAGTGAAGAAATTCAATGAAGCGCGGGTAAATGGCAGGAGTAGTTATTACTCTCTTAAGGGTGCCAAATGCCTCTTCAACTAATTAGTGACGAGAATGAATGGATGAACTAGATTCCCCCTCTCCCTACCTACTATCTAGAGAAAACACAGCCAAGGGAACTGGCACTACTCTCATAGTTTTTTTTCACTTACCCAGTGAGGCGGGAGGGCAAGGCCCGAGCGGCTCTTGCTTCTGGACCCAAGTGGCTGGCTTCCTTCCAGCCGCAACACACTTCAAGGTCAGTTTGTGGGAAACCCGGGGCTAAATTGTTTGTAGATTGGCTGATTCTGTGTCAGGGTTTTGTGCGTAGCAGAGCAGCTACCTGTCTGTGATCTGTTGAAAGTCAACCTGCCCAACCGACCTCCATTCTCCCTCCCCTAGTGGGGGTTGTGGATGGACCTCGCACCCTTGGGTGACGGGGGAGTAGAAGGCCAACTAATTTGCAGGGCCCAGCTAGGACAAGTTACATGGCGGTGGAGTAGAGGGGCTTAATACTGGGGTCCTGCTCGGTTCCAGGGCTTAACACCCTGGATCCTCTGCGGGCCTTAATAACCGGACCTCCATGCTTCCAGGGGTCAATAGCCGGGAAGCTGAGAGGGGCCCTGAAGGAGTGTAAGCCTGGCCATTAAATGGCAAACTCAGAGGCTGTCACTGACCTTAACTAAGCTTGATGATTTGGTGAAAGTCTGAGGGTTGATGGTATGAAGTTAAAAGAAAAGAACATTTTCTAGTTAGTGGATAGTTGCTTTATATCTGAATGTATTGAGTAGAATCCAATTAAAACATTTTGCTAGATTAGCAAACATTTTTGGACTACTACAGGAGATAAGTGTTATTTTTTTGGTTTAGCGATAACAGAGTATGTTCCCATTTGGAGGATTAATTTAATGGATTATTCTTTACATGTGATTTTTAGTGTAATTTCTTCTATAAGGATTAATGAAGTGAGGCTTGGGATGAAGAAACGGACCAGAAATAAAACTTTTATCAATTTCTTCCTAAATTCTTTTTTAACCATGTTTTGTTTATTGATTGTGGATTGTAGATTTGTGCATGTGTTATAGATGATAGTATATGTCATAATATCAGTGTGAAAACCTTCCTTTAAATCTCTTGGAATTTACCTGTACTTACCAGCAGTGAAACTGCACAAATTAATTAATGAAAAATGATACTAAACTGGGAATAAGTGTTTAGATTCTATTTTAGCTTTACTACACTTATTTTATATATACAATTATGTATTGACAACCAGGTTGATTTTATGATTAGAATTATTATGCAAATGTAAAATAAGGTAAATTATACTTTTAATAAATTAAAGTATGTGAAGTTAGAATTAATTACAGTTTTGTATATAGAATGATAAGATAATAATTTAGATGAATTGATGTACCAAAAAGATGAGCCCTCAGATCAGAGGGTGCCTACCAAATTACTGGGTACAGGTAGCATCAGATCTAATGAAGTGGTTGGGCCAAAGTTGACAGGACATACTGTTGCGGAAATGTCTGAAGGGGAAAGAAAAGTCATCTGCTGCAAAAGAAAAATTTAGGAGAGGAATCCTGGAACATTAGGACTATGAAGGGACATTTAAGGGACTAGGTATGGTAAATAGAATGATAGAATGTCTGAAGAACTTTGCACAGTAATTTGTGACACTGTCCAGTAAACAGCAACAAATAATATACCTAAAAGAAAGAAAACTGAGAAGACAAACTGGCTATCTGATAAGGGTTTGAAAGAAGCCCAGGAAAGAAATAGGTAGGAAGATTTGTCAGAATGAATGCAGAATTCCAGAGTATAGCAAGAAGAGTCAAGGAAACATTCAACTTTGAGTGATGTAAAAACAAACTCAATACTCAGAATCTTTAAACTCCAAGTTAACTGGCTAATGGAGCTTAGGCGCAATCTAGTACCTTACAGGGTCTACAACACCCAAAATGATAAGTGTAAATATACACACCGTCCAGTCTTCAAGTCTCAATAATGACCAACCAATCTAAGTGTTAAATGCGTCACAGAAACAAGTGCAAATCTCAGAGGAAAGGAATTATATTATAGTAATCCACATATATACCCTTAAAAGTGGCTACCAACAGCCATCATGAAATAGGGGTAACAAAAATATAATAGCACAAGTTTAAAAACATATAGACATACGCTTTTCGCCTTAAAAATAAAAGGCTTTCTCAATGGCAATAATAGAAGATCTCTTAAATTGTCAGTGATGTAAGGAGATAGAACAAGATAACAGAATGGGAATGTCAAAAGATCACTTCAAAAAAATGGGGGTTTTCAAATGAACCTTTAATGCCAAAGTGGATGTGATAAATGAAAAAAATGATAGAGAATTAACTGACTGAAGCAGGTCAGATAAAGAAGTGGTGGTAGGAATACACAAAGATTTATACAGGAAGGATCTTAACAGCACTGATAAACTATTGATACCCTCAATAGTTTTCCAATGAATTGGAGCCAGACATTATGGGAAGTGAAATGCTATGTACTTTACGGAGCCTTGCTGATAACAATTCTGCAGCAGTTGATGGAATCCCAGCTGAACTGTTTAAAATCTGACATACAGTGAAAGTGTTGCTTGCGTTATGCCAGAAAATTTGTAAACTCAACAGTTGTCACTGGACTGGAAAATGTCAGTCAACACCCCAATCACCCCCCAAAAAAAAACAGTGTCAAAGTGTGTACAATTATCAAACAATTGCACTAATTTCACTTGCCAGAAAGATAATGCTTAAGATCATGCAAACTCAACTCCAACAATATATGGACTGAGGACTACCATTGTCCAAGCTGGGGTTGCAGATTCATAGACTATTCTAAAGCCAGTGGGTCACATTAAAAAGTGAGAAGTTCTTAAAGGGATGGGAATACCAGATCATCTCATTGCCCTCCTGAGGAATCTGTATGTGGACAAAGAAGCCACAGTCAGATTTGAACATGGAACAATCAAATGGGTCAAGATCTGGAAAGGAGTGCAACAGGATTATATATTGTCACCTTATTTATTCAGCTTATCAGCTGAATTCATCACACGTAATGCCGGACTGGACGAATCCAAAGCAGGCCTCAATATTGCTGGAAAAAATAACAACCACCTCAGATACGCGGATGATACTATTATGATGGCTGAAAGTGAGGAGGAACTAAAGGACCTATTGAGGGTGAAAGAAAAGTGCAAAAACTGGCCTTCAGCTCAACATTAAAATTTTGAAAATCACGGTAAACAGCAGTCTTAGTTCCTGGCAAGTAGATGGGGAAAATGTGGAGGCAATGACAGATTTTATTTTTCTGGGCTCCAAGATCTCTGCAGAAGGGGAGCTGGGGGCCGGTGCGTCTCCTCGGCTGGTGCCTGTTGACGCTATGTGTTTTCTGCCCAGTGCTCTGAATGTTAAAGTGAAGAAATTCAATGAAGAGCGGGTAAATGGCAGGAGTAGTTATTACTCTCTTAAGGGTGCCAAATGCCTCTTCAACTAATTAGTGACGAGAATGAATGGATGAACTAGATTCTCACTCTCCCTACCTACTATCTAGAGAAAACACAGCCAAGGGAACTGGCACTACTCTCATAGTTTTTTTTCACTTACCCAGTGAGGCGGGAGGGCAAGGCCTGAGCGGCTCTTGCTTCTGGACCCAAGTGGCTGGCTTCCTTCCAGCCGCAACACACTTCAAGGTCAGTTTGTGGGAAACCCAGGGCTAAATCGTTTGTAGATTGGCTGATTCTGTGTCAGGGTTTTGTGCGTAGCAGAGCAGCTACCTGTCTGTGATCTGTTGAAAGTCAACCTGCCCAACCGACCTCCATTCTCCCTCCCCTAGTGGGGGGTTGTGGATGGACCTCGCACCCTTGGTTGACGGGGGAGTAGAAGGCCAACCAATTTGCAGGGCCCAGCTAGGACAAGTTACATGGCGGTGGAGTAGAGGGGCTTAATAATGGGGTCCTGCTCGGTTCCAGGGCTTAACACCCTGGATCCTCTGCGGGCCTTAATAACCGGACCTCCATGCTTCCAGGGGTCAATAGCCGGGAAGCTGAGAGGGGCCCTGAAGGAGTGTAAGCCTGGCCATTAAATGGCAAACTCAGAGGCTGTCACTGACCTTAACTAAGCTTGATGATTTGGTGAAAGTCTGAGGGTTGATGGTATGAAGTTAAAAGAAAAGAACATTTTCTAGTTAGTGGATAGTTGCTTTATATCTGAATGTATTGAGTAGAATCCAATTAAAACATTTTGCTAGATTAGCAAACATTTTTGGACTACTACAGGAGATAAGTGTTATTTTTTTGGTTTAGCGATAACAGAGTATGTTCCCATTTGGAGGATTAATTTAATGGATTATTCTTTACATGTGATTTTTAGTGTAATTTCTTCTATAAGGATTAATGAAGTGAGGCTTGGGATGAAGAAACGGACCAGAAATAAAACTTTTATCAATTTCTTCCTAAATTCTTTTTTAACCATGTTTTGTTTATTGATTGTGGATTGTAGATTTGTGCATGTGTTATAGATGATAGTATATGTCATAATATCAGTGTGAAAACCTTCCTTTAAATCTCTTGGAATTTACCTGTACTTACCAGCAGTGAAACTGCACAAATTAATTAATGAAAAATGATACTAAACTGGGAATAAGTGTTTAGATTCTATTTTAGCTTTACTACACTTATTTTATATATACAATTATGTATTGACAACCAGGTTGATTTTATGATTAGAATTATTATGCAAATGTAAAATAAGGTAAATTATACTTTTAATAAATTAAAGTATGTGAAGTTAGAATTAATTACAGTTTTGTATATAGAATGATAAGATAATAATTTAGATGAATTGATGTACCAAAAAGATGAGCCCTCAGATCAGAGGGTGCCTACCAAATTACTGGGTACAGGTAGCATCAGATCTAATGAAGTGGTTGGGCCAAAGTTGACAGGACATACTGTTGCGGAAATGTCTGAAGGGGAAAGAAAAGTCATCTGCTGCAAAAGAAAAATTTAGGAGAGGAATCCTGGAACATTAGGACTATGAAGGGACATTTAAGGGACTAGGTATGGTAAATAGAATGATAGAATGTCTGAAGAACTTTGCACAGTAATTTGTGACACTGTCCAGTAAACAGCAACAAATAATATACCTAAAAGAAAGAAAACTGAGAAGACAAACTGGCTATCTGATAAGGGTTTGAAAGAAGCCCAGGAAAGAAATAGGTAGGAAGATTTGTCAGAATGAATGCAGAATTCCAGAGTATAGCAAGAAGAGTCAAGGAAACATTCAACTTTGAGTGATGTAAAAACAAACTCAATACTCAGAATCTTTAAACTCCAAGTTAACTGGCTAATGGAGCTTAGGCGCAATCTAGTACCTTACAGGGTCTACAACACCCAAAATGATAAGTGTAAATATACACACCGTCCAGTCTTCAAGTCTCAATAATGACCAACCAATCTAAGTGTTAAATGCGTCACAGAAACAAGTGCAAATCTCAGAGGAAAGGAATTATATTATAGTAATCCACATATATACCCTTAAAAGTGGCTACCAACAGCCATCATGAAATAGGGGTAACAAAAATATAATAGCACAAGTTTAAAAACATATAGACATACGCTTTTCGCCTTAAAAATAAAAGGCTTTTTCAATGGCAATAATAGAAGATCTCTTAAATTGTCAGTGATGTAAGGAGATAGAACAAGATAACAGAATGGGAATGTCAAAAGATCACTTCAAAAAAATGGGGGTTTTCAAATAAACCTTTAATGCCAAAGTGGATGTGATAAATGAAAAAAATGATAGAGAATTAACTGACTGAAGCAGGTCAGATAAAGAAGTGGTGGTAGGAATACACAAAGATTTATACAGGAAGGATCTTAACAGCACTGATAAACTATTGATACCCTCAATAGTTTTCCAATGAATTGGAGCCAGACATTATGGGAAGTGAAATGCTATGTACTTTACGGAGCCTTGCTGATAACAATTCTGCAGCAGTTGATGGAATCCCAGCTGAACTGTTTAAAATCTGACATACAGTGAAAGTGTTGCTTGCGTTATGCCAGAAAATTTGTAAACTCAACAGTGGCCACTGGACTGGAAAATGTCAGTCAACACCCCAATCACCCCCCAAAAAAAAACAGTGTCAAAGTGTGTACAATTATCAAACAATTGCACTAATTTCACTTGCCAGAAAGATAATGCTTAAGATCATGCAAACTCAGCTCCAACAATATATGGACTGAGGACTACCATTGTCCAAGCTGGGGTTGCAGATTCATAGACTATTCTAAAGCCAGTGGGTCACATTAAAAAGTGAGAAGTTCTTAAAGGGATGGGAATACCAGATCATCTCATTGCCCTCCTGAGGAATCTGTATGTGGACAAAGAAGCCACAGTCAGATTTGAACATGGAACAATCAAATGGGTCAAGATCTGGAAAGGAGTGCAACAGGATTATATATTGTCACCTTATTTATTCAGCTTATCAGCTGAATTCATCACACGTAATGCCGGACTGGACGAATCCAAAGCAGGCCTCAATATTGCTGGAAAAAATAACAACCACCTCAGATACGCGGATGATACTATTATGATGGCTGAAAGTGAGGAGGAACTAAAGGACCTATTGAGGGTGAAAGAAAAGTGCAAAAACTGGCCTTCAGCTCAACATTAAAATTTTGAAAATCACGGTAAACAGCAGTCTTAGTTCCTGGCAAGTAGATGGGGAAAATGTGGAGGCAATGACAGATTTTATTTTTCTGGGCTCCAAGATCTCTGCAGAAGGGGAGCTGGGGGCCGGTGCGTCTCCTCGGCTGGTGCCTGTTGACGCTATGTGTTTTCTGCCCAGTGCTCTGAATGTTAAAGTGAAGAAATTCAATGAAGCGCGGGTAAATGGCAGGAGTAGTTATTACTCTCTTAAGGGTGCCAAATGCCTCTTCAACTAATTAGTGACGAGAATGAATGGATGAACTAGATTCTCACTCTCCCTACCTACTATCTAGAGAAAACACAGCCAAGGGAACTGGCACTACTCTCATAGTTTTTTTTCACTTACCCAGTGAGGCGGAAGGGCAAGGCCTGAGCGGCTCTTGCTTCTGGACCCAAGTGGCTGGCTTCCTTCCAGCCGCAACACACTTCAAGGTCAGTTTGTGGGAAACCCAGGGCTAAATCGTTTGTAGATTGGCTGATTCTGTGTCAGGGTTTTGTGCGTAGCAGAGCAGCTACCTGTCTGTGATCTGTTGAAAGTCAACCTGCCCAACCGACCTCCATTCTCCCTCCCCTAGTGGGGGGTTGTGGATGGACCTCGCACCCTTGGTTGACGGGGGAGTAGAAGGCCAACCAATTTGCAGGGCCCAGCTAGGACAAGTTACATGGCGGTGGAGTAGAGGGGCTTAATAATGGGGTCCTGCTCGGTTCCAGGGCTTAACACCCTGGATCCTCTGCGGGCCTTAATAACCGGACCTCCATGCTTCCAGGGGTCAATAGCCGGGAAGCTGAGAGGGGCCCTGAAGGAGTGTAAGCCTGGCCATTAAATGGCAAACTCAGAGGCTGTCACTGACCTTAACTAAGCTTGATGATTTGGTGAAAGTCTGAGGGTTGATGGTATGAAGTTAAAAGAAAAGAACATTTTCTAGTTAGTGGATAGTTGCTTTATATCTGAATGTATTGAGTAGAATCCAATTAAAACATTTTGCTAGATTAGCAAACATTTTTGGACTACTACAGGAGATAAGTGTTATTTTTTTGGTTTAGCGATAACAGAGTATGTTCCCATTTGGAGGATTAATTTAATGGATTATTCTTTACATGTGATTTTTAGTGTAATTTCTTCTATAAGGATTAATGAAGTGAGGCTTGGGATGAAGAAACGGACCAGAAATAAAACTTTTATCAATTTCTTCCTAAATTCTTTTTTAACCATGTTTTGTTTATTGATTGTGGATTGTAGATTTGTGCATGTGTTATAGATGATAGTATATGTCATAATATCAGTGTGAAAACCTTCCTTTAAATCTCTTGGAATTTACCTGTACTTACCAGCAGTGAAACTGCACAAATTAATTAATGAAAAATGATACTAAACTGGGAATAAGTGTTTAGATTCTATTTTAGCTTTACTACACTTATTTTATATATACAATTATGTATTGACAACCAGGTTGATTTTATGATTAGAATTATTATGCAAATGTAAAATAAGGTAAATTATACTTTTAATAAATTAAAGTATGTGAAGTTAGAATTAATTACAGTTTTGTATATAGAATGATAAGATAATAATTTAGATGAATTGATGTACCAAAAAGATGAGCCCTCAGATCAGAGGGTGCCTACCAAATTACTGGGTACAGGTAGCATCAGATCTAATGAAGTGGTTGGGCCAAAGTTGACAGGACATACTGTTGCGGAAATGTCTGAAGGGGAAAGAAAAGTCATCTGCTGCAAAAGAAAAATTTAGGAGAGGAATCCTGGAACATTAGGACTATGAAGGGACATTTAAGGGACTAGGTATGGTAAATAGAATGATAGAATGTCTGAAGAACTTTGCACAGTAATTTGTGACACTGTCCAGTAAACAGCAACAAATAATATACCTAAAAGAAAGAAAACTGAGAAGACAAACTGGCTATCTGATAAGGGTTTGAAAGAAGCCCAGGAAAGAAATAGGTAGGAAGATTTGTCAGAATGAATGCAGAATTCCAGAGTATAGCAAGAAGAGTCAAGGAAACATTCAACTTTGAGTGATGTAAAAACAAACTCAATACTCAGAATCTTTAAACTCCAAGTTAACTGGCTAATAGAGCTTAGGCGCAATCTAGTACCTTACAGGGTCTACAACACCCAAAATGATAAGTGTAAATATACACACCGTCCAGTCTTCAAGTCTCAATAATGACCAACCAATCTAAGTGTTAAATGCGTCACAGAAACAAGTGCAAATCTCAGAGGAAAGGAATTATATTATAGTAATCCACATATATACCCTTAAAAGTGGCTACCAACAGCCATCATGAAATAGGGGTAACAAAAATATAATAGCACAAGTTTAAAAACATATAGACATACGCTTTTCGCCTTAAAAATAAAAGGCTTTTTCAATGGCAATAATAGAAGATCTCTTAAATTGTCAGTGATGTAAGGAGATAGAACAAGATAACAGAATGGGAATGTCAAAAGATCACTTCAAAAAAATGGGGGTTTTCAAATGAACCTTTAATGCCAAAGTGGATGTGATAAATGAAAAAAATGATAGAGAATTAACTGACTGAAGCAGGTCAGATAAAGAAGTGGTGGTAGGAATACACAAAGATTTATACAGGAAGGATCTTAACAGCACTGATAAACTATTGATACCCTCAATAGTTTTCCAATGAATTGGAGCCAGACATTATGGGAAGTGAAATGCTATGTACTTTACGGAGCCTTGCTGATAACAATTCTGCAGCAGTTGATGGAATCCCAGCTGAACTGTTTAAAATCTGACATACAGTGAAAGTGTTGCTTGCGTTATGCCAGAAAATTTGTAAACTCAACAGTGGCCACTGGACTGGAAAATGTCAGTCAACACCCCAATCACCCCCCCAAAAAAAACAGTGTCAAAGTGTGTACAATTATCAAACAATTGCACTAATTTCACTTGCCAGAAAGATAATGCTTAAGATCATGCAAACTCAGCTCCAACAATATATGGACTGAGGACTACCATTGTCCAAGCTGGGGTTGCAGATTCATAGACTATTCTAAAGCCAGTGGGTCACATTAAAAAGTGAGAAGTTCTTAAAGGGATGGGAATACCAGATCATCTCATTGCCCTCCTGAGGAATCTGTATGTGGACAAAGAAGCCACAGTCAGATTTGAACATGGAACAATCAAATAGGTCAAGATCTGGAAAGGAGTGCAACAGGATTATATATTGTCACCTTATTTATTCAGCTTATCAGCTGAATTCATCACACGTAATGCCGGACTGGACGAATCCAAAGCAGGCCTCAATATTGCTGGAAAAAATAACAACCACCTCAGATACGCGGATGATACTATTATGATGGCTGAAAGTGAGGAGGAACTAAAGGACCTATTGATGGTGAAAGAAGAGTGCAAAAACTGGCCTTCAGCTCAACATTAAAATTTTGAAAATCACGGTAAACAGCAGTCTTAGTTCCTGGCAAGTAGATGGGGAAAATGTGGAGGCAATGACAGATTTTATTTTTCTGGGCTCCAAGATCTCTGCAGAAGGTGACTGCAGCCATGAAATTAAAAGATGATTACTTCTGGGGAGGAAAGCTATGGCAAGTCTGGACAAGTTATTCAAATGTATTACACTATAAACAAAGGTCCACATAGTTAGAACTATGGTATTCCCAGTAGTAACATACGGATGTGAGAGCTGGACCATAAAGAAGGCTGAGCGCTGTAGAATTGACACCATTGAATTGTGGTGTTAGAGAAAGCTGCTTAGAGTCCCTTGGGCTACAAGAAGATCTAATCAATCAATACTAAAGGAAATTAAAAGGCCATGAAGTGTCTAATTGCCTCACCTATATTCACAGGGCCTCATTCTATTATCGGCCGTACACCAGCCGTAAGGCTGCGATTCCTTGCGGGGGTCCCGTTACCTCGCAATTCAATTAAACGGCCCCGCAAGGATCTCCTCTTACGGTAGGCCGTTAATCTTGCGACCGGCCGCAAGCTCTGAAATCTAAAAAGTCAAAAATAAATTCAAGCCTGCACTGTACAGCTCTGTAAATGCTAGGGATCATATTGGGGGACATGAGGATTAAAAGTAACCCACTCTCAAGCTTGCACATCAGCCCAAACCCGAGTTTAAATTAACTGTTTATTTTCCGGCTGTGGCGTGGGCGGGTCTGAGGTACTCCAAGCCCTATGGACTTTTTACATGGATATTTGACGTATATTAAAAAAAAAATATTTACGGATTTGAGTATAGGGGAATTTTGTGCTATTTTTGCTAACACCGAAAATCCCTTTATAGTCTTCTCAAAGTGCAGGATGGCTTTATTTGGGCTATATTTCGTGCTTAATTGGTGCTAGCGGGACCTCTTTCCTGAAAGTAAGCTGCGGCTCGGTTTTAGCCTTGCAGAGAGGGTTCCCGGAGCAATAGAATTGCAAATAGGATTTTCTTACGGCCGATTTTCCTTTCTTGCGATTTTCCGATTTCCTTTCTTGCGGCCGCAAGAGATAGCAAGGCACCAGCCGCAAGCCTGCCGGAATCCCCGGCCAGAGGGGAATAGAATAGCAGAATAGCTTGCGGCCGGTCCTTGCGGCCCCCAACGGCTGCGGCCGCTAATAGAATGAGGCCCACAGTGTGCAAGGATAGAGGAACTGAAGCAAACTTCCCAGTGGCTGCTACAGACACCTTTTGTCTCAGAAGTGTGTATGGATGTAGGACATTAAGGTTTTTATACTCTTAGGAGTTTAAGCCTGTAACATATAGTATGTAAAAAAGTGCCAGGTATACTTCAAACAGAGTGTCACTGCACAGTTACATTTTTGTACATTAACGTACATTATTCTATGAAATCTTCAGGTAACTTGTTTCCTATTAAAATATGCTGCTTTAGGCCTGAGCTTCGTGGACCTAGGCAGAAGCACACAGCTGGAACACGTTTCATGGCTGTGCAAATATGAAGCAATCACTGCTTAGGGCTGTCTTCATCACTCAAAGTCCTATGTACTAAGAATTTACATATTCAAGAAATGTCTACTATTTCACCCTTTAGTCCGTATGTCTTTTGGGTTAATATCACATTAAAAGGGACTCACAAATTAAAATCAAGTTGTTTTTATGCTATTCTTAAAGAGCAAGCAAATCTTTTATATCTAGAATTTTTTCTTAAAGTGAATAATTTCTGAGATATTAAATTCTAAGCTTGCTATGTGCAACGTTAGGCCCGCAGCAGCTGCGGGTTTGACATTTTGCTGATTTAAAGAACTATTAAATTAGAACATGCTGCTAGTAACGGGCTTGAGAGGCAAACCCGTAAACCATTTTTCGCACGTGGGATGTGTGGCCCTGAACATGATTAATTAGTCAAACTTGTAGTTATGGTTTTAGATGGAGCCAATGGAAACAAAGATCGTCAGAATTATGTCACTTAAAAATGGAGGTGGGATTTCAAAGTCTTACGGGGTTCAATTATGAGTTACGATCAGACCCAAATTCCAGATATAATGCAATATTGCTGAAGACGTAAATTTGATATTCTATTACATGCGAGTTTCATTATATGTATTAACACATTGATTGCCGGGATCGATATAACACTGAACATTCAATTTTGAGAATGTTGTGCTATTAATTAAACTTTTCCTTGTTGAGAAAAGTACAGTAGTGTGTGTGTATGTGCATGTAAAGTGCTACGGGTTGGACTTTACCCCCCTTGCGGATCTTCTCTAGCACTTGTTGGCTTCTTGGCTCCATTTGCGAGTTACGGGGTTGAACGCCAGTGATTTTGATGCAATTTAATAGCGCGATTGGAATGTAGCGGTTACAGGCCTTGACAGATCAAAGGATTTGTGGGTTCGCAAGTCGAATTTTCACGTCCCGTAGGGTTTTCTCGCTCCTACCCTGCAAGTCATCGGTGGGCTGGTTTAAGAGGCCAATTTAATAGCCATAAGTCTTGTGGGCTACGTTACGAGACACGGTTTTACACGTTAGGGGGATTTAACATGGTTATTTTTGTGGTATAATTATATAAATAAACAGCTTCCTAAGTTTATCTTTAATGTGCAAACTCGTAGCACAACCTGCTTATTTGTAATATACGGGCAATTTGAGCCCCATTTTTACCCTGTTACCCTGTAATATGTTAGATGTCAGGGTCCTGCAGCTCTATAGGCCACAATGTGTAATAAAATAGTTTACCAGTCTTGGTATTGATTCTCAAATACGAGTGACTTTAATTTACTGTTTTTTATTAATTCTGTAGTCAGTGCACCAATAAATACACCATTTTATTTCTGTTTGTGTTACTTATGTATCATATTCTTAAACTGCTTGCACAGTGGTATTTATATGCTGTAAGGGCACTCCTTGGCATTTTTTTTCTTTATTTTTGGCAGCCAGAAATTCTGCCTACAGACATATAACTGGACTTTCGGGTGCAGTGACGCAATCTGGTAGGGAGGTAGTATGAGGCACAGGGCTTTGGGAGCTATACTCTGGAATACCTGGGGGATAGAAGGAACAGTATGTCAATAAGTACATTGTATAAGGGATATTTGCGGGAGTGGGGCATAAGCAAACTGGGGAGGTCTATATAGTTGATGGAGGAATTTAATGATCTAGATGAGGGTTTATTTGCTGTGAAGATGGAAGGCATTTTAAAACATGTGATTATTATTATTATCTTTTATTTGTAACGCGCCAACATATTCCTTAGCGCTATACATAAGTTAAGTTACAGGCAAAGACAAGTTTAAGATTCACACATTGAAAAGAATGGAGGGCCCTGTCTTTGAGCTTGGAATCCAGTGTCCATAGCGCTTTCCCTAAAGCACCGCGCAGGATTGAAACTCACAAACTTACAATCTAAAGGGATTCGTCCACCACTAGCAATAAAGTGGCAAGATATAAATATGTGTTATTGGTGGGTCTCCCTTATCTTAATTGGTTCTGCTGCTACTTTATCATATGTCCATGTAAACTGAGTTTTGCATTAGATCTAATTAAAACACTGGCAGTTATAGATACCATAGTTCCACTTAAGGTATACTCCTACCACAAGAAGTTGATTAAAATGCTTGACTGCACAGCAGCATAATTGCATATAACATTTAATAAATTTGAGGTTATATTATTTAACTATATGATTACAGTGGCTCTTTAACTAATGTATTGAATCATTATGAGTTAGTAGTTTGAAACAAAAGTGTTTGAAATAATATATATCTGGGAGAAATTAATGCATTTTTTACCAGATATATCCTTTTTAGCATCCAGAAGGGTTCTGAACACTGTCTGCTGAAAATGTATATGTTGACAAATAAAGTATTTATTTTGTAAAACAAGATGAATTTATTGATTTACTTTTCCTTTTTAACATAGTTAAATAAATCTATGGCTAACACATTGGGCTATGTTCAGCAAGGTGAGACATTTCAAATGAGTGTGGTGAGCCCTAGCTTCAGTCCCTATGTTACTTAAATATGTTATCTACTCAAGATGTAGAGATCATTGATACTTCCATATGATAATATACGTCTTACATTACCATTGAAAAACCTCACACCTTATATTTCCCAATCTCCCAATATTGGTTTGTACTAAAGATACAATGGGGATGTTAATTTCAAAAAATATTTGTTTAGCTTTAGTGAGAATATGAGGGTTGGAGTAATGGAGTTCTAGGTAGTGGATTCTTGCTGTATATCTGAATGCATTGAGTAGAATCCAATTTTACATTTTTGTTACATTATCAGAAATGTTAGAACTTTTACTAAACGTTGGGTTGTTGGGTTTCACGAGGACAGAGTCTATTCTTATTTGAAAGATTAATTTAATGGTTTCTTCCAAGTATGTGTATTGGCAAGTGGCAATACCTAAAGGATTGATACACCATACTGGGAAAGGATTTTTTAAAGGGACCGGAAAGAAAGCATTTATTAATTTCTCCCTGGATTAGTTTTTTTTACCCATATCTGGTTCATTGACAGCAGATTGTAAATATGGAGAAGTGGGAGAGGAGGTAGGTAATGTAATAATATCAATGTAAAAACCTTCCTTTAAACTTGTTAGAATATTGTTGGCTGAATCACTATCTGCAAAAATGCCAGGAATTAATGGCTTGCTGATTTTTTATTAAAGATCATTTTTAATTACGTGGTTTGTTGCAACAGATTTTGTGTGTACTTTATGGCAGTTGGAGCAGATGTAAATAATTCTGTATGTGTAGTATTGATCATTGAATTTGTTGTAGATGTATTGTGATATGGATGGGGTAATTGTCAAAAACTGCTCTTTGTTGGGCATGAAAAGGTCACGTGACTGGGCCTACCAGCAGGTTGTCTTGGTTCTGTATCCCCACGCAAGACGGCTTAGCAAAGTTTTATGACAAGTTGCAGATTATCAGGCCAAGTTGCAGAAATTCATTTTAAAGGAAAAAAAATAATGACAACCTACCCTCTAAATTCAACAAACCATGCATATGTGTTCCAAACAGTGCATAATCTTTATTAGCCAGTTCACCGGTTTTATGCAATTTTTACATATCACACATCAAAGAGTATTTGTCCTAAACAAATACAATCTAACACATTTGGGCCCTAATTGCCCCATGTGGATTAGGACTTCCATCAATGGCCCTGCACCAGCCAGTCTACTTTACTGGCCAGGTGGCGACTAGTCGACGGCACCAGCGATCAGCTACCTCTGGTCAGGATATGGGCACAGCAGGGATTGATTAGTGTACTGTGAGCCCTGGAGCCAGAGTGGCCCTGGAGCCAGAGTGGCTTGGTGAGGTTGGTGTCCAACCAGAGTGAGAGAACCATGAATCTGTGATAGACAGACATAGGGGTCCCGGGGAGGAGTTCTCCCACTAATCAGGGAACCTAGTGGAGGGTGGTAAACTAACTAGTGGGCCCATGGGGCCTTATAAGAGGGGAAAATAAATTCTTAGGGTCTGTTCACTTAGGGGAACTGACGGTTAGCTATATCCGTTCCCTAACCAACCTCATCCCGGGTAGCAATACCTTTATTAAGTCGGAGCATAGTTGGCTTAGGGAAGTCAGTGGGATTCAGGGTGTATTCACTTTTAGTGGCCGATCAGGACTTCCATAACATTTCCAACAATTTGGGCTCCCTTTTAACTTGAATGGGGGGTCAAGTATTTCTTAAATTCTAGTTAAACACCAGACAACAGATCAAAGGGGTATCACTTGCAATGCACTTGACAACACTTGACCATTGTCTATTGAAAGAAAGTGTTTTGATTGCTGTCTGACAACCTAGTTGACTATACTAGATGGCTCAAACAGTTCCATGGATTCCCCCATAAAAGTCTTTGGAGCCTACTTTGACTAAGAGCCTACTTTGCCTAGGCTACTTTGACTAAGAGACTAATGGTTGCCCTTAAAATGAAACCACCCTCAAAATATGTTTGTTGCCTCAATACAATAGTTACACCACAAAACACATGAGCCCTCTAGGCTCAAATGACCTGGTGGAAAGGGGTCAGGGAATTTAACAGGGCTTGGGGGGAAACATCAGAAAAATATATTAAGTTAACAATTACAATTTGGTTCAGCCAAGTCATATTGTCTTTCAAAAAGTTCTTATAGCCACAATAATAGCCTTTGGTTCAGTTGGCCATTTGGCTAATGTCCAGTTGCCAGATCCAAAAGTGCAAGGGTCCTGGGGTTTGTGACACTGGTATAATTGTACAATTGTGGATTTAAAAGCATATGGGAGAAAAGCTGATAATTGTTGAGTTTGGCTGGTGTTGTGAACTTTAGGATTGGTTCAGGAATTAATTCTAGAGTCAGTGCACCAATCAATGCACTATTTTCTTTTTTTGTTGTGTTTCTTGTGTATCATATTCCTAAACAACTTAGCTCGCAGAATGGCATCTATGTACTGTAGGGACACTCCTTTGCATTTTTATCATTATGCTTAGCAGTCATAAATTCTGCCTACAGACATATAACTGGATTTTTGGGTGCAGTGAAGCAATCTGGCTGGGCAGAATTTTGTAGAAAGTTAATATGAAGGACAGGCCATTGTGGGGAGCACTCTGGAATACATGGGGGATAGATGGGACAGTCTGTTAATAGGTGCATTGAATAAGTGCCATTTGAAGGAGAGGGGCATAAGCAAACTGGGGAGGACTATATGGGGGAGGGGGGCGTTAATGATCTACGGAGAGTGAGGGTTTATTCATGGGGAAATTTAAGGAATTGTAAATTTGTGATCCACCACTAGCATTAGAGGGACAATATCAAAATATGTATTATTGTTAAGTCCAACGTTTCTCAGTTGGTTCTGCTACTACTTTATCAGATGTGGGTGTCACTGTAAACTAATGAGCTTTGCATTAGACCTAATGAAACCATAAATAACTGTATACTTTTGTATTTGTGTGTGTTTTACTAAAGTTACTGAAATTACCGATTATACAAAATGGCAGTAACACTAAGAAACAGTGCTCACTTTTTGCAAGAATCTGTGTATGTAACTTTGGCCATTTGAAATATTGGGAGATAATAATAATATAATTTATTATTTGTAGAGTGCTAGCAGATAACTGACCTCTGGACAGAACTATATTCTATGTCGAAACGTAATTGGACTTTCAAAGACATCTACACAGTCTATCAACCTAAAAAATAGCATACATAAAGCTTATGATAATCACTGACTTCAATGGTGGCATTTACACAGTTACATAGGGCTTTAGTTGGTGAAGTTTATTTTTTAAAAGATAATAAGCAGAGACAGCAGCATTTTAAAATGAAGTTTAATTTTGTAGACATAGAATCCCACTATTAGAACACATTGGTAAATATATATGTATATATATATATATATATATATATATATATATATATAGTAATGCAGTTATGCATTTAAGAATGTGAAAGGCCCAAGAATACAGACATTTTAGTGGATGACTGTATGTAGATATGAAGAGATCATACCTTTGACAAAGCTAATCCATCTTTCACAGGAAAAACTAGACACTGGCGAATTTTTATACAGCGAGGGACAACTTCATTGGAAAGCACATAGCCCGCATCACAAACACAGCGCGGCATGCAATATGGAGTAGGCTTTGGTTTTGGCCCTAACTTGGCACAGATTGGACGAGGCACAGTAAGGCAGGGGTTAAAGGTCATATGTGCAGGGCAAATCACATTGCATTGTGACACAGGTACACAGACATTGCTGGTTGATGACTGAAGGACATAACCAGGTATACAACCACATCCAACTCCGCAAAATAGTACGGGCGCTTCAACTGTGCTGTTCAGATTGTCGCAGGTATTATAGGTGAATTGTTTGCAGCCGTATGCCATGTGTGGTGGACAAGGCACTTCTATATATGCTGAAATATATACAAACATTATGTTAAAACAGAGAAAAAATTGCCTGAGTAACCCCCAAATATATTGCCGTTTCAAAAGTTCATTTATGAAGACGTTTTCTGCTGGTTCTCCAAAAAATATCATCTGCTTTGAATGATTTAAAGATAATTTTTTACAGTTTACTGTATCATAATTTCTCAGTATGATACAGAACTTCATTGCTATGATTAGAAATCACCTAAAAAGTTGATTACTGGCATCCCAACAATAAGTTGGTTTCTTCCAAAGAACACAAAAAAACGTACCTTATACATTGTACTAGCCATTTCTCTATCTCTTTATGATAATTTGCGACTTTTATGTGCTATTTTGTTGTTCAGAATGGGGGAGAGGATCAAACTCATGATAACCTTAGGGGGCATTGATTTAGCCACCAATGAGACAGAAAAGCAGACTGTAATCCTGATTAGCAATTCAAAAAAACTACCTTGTATTCATAAACTGCTCATTTATATACGAATACACCATAAACAATGCTAATTATCTCAGCAATTACTTACTTTAGAATCAAATGGCTAGTACAAAATACAGATCATCATGCTGTTTAAGTAAAATGTAAAAAAAATAAGAACATAATTTGAAGTAATAGTTCATGTAACCCAGTAAAATTTAAAAATAGATTGTGAGCTTTAATTCCCATATACAATTGGCTCCAACATTAATAGTGAAAATGTAGATAATCTGGCTCCATAAAAAATGGATATGTTTAATGTATTTCTCAATAACTGTGGTTATTTTCTCTATATATAATTAAAATATGCAAATTCGGTTAGTATCAAAAATTACCTGCTTGACCCATCAAAAACAGCGACAGAGCTGGAAAATAAAAGAAAAGTATTGATAAATCTCTACTTAAATACCCAGAATCATATTTCTCAAGGCACTTTACCATATATTAATTCACAATTTTCTACGTCTTCAGAATACACTATTTATATGGCTTATTTAATAATTCATAAGCAACAAAACCAGTATTTGAAAGCAATTAAAAGTTACATTTGAACTTTATCATTTAATTTCAAGGACTGGTGGAGCTGCTCTTCTCCACCCCTTATTAGTTGTCCAAGGGGTGGGGCAGATCTGCCTAGGATGTTGTCCTAAAAATGCGTATAGATGATAGTACTAGATTAGCTTGTGAACCCTGAAAGGTAGACAGATAATCTTTCCTGGTAGGATACCATCCTGGGCAAATCCTCTCCAACCTGGATGGAGATAAGCATAGCTGCCAAAGTCTGAAACACTAAAGTTCAAAAGCTACACTTTATTTCTTGAAGTAATGGTTTATTACAAATTTTGGATTAAATAAACAAATAAAACATGAATGCATAAGCACTACAGTGGTCCTTTAAACTTTCCAGCATAACATTTACTTTCTGTTGGATTATCAATACTCACAAAGTATCAGCAGCTGCATCAATGGACGGGAGCTCCAGAAACCCATCTCTGATTTATTTCTGAAACAAACCCAGAATATTATTTTCTGAAGATGAGATATAGGGTATCAAGAAAGACAAAATAAGTTAAAATAAATGGACAGGAAAAGCAAAGGTTTAAAGCAAGTTGAGTTCATTCTAATGGAAAAACCACTTGCAAAAATGTTGAATGTTCAGTAGAAAATTTCACCAGAAAATGGAGGTTTAATGAATGTTAAGAATTATGGTAAAGAAAACAAAAACCTATTTAATAACAAAACAATGTAAGAGGAGCTCTCATATTTAATTATTCACAATGGTTGGCTACTTGGTGGTAATAATATTAGTATTATGATTCAAGAATTTTACATTCTAAGGGTTCTCAATGTTGGGTGATAAATAAATAAACATTAATATCTAATTCAAATCCGTAAAATCTTATTAGCATAGGCTTTAAATCTTCAGCACTCTAGAAAGCTATTTTTTTAAGTGACTAAATAAAATAAAAAAAAAATAAAAAAATAAAAATATATATATATATATATATATATATATATTCTAACATTTGAAAATTAGTAGAAGAAATCTTGGGATAAACACAAAATTATATTATGTAGTTATATTTACTATATACAGATTAAATATGCATAAAAGTACCTGTTGAATAATCGACAATTCAGACCTGTTGTGATCTCCTGAGACATTACAATTTGTTTATATAGTAAACTTTTACATTATTTCCTCATACCAAATGTATGTCCTTAGAGATTAAAACACTCACTTGTAGACAAGTTTACATTTTTAAAATTTTTATATATTTTATTATGCTTGCACAATAAAATGTCAGAGTCCCAATGGCATTTGTTTATGGGTGTAGATTGGGTGTAGATGTAGAATTTCTGTCTTTTCATTGAAGTGGGGAAAACCCCAGGTACATAAAGTCCCTTCCCATCAAATTCTGAGGTGGCTATGGAAAGAAAAGAAAATCTTAAGTCAATCTTATTTGCAAAATGCCCAACCAAATCTCCTCTACTAATATTTTCATCCAATCCAATCGTTGTCCGTCTTGATATTTATTTCACCCCATACCCATCCTTACCATTCTCTTCTCATCTCTCTCTTTCTCAAACATTTGTCCATATTCTGCACCCTGTTTCCTTGCTAAAAGACAACTGTGGTCGTATTTTTAAGATTTACTCCTGAATAACTACACATGAAAACAAGCATGTAATGTATTACCTTTTTATATGAATCTATGGATTCTGCCATTTGGTTTTAAGCAGATCTTAGAATAAAAAGCAAGTGTGTGTCTGTACAGTGAGAATCTGGTGACTACAACTGTCAGTGCTCAATACAGGCGTTCTCATTAGTTTACATGGACACAACCTTTGGAGAAAGCTATTAGCAGTACATGCAACAAAATAAAATGAGGGCCTGAAGTAAAAAATTATTTTCTATAAAATTGCAATATATAAAATTTGTGTTTGGTTGCTTTCTAATACTTTTTTCAACCCTATCATGATTAGTTAAACGAAAGACAAAAATAAAATGTGGTTCTTTATACAAATTAGTTCTGTGGTCCTGTAATATAATTTAATCCGTTTTATTCTGTACTCAAAAAACATATAAATAGCAAGTCAATTAATACAAATGATTATTTTTATAGTTGGTTGTGAGTGTTGGGTAACTCTTGGAGAAACTTTCTATTCCTTTGTTATCATGTGGAACATATGTACTACGGGTTGACATTTTCAAGAATATTCTCCCATTTCACGTATGTCTACTGGGTTATCATAACTGTTTTTCTAAAACAAATCACATTAAAGAGACCCTATTTAAGGTATTCTTAATCAGCATGAAAAACTTCTAAAGTCAGTATTTCAGGAGATATTCAACACTATTTGTGACGTATTATTATGTAAATGATTACTCCTTCATACAAATTAGTTTAAATCTGAGTGATCCATAAAATCTTATTAGCATAGGCTTTGGGTGTCAGAGTTTAAGATAGTAACTCGTAAATTATTGTCAGTGCAAAAACCAGTGGAGATATTTGCATTGCTTTTCAGCATTGTCGTAAAGTTCACTTGTAGCAGTGACTCGTAGGAGTTCTCTCACAATGTTTTAGGGATGAGAGATTAAGATAACTATTTAGGATTTTGTTGTGCCACTACTCGCTATTTTTAGAGGGATCACCATAGGGCCCAAAGTTGACTTTTTTGTTTCTGTGATGTGCCCAAAGTTGTCATGCTGTTGAACCTTTTCCCCACCTTATGCAAGCACTCTAAGCACAATATGGAGCCACCTATTTGCATAAAGGAATTGCACAAACAAAGCTGAATATCTAAATCGTTATTTGCTGTAGTGAAAAAGCTAAAATCAATTTGTTGTTAAGGTGACATGGTCCCTTTAAAGACAAAATGTTTGCATGGGTCCTAGCTATACAATTTGAACATCCCAATCAGACAAACAAATTCCTTTCTGCATTGAGCAGAAAACATTTTACTAAGTATGAGACTCACCCGGAGCTCTTTAGCATTAATCTTACATTCTTCTGATATTTTCTTTTTTTTCTTGATATTTGGAATGTACATAATTAAATGCCTTGAACCATATTTACAGAGAGATTTTGCCTTTGACTACTGCAATGCACTATTCCTTGGACTTAGATACACAATTATACTGCCTGCAGATTGTGCAGAAGGTTGCTGTGAGGTTGCGGTTTAGGACCTCTTGTCACGTAAGAATTAAGGTCCAGGCTTTTTGATGGAACTTTTGGTCCCCTACACCCCAACCTGTACTCTTTAAAGGTGTATGGAAGTTTACCTGTTTTTATTATTTTCTAATTGAACACAAACTGCTTATATCAGAAACACATATTACATGGATTCATTCTATATACATACAGATTTACTTTTGTTTTTCCACACCCTCAGAGGTGCCTCTGGTACCTACTAATAAAAATACTGTATTTGGGATACTAACCTTCAAGACAACAGCAGCACAATGCAGAAATCCACATAACAATGTCTGAGCGCCTCCTTGCTTCCTTGTGATGGTTAAAAAAGACTACACATCCCATGATGCTTTGCTACACAAATTGTCTTTCCAGACATTAAAACAATGTTATATCTGCCTGTGATTGGCCAAAATAAATGATTCATTTTATGCTAATTTAGCTAAGACTTTTTAGGAGGATACGTTTATTAATGATTATTTGGGGATTTTTTTCATGCAAGAAATATTTTCATACACTACTGATTCTCCTCTATCAGATGCATTCATAATCCATGAAAATTAAATATGCCTTTAATCAACATGTGTAGCTAAATATACCAAGCGTTCACTTGACTTGGTGCTAGAACTTTCATTTATGCAGCTCCAGCTTTGTTAAACTTCCTCCCCTTAACAATGCAAAGAACACAAAAAAATACGAGCCGTGGGACTCACTACCCATTACGATCTCGCAAAAATACGACCTTAACGCCCAACCTGCGCACAGCGGAAAACAGTAAAAACACACTAAATACACACAAAAAAATATAAAAAGCTTACCCTCAGCAAGGGGGACGCCCAGGACTTCTGAAAGTCAGGTTACACCTCAATTTAACTTCAATTTTCATAGTTTAGACACTCGAAAATCCCCTAAGTGAGAGAAAAAATGTCCGCCCCAAAAAAAGGAAAATAAGGTTACACGACCCCTAAAGACGCAAAACAACGCCAGGCACATACGACTTTTGCAAAAACTCATACGAGGTACAAGATACACTATTAGCAAAGACGCTAAATCATCCACACCCGCGTACCACATACACATTCGCCGCCATTTTACAACACTCAATTACAGAATGCAGAAGTACACAGCTACACTAACGGATTTTCCTTGCGCACGCAGCTTATTTACACTACACACTGCACACTTTGCTGACACTTACACCTCAGCTCAACAACACTGCAAATCTACATTGTATGCTGCAGGAACATCAAAACAGATTGTTAGCTCTTCAGCACAATGCTTCCTGCATATATTACTTACAAATAGCTAAAATATATACATTTATTACTTTATTAATTAATTATCAGGAATACCTACATACAGTATACACAAAAAAACAAAAACACTATCGCAATAAACGCCAAAGCCCTTCACCGCGCACCTCACCAGCAGCGCCAACAGTGCTCATAGGACACAAATTACACCAGGGGACACACTTGCAGTAAGCGCAAAAAGGAGATCAGCGCGGACCCTACAAGGACAGCAAAAGTGCCCTGATAACAAATAATACACCAACCTTAAGGCTTGCAATGAGCCCCGAAGGATCTCAGACCACCAAAACACTTACTGTCTGTGGCAAACAGAATTACCTGCCTTACAATTTTATTGCCCCTTCATTTTTGATGGGCAAATCGCTAGTATTGAATATAATAGTTAAAAAGTAAAGGTATTTATTTATTGTATTTATTAATGAAATATTCCAGTTGAGTGGACACATATCCCCCAATTTCTTAAAATTAAGCCTATGTCTGCATTGCACTGCACAGTGCGCTGTAAGCCAATGGGGGAAGACTTCCCCCAACACCCATGCACATCACTCACTCCTGTATTACCCTTGTGTCCTCTCCCTCTGTGTGCTCTCCCCCTGTGCCCTCTGTTATCTCTGCCTGTGCTCCACTGTCCTCTCCCTCTGTACCCCTATGCTATCCCCCTGTGCTCCTCCTGTGCCCCCTCTCCTCTTCTCCTGTACGTCTCCCATGTCCCCTGTCCTTATACATCAGGATCCCCGCACCGGCAAAAAGATGCTGACAGGAGAGTTAACGGTAAGGCTTAGGACAAAGGGGAACACAGGGAGGCATGAAGGAGGGGGGGGGGGGGGCATGGGAGAGCAAAGGGGTACTGCGGGAGAACAGGGAGATCAGTGGGACACAGAAGGAGAGGACAGGGGGGAACTGGAGGAGCACGAATGGAGAGGACAGGAGAGAGAACCAAAAGAGAGGCACAGGGGGAGAGAAGAGAGAAGTACCAAAAGGGGGAGAGCAGGGGGTTCACAGGGGAAGACAAGAGGAGGCACAAGGAAGAGTAGAGGGGGGAACACAGGCAAGGGACAGGGGGCACAGGGGAAGACAAGAGGGGGGCACAGAGGGAGAGCAGACATGGATAAATCAGAGGTAGCATAAGGGGAACCACAGGGGAGCAGAGGGGGGAGCACAGAGGGGACAAAGAGGGGATAACAGGGGGATGAGCACAGGGAAGGCACTGAAGGAGACAAGAGGTGGGCACTGAGGGAGAGCACAGGGAACGAGAACAGGGGAGCAAGATGGTAGAGCACAGGGAAAAATCAAAGGGGGAGTTCACAAGGGGAGAGAACAGAGGGATAGCACAGGGGGAGAGTACATTGGGGCAGGGAATAGGTGAGTGAACCCTACACTACAGAATTATTATTTATAAATGGTTGAGTCACATTATTATATATTGACTAGTATAAGAAATAACCGTTGTGTGCAGCATGGACATCAGCTAGACGATGCGGTAGTGAGTCAATAAGATGCTGGAAGGTTGACAAAGATATCTGGAGACATGCAGATTGCAGAGAAACTGGCAGCTGCTGAAGAGTGCGTGGTGGTGGATCCATGGCAATCAAGGTGGTCCCGCAATTGCTTGATGGGGTTCAAGTCTGGGGATTTTGAAGGCCAGGGAAGTACTTGCTGGAAGATCCCAGCCCTTCCAGGGAATACAGTCAACATGCATGGGTGTACTTGATCTGCAAGGATAGATATATAACCCAATCAGTTTGAGCAGTATGAGTGGACCCAGACAATGCCAAGAAAACATTCCCCAGACCATAACGCTGCCACCACCAGCTTGTGTTCTTCCAACAATGGTTGCAGAGTGTTTGTTCTCAGAGGTTTCTCACATGACACTCCAACATCTGTTCAGTCGCTGGAGCAGAAAAAATGACTCATCAGAGAAGGCAACTCTTTGCCAATCAGAAGAGGTCCAATTTTTGTACTGTTGTGCATGTGGTGCTTTGCTGTTTCCATAATGTTTATTCGCAATGGTGCTGTTTGTCCAGTCACAGGTAGTGATGTCGCGAACGCAAATTTTTCGATTCACGAACCGCGAAAGCGAACCGCCGCAAATGTTCGCCAACCGGCAAACCCGGCAAACCGCCATAGACTTCAACGGGCAGGCGGATTTTAAAACCCACAGGGACTCTTTCTGGCCACAATAGTGATGGAAAAGTTGTTTTAAGGGGACTAACACCTGGACTGTGGCATGCAGGAGGGGGATCCATGTCAAATCTTCCACGGAAAATTACATAGTTGATGCAGAGTCTGGTTTTAATCCATAAAGGGCATAAATTACCTAACATTCCCCTCCATCATCATCCTCCCCTGTATCTCTTTTTCCCCCTTCCTCATCATCCTCCCCTGTGTCTCTTTCCCCCCTTCCTCATCACCCTCCCCTGTATCTCTTTACCCCCTCCCTCATCATCCTCCCCTGTGTCTGTTTCCCCCCTCCCTCATCATCCTCCCCTGTGTCTCTTCCCCCCTCCCTCATCATCCTCCCCCCTCCCTTGATGATAGGGAGGGGAAGAGACACAGGGATAAGTGTGAGGGGTGTTAGGGTAAGGGGTGTTAGGGATAGGGGTGAGGGGGTTAGGTGTTAGGGTGAGGGGTTTTAGGGCTAAGTGTGAGGGGTGTTAGTGTGAGGGGTGTTAGGGATAAGTGTAAGGGGTGTTAGGGTTAGGGTGAGGGGTGTTAGGGCTAAGTGTGAGGGGTATTAGGGTGAGGGGTGTTAGGGATACGTGTGAGGGGTGTTAGGGTTAGGTGTTAGGGTGTGGGGTGTTAGGGTTAGGGTGAGGGGTGTTAGGGATAAGTGTAAGGGGTGTTAGGGTTAGGTGTTAGGGTGAGGGATGTTAGGGTTAGGTGTTAGGGATAAGTGTGAGGGGTGTTAGGGTTTGGTGTTAGGGTGAGGGATGTTAGGGTTAGGTGTTAGGGATAAGTGTGAGGGGTGTTAGGGTTAGGGTGAGGGGTGTTAGGGATAAGTGTGAGGGGTGTTAGTGTTAGGGTGAGGGGTGTTAGGGATAAGTGTGAGGGGTGCTAGGGTTAGGTGTTAGGGTGAGGGATGTTAGGTTTAGGTGTTAGGGATAAGTGTGAGGGGTGTTAGGGTTAGGGTGAGGGGTGTTAGGGATAAGTGTGAGGGGTGTTAGGGTTAGGGTGAGGGGTGTTAGGGAAAAGTGTGAGGGGTGTTAGGGTTAGGTGTTAGGGTGAGGGTTGTTAGGGTTAGGTGTTAGGGATAAGTGTGAGTGGTGTTAGGGTTAGGTGTTAGGGCAAGGGGTGTTAGGGATAAGTGTAAGGGGTGTTAGGGTTAGGTGTTAGGGTGAGGGATGTTAGGGTTAGGTGTTAGGGATATGTGTGAGGGGTGTTAGGGTTAGGTGTTAGGGTGAGGGATGTTAGGGTTAGGTGTTAGGGATAAGTGTGAGGGTTTTAGGGTTAGTGTAAGGGGTGTTAGGGATAAGTGTGAGGGGTGTTAGGTGTTAGGGTGAGGGGTGTTAAGAATAAGTGTAAGGGGTGTTAGGCTGAGGCATGTTAGGAATAAGTGTGAGGGGTGTTAGGTCTTAGGGATAAGTGTGAGAGGTGTTAGGGTTAGGTGTTAGGTTGATGGGTCTTATGGATAAGTGTGAGGGGTGTTAGGGTTGGGTGCTAAGTTGAGGGGAGGATGATGATAAGGGGGGGAAGAGACACAGGGGTGTCCTTGCAGCAGAGATCAAAACAGTCCTGACTGTGAGATGCAGGGTCAAAGTTTGCTCAATGATAAAGTATAGGGGGCGGGACGAACATTGCATATGTTCGCAGTTTGCCGCGAACGCGAACATGCTATGTTCGCCGGGAACAGTTCGCCGGTGAACTATTCGCGACATCTCTAGTCACAGGATACTTTAACCACTGCAGCACATGAACAGTTTACAAAGCCAATGATTATCCCATTATTAAAGTCAGATAAATTGCACGTTTTATCCATGAAAGCAATGATTGATATATTTGCAGAATGCTTACTTGTTACTTTTTACTACCACCAAGCAAGCTCACGACACGTGCTGTATTTCATTGGCTATGCGCTGCTGACATCAAAAGTAGGTGGTGGTCATTATAATGTGACTCGACCCTGTATGTTGATATATATTATTTGAGATATATATATGTGTAAATCAGCTCTGTACGGACGCTCCAAGCGCACGTACATAGTGCATGTGCAGCTCATGGCAGTGGCCGCGAGCGTGCACACTTGGTGTGCGCCCATTGTGCGGATGAGCCGTGCATGCGCAGCTCACATCGACAGCCAAGAGCTGCAGAGGAAGACACAGGGGAGGGGGAGGAAGACAGAGGAGGGGAGAGGGAGAAAGAGACACAGGAGAGGTAAGGGGGAGGAGATAGAGACAGGGGAGAGGGGAAGGAAGACACAGGGGAGGGCAGAGGGGGGAAAGACACAGGGGGGGGGGGGAAGAGACATAGGCCAGGGCAGGGGGGGTGGGAATTGACACATGGAAGGGGAGAGACACAGGGGAGTTTGGGTAAGAGGCACAGGGGAGGGGGGATGACACAGGGGAGGGGGAAGAGACACAGGGGAGGGGAGAGGGAGAAAGAGACATAGGGGAGATAAGGGGGAGGAGATAGACACAGGGGAAGGAAGACACAGGGGAGGGCAGAGGGGGGGAAGACACAGAGGGGAAGAGTTATAGGGGAGGGGAGGGGGTGAATTGACACAGGAAAGGAGAAGAGACACAGGAGAAGGTGGGTAAGAGACACAGGGGAGGGGGGAATAACACAGGAGAGGGAAGGGGGAAGAGACACGGTGGAGGAGAGAGTAAGAACGAGACACAGGGTAGGTAAGGGGGAGGAAGACACAGGGGAGAGAGGGGAAAGACGCGGTGGAGGGGGGAAGAGACACAGGGGAGGGGAGATGAGACACAGGGGTGGAGAGAAGAGACACAGGGGAGGGAAGAGGGGGGGAGAAATGGGTGGGAATAGACATAGAGAAGGGGAGGGGGGAATTGACACAGAGAAGGGGAGAGACACAGGGGAGGGTGGGTAAGAGCCATAGGGGAGGGGGAATGACACAGGGGAGGGGGAGGAAGACAGAGGAGGGAGGAATACACAGGACAGAGAGGGTGGAGGAAGACACAGGGGAGAGGGGGGGAGAAACCAGAGCCAGGGGGAGGAAGACACAAGGGAGAGGGGAAGGAAGACATAGGGGAGGTGAGAGGGGGGAGGAAAACACAAGGGAGGGGAGAGGAAGGAGGAAGACACAGTGGAGAGGGGGAGGAAGACACAGGGGAGGGGAGAGGGGGGAAAGACATGGGGAGGTGTGGAAGAGGAGAGGGGGGAGACACAGGGTTGGGGGAAGAGACACACGAGAGAGGGGGAAGAGACACAGGGGTGGGGAGAGGGAGAAGAGACACGGGGAGATACACAGGGGAGGGGATGTGAGTGGTGGGAAGAGACAAAGGGGGGAAGAGACATAGGGCAGAGGAGGGGGGAGAATTGACACAGGGAAGGGGAAGAGACACAGGGGAGGATGGGTAAGAGACACATGGGAGGGGGGAATGACACAGGGGAGGGAAGGGGGGAAGAGAAACAGGGGAGGGGAGAGGGAGAAAGAGACACAGGAGAGGTAAGGGGGAGGAGATAGAGACAGGGGAGAGGGGAAGGAAGACACAGGGGCGGGCAGAGGGGGGAAAGACACAGGGGGGGGAAGAGACATAGGCCAGGGCAGGGGGGGGGAATTGACACAGGGAAGGGGAGAGACACAGGGGAGTTTGGGTAAGAGACACAGGGGAGGGGGGATGACACAGGGGAGGGGGAAGAGACACAGGGGAGGGGAGAGGGAGAGAGAGACATAGGGGAGATAAGGGGGAGGAGATAGACACAAGGGAAGGAAGACACAGGGGAGGGCAGAGGGGGGGAGACACAGGGGGAAGAGTCATAGGGGAGGGGAGGGGGTGAATTGACACAGGGAAGGAGAAGAGACACAGGAGAGGGTGGGTAAGAGACACAGAGGAGGGGGGAATAACACAGGGGAGGGAAGGGGGAAGAGACACGGTGGAGGAGAGAGTAAGAAAGAGACACAGGGGAGGTAAGGGGGAGGAAGACACAGGGGAGAGAGGGGAAAGACGCAGGGGAGGGGGGAAGAGACACAGGGGAGGGGAGATGAGACACAGGGGTGGAGAGAAGAGACACAGGGGAGGGAAGAGGGGGGAGAGAAATGGGTGGGAATAGACATAGAGCAGGGGAGGGGGGGAATTGACACAGAGAAGGGGAGAGACACAGGGGAGGGTGGGTAAGAGACACAGGGGAGGGGCAATGACACAGGGGAGGGAAGGTGGGAAGAGACACAGGAGAGGGGAAATGGAGAAAGCGACATAGGGGGCGTAGGGGGGAGGAGATAGACACAGGGGAGAGGGGAAGGAAGACACAGGGGAGGGCAGAGGGGGGAAAGACACAGGGAGGAAGAGACATAGGGGAGGGGAGGGGAGAATTGACACAGGGAAGGAGAAAAGACACAGGAGAGGGTGGGTAAGAGACACAGGGGAGGGGGAATAACACAGGGGAGGGAAGGGGGAAGAGACATGGGAGGGGAGAGGAAGAAAGAGACACAGGGGAGGTAAGGGGGAGGAAGACACAGGGGAGAGAGGGGAAAGACGCAGGGGAGGGGGGAAGAGACACAGGGGAGGGGAGATGAGAAACAGGGGTGGAGAGAAGAGACACATGGGAGGGAAGAGGGGGGAGAGACACATGGGAGGGGAAGAGACATAGAGGAGGGGGAGAAGAGACGGAGGGGGATAGAGACACAGGGGATGGAAGAGGGGAAGAGACACAAGGGAGGGAAGATGGAGAAAAAGGCACAGTGGAGGGGAGAGGGAGAAAGATACACAGGGGAGGAAAGTGGGGAAGAGAAACAGGGGAGGGGAGGAGGGAAGACACAGGGAAGGGGGAGAGACACAAAGGAGGGAGAGGGGGAGGGAGAGAAAAATAAAAAATTATACCAGGCAATTTACTAGTAATATTATATTATCTAGCCAACCTAACCCCCCCGACTCTAGACCCTCTAGAACCCCCAGGCTGGCACCTCCTTATACAAATCCTGCACTTCATGACCCCCCTGGCTCCTGGGCCCTCTTTGTCAGTGCGTCTTCACTCAGGGCAGGGATCCCGAATTATGTCTTGTGTGAGTGACATGATTCTGCATTCCCCATCCTGGCATGAAGACGCACAGGCAGGGGAGGCAGCAGTGCACAAGCTGATAAGACACAGTGGGTGCAGGCTGGGGGTGGTGGGTGATGAGGAGGAGCCGGGGTGAGACAGAGGGGTATGGAAGGATCAAGGGGTGCCAGACTGGGACTTCCAGAAGGGGCCAGGCTGGGGGGTGATCAGGAAGGGCCAGGGGTGATCAGGCAGGCGTGGTGGTAGGAAATCCAGGAAGGAAAATGAAAAAATAATAAGCTTTGCCTCTCCTCTATTGCAGGGAGGGTGCACCGGTGGTAGTTCCACCCCTGGTAAGTACACTACAATGCACATGCATCCCGACAGAGAACACTATGTTAATAAAGCGGTGTAAACTGGGGTATAGCCGTAAATCAGCTGTGGGAGCTTTTTTCCCCTTTTTACACCTCAGTGTTAATCTTTTGCTCCCCAACATTATGGCACTCAACCCACATCCGTAAATCTTGACTTTGTCGCAACAAGTTTTAGTCGAGGCCTTACCGAAACGTTGAGAAACGGCTCTAGGAGCCAACAGAAAATGCGAAACGTCAGGATTATTATTATGAGCAAAACCAAGTTCTGTAACCGTGGCAAGTAACAGTAATACATTTATATATATAAATATATTATCTTGTAATTAATTGAATTTATAACATTAAATAGATGTGACAATTGTAACAATAGCTTTATTATATGAAAATGAGTGCATATATATATATAATATATATAGACATTGCATTAGAGCATTTGTTCCTAGGCAATGTGGTTTCCTGAAGTGTATCAACTCCTTCAGAACTGGGTTGTGTGGTACCCAGGATCTTGACTAATAAACAGATATAAAAATACATTTTCATAATGTTTAATTACACATATTTTGATATCAGACTGTTTATTGTCAAATAATGTTGAAATCTCATAATTATAAAATCATTTTTGGTGCCATACCGTCACTTTAACTACTGCTGCGGCTCTCAACAGAGGCTTTAAAAGCCTTTGCAAGTTTATTTGGTACCTGTGTGGTTTGCTAGTGATTTGCAAAATTGAATTAGCATAGGGTTTTGGTGTCTAAAGTCTAAAGGAGTAACTTGTAATATTGTGACAGTTCAAAAATCTGTGCCATGCTTTTTGGCTTTGTCGTGCAGTTCACTCGCAGCTAGGTAGGATTTTCTGTGCTACTATAGCACTCGAAATTGCATTTGCTGAGATTAGCATAGGGCCAAGAGTCTGTATCTGCATACTCAGCATACTCTCTATTGGATGTTTACTCATTTAAAAATACCTTGTCATTGATACTCATTGTAAAGTGTTATCTGTAAATATTTGTTTCACATTTGTCAGCATTTACATGGGATTTGTGTAATGTGTATATGTGTGTAGTGTGCATGTGGGGGGTATGTTGGTGTGTATGATATTCACCTATTCACCTGGCAAGGAGGCTGGATCCAGTATGACCACGAGGCCTCAAGCTCCTGCAACGGTCACTTGGGCCATCATCTCCTTCAGCAACCACTCCCACTCATTATTCTGTACAGTCACGTTGAGCTCTTACTGCTTGGGTCTCTTCCATCACGCTCTCACCTTGCCTGGGCTGTCATCGCAACAGGTGTGGAAGAGGAGAGGGGGGAGACACAGGGTTGGGGGAAGAGACACATGAGAGAGGGGGAAGAGACACAGGGGAGGGGAGAGGGAGAAGAGACACAGGGAGATACACAGGGGAGGGGATTTGAGAGGGGGAAGAGACAAAGGGTGGGAAGAGACATAGGGCAGAGGAGGGGGGAGAATTGACACAGGCATATTCTCAAAACTGACCTCAGTAACAGCAGCTGCTGCCTCCTTCCAGGAGGTGACTGAGAATTAAAATCTGCCCAGCACCTCACTACATTTCAGACACATCAATTGATAATTGGAGTAAAATTTTGGACAACTGTTCCAAAAAAAATTACCTACATACCATTAAAGCCAATCCGATGATCCTTCCCTCATTAATTTTCTCCTACACTTGAAACTATATCATTATATAATATATTGTAGACAAGCAACATTGCTGCTTCACTTATACTACTGCTTTGTGCTTACATATTATGTCTACAATGTTTTCTCACACCTTCTTTTTCTTCTCCCTATAACCCCCTGCCTCTTTCTCAGACTCTCCTACGGAGCTCCTCTACACCATGCCTCCAACAAGGTAACCATTTCAACTTCCTGTTGTCTTTTCCCCTCATATACTCACATGGGCTCCTCTCCTTCAGTCTTTATCTCCTCCATCTCCATAAGCTGAAACATTTCTGTAAGTCCCACTCTCATCTCCTCTCATACTCACTCCTTATTTTGCTGGCTGCTAAATCTCATCTCCTAACCCAGGCCCTTCATCCATTCCCACTTTTTATCAGCCACACTCAGCCCCAGGGCAGTAAACTACCAGAACACCCAAAACTTGATACCCATCATTTGTCACAAACCTTCCACTTTGCCCTTCTCATGTGCTCTCTAGAATCAAAAGTCTATTTGTAATAAACTCACTTTTATTCATGATATTTTTAATTTTAAACTGCCTCAGTCTCAGATCACTGAAACTTGACTCACTCCATCAGATACTGCCTCCCCTGCAGTAAAGTCTAAATTAAAGACATAGCAAGTAAATTGCGGAGTAAATGGATTACTAAATGAGAAGGTAGATGTGTTTGTCACACACCTGCATTCCAAAAAGGGACTCAACTTTTAATAAAAATATTATCAAAGAAGACCAGGAAAACCTACCTGTCCACTGGATCCTATTCCAGCACAGCTTATCCCTCTCCTCTCTACCATACTTATCCCAACTCTTACACATCTATTCAACCCTTCCCTAAACACTGACAAATACCCATCATCTTTAAAACATGCCATAAGTACACACATTCTTAAGAAACCCTAATTGACTCTAGTTCTGCATCAGCCCCACCTCTCTACTTCCCCTGGCTTCCAAATTGCCTTACCCAATTTATTTCCAATTTTCCTTCTGGACACCATCCAATCTGGCTTCCGGCCCAAGAAGACAGCTCACAAAAATCATTAGTGCAGCTGCTCACCACAAATTCTAAGGGTCACTTTTCTGTTATAATTCTTCTGGATCTCTCTGCTGCTTTTGATACATTTGACCAACCTCTTTTAATCCACATTTCTCCACTCTCTTGGCATCAGCTTTCTTGATACTAAGAAGCAAGACACATCTTCACATCTCTTCCCTAATAAACCCTGCCTCTGTCCTGACACCACTTTCCTGCTGATAAGAAGCAAGACACATCTCCACGTCTCTTCCATAACAAACTGTGCCTTTTACCTGGATCCACTTTTCTGCTGCTAAGGTGACCATCTCTTCTGCCACAATAGTTTCAAAACTACATTTAGACTGTTACAATAATTAAATCTGTGTAATCGTGATCTGTTTCTTCAATTTACTTGACTTCTCTCTTTGTTTATGTGATAGCTATTTCACCCCTGCTTATCTAGCCATGCCACACCACCATCTATCATCCACCCCCACCATCTTACCCCCCTCTGTATTCCTTTGATAATGCTTTTGATAACTCGCTAAATTCCTTTTACCTTCTTTCCTAACAACCCCTGTCTCTGACCTGGATCCACTTTTCTATTCGCATATAATTCTTGCCAAATTAACTTCTTTCTGAATCAAGATACCACTTCCCGCCCCACCACCTGCAATTGTTGCAGCCATACAACAGTCAAATTACCTGATTTTCCCATTTTCAAGTTTTATTGTCTGACCACTAAGGGCAGATAACATATTACATACTAAAGCCTTTCAAATGAATTTCTATCACACCACTTACCTCTCCCATTGAATGAAAAAAACCTTTGCACAACTTTCTACCTAAGCAAACTTTCACTTACTTCCTGACCCTTGCTATTGCTTATCTGCTCTTTCCTAGGTTTCTGCCTCCCCTATTGTAGATTGTAAGTAGCGAGCATACCAACTTGTATGGTGCTTTGGAAAAAGCACTCTCTACAAAGGTTCTAAGCTCAAAACAGAGCCCTCCATCTTTTTTTTTCAAAATTATTTTTTATTATTAGAGACAGACGTAAAACAGAATACAAGTGTACAATATAGCATTCTTAATCAAGTACAAACATCATTTGCCCAGAACTGTAGCTTTCCATACATTTTAATAAAAAGCAAAGTAGTCTTTACTATGAAATTCTGGTTAGAAATACCAGTGGCACATAAAGCTATACCTATAATAAATGCTATATCATCTGCCTCCACCAATTTTCCATTATTTCCTCTTGACTAATTGTAGAAATTAAATATTAATCATTATTTAATCTTAGAACTTGATAATTTAACCATAGATTATAGGAAATGCCCCCTATGTGAAAGTAATTAGTGTCCTTGGTCTTATGACCCGGTAAAGATTTTCAAACATAATCCTAGGAAACACTGATTACCTTGAAGGGGGGCCGTAATAATGGGGGAAAAGCAAAATTAATGACTTAACCTAAACAATTTAGATTAACAACCTATCAAAAATGTCATCCTGGTCATATCCAAACCTCTTGAAAACTCTCAACATTAAACACTCTTATTCATTGGAACATAATTCTCCCATAACCCCCCCCCCCCCCCCCCCCGCCGCACCCACCTCGGCCCCCAGTCTCTGAATCTCTCCTTCCCTTCTCTACTGCTTTGATTAGGATAGTCAAATTATCTAGGTTGTTGTAAGAACTCGGATGTCCGTATTTGATATTCAAGGCCCCCATATATCGAGGAATTTAGGAATTGTGTCAGCTAAAGAGTGCGTGATTCTCTCGTTTGTAGCATGTGTATTTTCGCCTTCACTGCCCCCAGATCCAGAGAGTTGGTCTTCCACCTATGAGCTATATGGCTTTTCGTAGCCAATAGGATATACTGTAGGAGATTATTCTGGGAAGCGGTAAGATTAGCCAATGGGATTCCCAATAGGCAATTCTCCGCTGATAGCCTAGTCAGTTGCTTAATGATATCTGCCACTAGATCTCCCACTTCTTTCCAGAATTGCTGCACTATCCTGCAATTCTACCATATGTGTAGGAAGGTACCCGTATCCGGACAGCCCCTGAAACAGATTGGGCTCTCGGATCTATTCCACTTAGCTAGCCTATTAGGGGTGATATATACGCCCTATGGAGGACCTTAATGGAGGTTTCAAGCACACTATAATTTAAGACTCCCCTAAAGATATTGGACCATGATGTCTCCCACTTTTTACGTTCCCAATTAAGTGCTAGATCTCTTTCCCACTCCAATATATATTTAACCTTGTTTCTCTCCAAGGCGGTGTTAAAAATGTCATATAGTTCGCCTATCATTCCCTTAGTCAGAGGGGCCGCTCCACAAGTCTTTGAAAACCAATTATGCTGGGGCAAACCTATTGAGTTTATTAACGAGGAAATGAAGTGTCTCAATCTGCAATAGTTATAATGCTGGTATATGGGGAGGTCATATTTATCCCTTAACTCCTCAAAAGCAACTATTCGACCTTCCTTAACCCACAAGCCCAACCTATCTAGTTTGTTCAATCTCCACCAATGTTGGGCTAAGGCTGGAATATCCGTAGGGGCTTGTGGATGTAGAAATATTGATGCTAGATGTGATAACTTGTGGAAAAACATAGAATGTCGATGTGCACAGGTTACACACGATGCTGAGTGTTTAACCATTGGGTTTGGCGAGGTTCTTAACGAGGCTGGTGGGGTGGCCAGCCACACTGCTGTGTCCCATGAGAACGGGCGCATGCCCCAATTCTCAATGAACATCCAAGCAGGATGAGACGATACTGAGCATGTCAGAGGGAAAAATGCTAGTTGTGATGCCCTATAGTATAATTTAAAGTTAGGGCATGCTAGTCCCCCTTTCGTTTTGTGCCTATACATGATTAATTTGGGGACCCTGGCAGAGTCACCTTGCCAGTAAAACTGAAATACTAAGCTTTCAAAACTCGACAATTCTCTCATATTAATAGGTATAGGTAGTGTTCTAAAGAGGTACATCAGCCTAGGTAAGATATTCATCTTTACTGTGTTAATCCTGCCCAACCAGGAAATGTGTGCTTTAGACCATCTACTCAAGTCTTTTTTAAGTAAGCTGTATAGAGGTTTATAATTGGCGTTATATAAGTCTGTTATTTTAGGTGTTACATTTATCCCTAAGTATTTAATATGTTTTGTGGCCCAGATGAATTTATACTGTTGTGTTAAAATATCCTTTTCCGCTGTTGTCATGTCCAAAGCAAGAGCTTCTGTTTTTTCTATATTAATGTTTAAACCTGATATGAATCCAAATTGATCTAATATTTGCATCAAGGCTGGGACTGACCTCACTGGATCGGAGATAGAACATAACAGATCATCTGTGAAAAGAGAGACTTTAAACTGTTACAGACCTATCTGAATACCTTTAATTTCTGACGTTGCTCTTATCATCTGTGCAAGTGGCTCTATGGCCAGGGTAAAGAGGAGTGGGGACAGAGGACAACCCTGTCTTGTTCCACGCTGGATGTGAAGAGCCAGCCCAGTGCGGCCCAGAATTTTTAGATTAGCTTTTGGAGCCTTATAATAGTTTTGGATAAGATTAATACATCGTCCTTTAAAACCAAATTTTACAAGTGACCCTAAAAGATAGGGCCATTCAACTGAGTCGAATGCTTTCTCCACATCCAGCACAAGCAAACAGGCCGACAGTTTGTTATGTTTCACATGGTGCATCAGATTCAGAATCTTGCAGATATTATCCCCCGCCTGCCTGCCCGGTATGAACCCCACTTGATCATTATGAATTAGCAGAAAGTCTGCAATCCTGTCAGCTATAATTTTGGCTAGGAATTTAATATTGCAGTTTAATAGTGAGATTGGCCTATAGTTTTTTTCTACAAGGGGATCTCTACCCGCTTTTGGAAAGAGAAAAATCTCTGCAAGATTCAGATCTGGGGAAAGCTGCTGCCCATCCATTATTGCATTGTAAAGGGTAGTGAGATGAGGGGCTAATTTCTCTACACATTTTTTTGTAATAAAGATTCATGAACCCATCAGGGCCCGGGGCCTTGCCCACTTTAGAGCCAAGAATGGTGTTTCAAACTTCATCTAAGGTAATTGCCTTATTTAAATGTGTCAGATTCCCCTCTGTCAGGCATGGAAGATCTAAAGAGCATAAAAACCCATTTATTCCATGTCTACAGTTTTTGAGGACACATAACATTTTTCATAAAATGCAAAGAATATCTCTTGTATTTTAGATGGGCTGGGTGTGATTATCCCCTGAGGGGATTTTAATTGGTAAACCCTAGATTGTGATTGTTTAGATTTGAGCCTTTTAGCTAAAAGTGAATCAGGCTTGTTTGCCTTATGGTAAAATTTATGCTGCGTCCAACGGAGAGCTTTTTCAGAAAGTAAAATGTCTAATTCCGCTCTCAACTTATCAATCCTGATCCTATTTGAAGAAATGGGGTGCTGTTGATTATCCCGCTCTTACCTCTTCAATTAATTAATGTTACCTTCTTGCAATTTTCACTTTTTCTTATATTCTGAAGCTAATTTTATACAGACGCCCCTAATATAGGCTTTATGCGCTGCCCACACCCATCCTATCCCTGTGTCTTGATCCAGGTTAATTTCGAAGTACTATTGCAGTTCTTGCAATAGCCGGTGCCTCATTGATGGGTTGGCCAACAACATATCATTTATACGCCAGGAATATGGGGGCTTATTTTCAATCCTTAAATCTAGCAACTTTTTCACAATTGAGTGATCTGACCAAGAACAAGGGATTATCTCACTGGTTTTTGATTGTTCTAGTAAGGAGGAGTCCACAAAGATGTAATCTATCCTAGTTTATGAGTCATGAGGGTAGGAATAAAAAGAATATTCTCGGTCCTTGGGGTGTTGCTCCCTCCATGTGTCTACTAAATTTAAAATGGTAACGTGGCTCTTGATTTGTTTTAGTTTATTTGTGAACTGGAATGATCTACCTCCTTTAGACCTATCAAGTTCCGGGTCCAATATTAAGTTAAGACCCCCCCCCCCCCTAAAATATTTTTGCCACTCTCCAGTTGTTCCAGAGTTTTGAGGAGATCCAAAAATATATTATGGGGATTTTTGGTTGGGGCATAGATAGAGACTAAGGTTATCTTGGTTTCTAGGATTTTCCCTGTCAATATAATATAATTACCATTTGAATCTATTTTGTTCTCATCTATGACAAAAGGAAAGTCTTTATGTAAGAGAATTGTGGCCCCTTCCCTCTTAGTATCTTGGCCAGTGGCATATATGGTTGGATAATGTTTATTAAAATATTTTGGGATCCTGTTACACACAAAATGAGTTTCCTGCATAAAAATGGCAGATGGGCGTTGGTCTCTATATGTGATAAATGCCTTGCGTCTCTTGTGCTGGGAATTTAAACCCTTTACATTATGTGTAACTAGGACAAACTCAGAGTCAATTATTGGGAAAGGGATCATACGTATTATAACTTACTGCAACCTAAACATTAGAAAGAGCCATGTGTGGAGACCTAAGGACTGGTGAGGGGGACCATCCTAGGGAGACACATGAAGAGAGCAAGCCCTCTGCCTGATTTTTTATAACCCTGAAAAAGAGAGAGTGCACTTTAATGACCTGATGACATAGAACATAAAAAAACAACATATACATTGTAATACAATTTAACATATTCTGACCTATCCTCACAAGTAAACTTAGCGCACGTAAGTGCCTTAGGGGTAAAGGATCCTCGTCTGTTACTGAACGACCCCTAGAATGAGAAAGACTATAAAACGCAATATAACACTATTTAACGGAACTCTAGATATTCTTAAAGGACCTATAGCCCTGGGGCCCTAGCCCTCCACAAGAAGAAGGATACATTCTCCTAACAATATGCATAATAACAGTATATCAGCTTCCATGTTTCATCTATAACAGGATATATTTAAGTGTAAAAGTAATTCTTGGATGTTAAGGTAGTTCAACCGACTCCATCACTGGATGATGTAGCAGACCACACAGAAAATCTCTCCCCCCTTTCCAAGTCCCACATAATGAAGGCCCACTTCACATTTTGCCAATCACACCCCCTGTAACAGTTATAGAGCTTTTGCAGTCCTGGTAAAGAGCCTTCAATTGCCCGCTGTCAAATGCAGAGGATCAGTCGTGTCCTTACGACTTTTAGGGGTGGACACACTAGTCCATTGTTTTACTGGTCTGCTTCTGGTGCTTGGATCAGAAGATTGTAGCTGTACTCCCTCCGGTATGAGGGAAAGTGAGCAGAGAAAAGATTGGCATTCTTCTAAGTCGTGTGCTACATATCTGTTTCCTTTAGCAGAGAATTGGAGACTAAATCGAAATCCCCATCTATATGGGATCTTGTGCTGAATAAGAATATCCAAAGCCGGTCTCATCTCTCTGCGCTTTGACAATGTAGAAGGAGCCAGGTCTGCATATCTTGTTTAACAGCCCCATCTGGGCCTTGCATTCTATTTAGGCTTCCCGAGGCATATAATAGTTTGTCCGTTGTTTGTTGCCTCAGGAAGCGCACAATAACGTATTTTAGGACGTTGGGGTTTGCGGTTGCCCCTAGTGCTCTGTGCACCCTTTCAATAACTACCTCAGTTTCTGGGGTATCGGGCATAATGGTCTTAATGACCGATGTCAGATAGGGCATAAAGTCAGTTAAAGCTTGCAAAATTCCCCTGAATCTGACGTTATATCTCCGGGACCAGTTTTCCATGTCTTCTAGCTTTAATTCAAGGGCTGCGATTTTCTGAGCATTAGAGTCTATGTCTGTTCTATCATGGGCCAGTGCTTCCACAACCTCATCCATGGTTGCTTCTAGCAGATGTGTCCTTTGGCCTAGGTCATGGATATATTTTTGAAGTACATTAACCCCTTTGGCGAGCTGAGTTTTGAGTATAGATTCAAACCATACTTTGGAGTCTTGGGAGATATTAGTGTCTTTAAGTTTGCCTTGTTGCAGGCCCTCAGCGTCTGAAATATGTGATGTTCCTGACATAGACTCAGGGGGAGGGGAGCGTCTAGCAGCTGTGGGAAAATGTTCTGTTATACTGCAGGTGCCCTCCTTTCTCTTTGTTTTGCCCATCATAAGAAAAATGTATAGATGACCTATTGTCGGCTAAAAGGGGTCTCCCAGTATAGAAATGTTGAGAAGTCTTCAGGGAATTGCTGTATACTTTTACCCTAGGGTGTAATATAGCTCACATTAGCATATTAAGATTATCTGTTCAAAGATAATGTAATCCCTGTATGGCCTGGGCCCGCTGGCCAGGTCCTTCTCAAGATTTTTGTTCCATTTGGGAGGGGGGTGAGTGGATTGAGAATTTCACAGGTATCATGTCTGATAGAGGGTGGGTTTATGCACTCAGACAGCTAAGGCTTTCAGTAGTCATTTGCAGCATCAAAACCCGCCACCAGGTGAAGTAGGGAAGCGAGGGAACCAACCCAGACTGTGGTGCAGGCCTGATGTGTATTGGGGAAAGATGGGCCTCTTGCAGCCTATAAGTGATATACACCAGGGATACAATATTTGTTGTCCAATAAATGTCTAAAGGCAATCACCCCCTGTATGTCTGAGTTGTTTCAAGTAGGCAATTCACCGCGTCTGTGCACAAGGAATAAGTCTGGTGCAATTTTGTGCTCTTTTATTAACTCAATGTAAAATTAAGAATGTAGTGGGTTGGGTTTGCTCCTGGTGGACTGTGGGCTGCGTGGTATAGCTTTATTGTTGCATATCTGAGCTCACAGACTTTAATTCTGCCCACAATTCAGACAAGCTAAATGAGCTGCTTCTACCAGGTTGTTATGTTCAAGACTTTGACCAAGACATTTTGGGCTTGCCACCCCTATCTGGGCCAGACGCCCCACTACAAGCCTTTCAGCAATTAGAGAATTTCTCAACATACACTGTTTGATAAAAGACAGTTCTGGTAGCAGTGATAATAAGCCACAGTGGGTATTCCTTCGGGTTTCTGGCCCTGGATTACTGTAAATCACCATATACAATAGATTGAGGTTTTTCCTTGGCCCCTGGGGGTCTGTCCTATTGGGTATCAGACCTCTGCACCCTGTTTCTGAGCCTTTAGCAATGAGCAGGTGCTGGAGTTGAAGATGTTGGATGATCTTTAGTAATGCAACTTTTTAACTCTTTGTGCCCCCAGATTAGGGGTTGTCTGTGCTGGTGTGTTTGCACAACTTGGGCATACAATATAGGCTGTGTCGTAATGTGTGGGGGCAGACTTTGGCTCAATGCCCCTTGGGCTTTACTTTTGGGTTGGAGAGAGTAGAAGGCCCCTGGGTTAAGGTGTCTGGACAGTATATAGTGTCTTGGGCCCTCAGTCACTCACCCCCTGCGTCATGGCTCACTTGGCAGTCATCTTGGACTTGGACAGATGTCTGTCACAGACTGTCCCAGACCCCCTGTTATACTGTTATAAGGTTATATTGTTATTTTGTGGTCTAGGGATAAAGTATTATAAGATTACCCCTTAGCATATTCCCATCCCTTCCATGTTTAGGCTCATTGTAATGGGTATCCTGTGAGGGCTCTAATGGGATATATTGGTTGTATGTGGGTGGAACATTGGGTGTTATATTTGTAAATATGAATGTATGTTATTATATTAGTATGTTATTATATTGTTGAATACAGCCAAGCCTCCTTTGTTCTCAAAGGCCTGTTAATCCCATTAGCTAAGTGTCAAGCAGAGAACTAACAATGGGGAGCTCACAGCTGGAGAGCAGACAGGCAGGCACCCAGAAACAATGGGATGCCCTGAGGCTTCTCAGCTTTCATAGCATGGGCACAGGAGAGTAAAGGCATGCTTTGCCCTGGAGATTCAGAGCCCAAATGAATTAGTTGGCCTCGCCTAGTGGGCGGACCTGGGAGGGGACTATTGGTTCACACACAGTTCCCCTTCATGATTGGCTAGAGGTCATTTGGGACTGGCTAACGGTAGCCACTTCCCCCATTCTTGTGTGATGTGGTTAAATATGCTGTTCTAAAATAAAACATGGTTCATAATTTTCATCAAGACTTTGTGTGCAGGTGTATTATTTACCCAGGAACATATGCTGGTTGAGGAGATCGTTCTGACTCCCTTCCAGGTTGCCCAGCGCACACTACCTTAGGCTGGGACTTATGTTCTTGTATCCATAAAGAATGTCCATAGGTCCGAAGTCACCCAAATCTTAGGTCTAAAACCTACAGGAGATAAGAGGACTAGGATCCTCTATACTCCATCATCATTGTAGGTTGTGACACCCTGCACTGCTGTGTATCAGTCTGGCCCCTCGCTGGGTTGCAGCCTAGCACTCTCCTCACCTCAGCCTCTGCCCCTCACACCTCCTTACTTCGGTTGCCTCTCCTCTCACAGCCTCTTGAGGAGAGGGATCTTCTGAGGTGGCTTAGGTCTCCCTAGGGACTCTCTCTGCTTGCCACAAAATAGTCTGTTTACTGCAATATCAATTTTAGATTTTAGCCACTAGATGGTAGTGTTTTTTATCAGAAGGGGTTGTTTTGATGAGCTGTGAGGCTTTTTATAGGCCGCACCCTGTTCAGCTCAGGTCCCCCAAGGGATGGTTAAAAGTATCCTCCACCTTCTATCAAGTGTGTGTCTGTTATAGCTTTTGAGTGATTGCAAGACTCCCTGCTATGCAAGTAGAAGTTCAATATAATCAGTAACACAGGATTTAAGCAAAAATTGCCATTTCACAGTAAATATCCTCCAGTACCCTTTGCTCACTCTTTATGTGGTGCCTCTTTCAATTTAGTATGTTTAGACTTTTAGTCCTTTTTGATAAGGCTATAAGTTTAGGGGTTAGTTGGAGGGTAGTAGTGCTCTGAGACAGTTGTGCGTGGATATACCCTCAAAATTTGTACCAGTCTCTGGAGTGGGGGAGGCTTTAGTTCTTTGGCCACAGTTGTGCTTCCCCCTAGGGCTCAGGGTCTCATCAGGCCACTTTAGGGTTAATTTGGTTTTCTCCCGCCTGTTTTTTAGGCTCACCAGGATAAATAAAAATAAACCTTGGTCTCTCTAGTGAGGGGACCAGAAAGACTCACCCCACGTTGCGGTGTCGCCAATTAATAGGCATTTATTAGCGGGGTTGTGGCTGGTCTTGTTGTAGGGATCTGGACGCCTCTGCAGCTTTTAGCTCTCACGGTCCTACCTTCGGTCGGGTGCTGACCGAGCGGCTCAGGTCTGCGTCGCTTCCCTCCGGGTTTCTGTGCAGCTTGTGAGACTGCCCCTGCTCTGGATCATGTTCACAGCTCCTCCATCTCCGATGCAAGGTCTTCCGTTGCCACTGTCTCTCGCCGGCCGCAGTCTGTAGTGCGCGGGGATCCGCCTATGAGTCCGGCGGGCTTCAGGCAGGAGGGAGGAAGCTCAGATCTTCAGAGTAGGCTCTGGGTCTCTGATATTTGCTCCCCAGGTGTCGGTCAGCGCTAGAGAACTCCAATAGAGTGTGCAAGGCCCAGGGCCCTCCATCTTTGACAGTTTGTTAAGATTGTATTTTTCCTTGTTCTAATCCTCTGTACAGCACTATGGAAAATGTTGGTGCATTACAAATAAAAGTTAATAATAAACTAATAATAATAATAATAATAATCAGTGACGTCTTACAAGACCAAACATTTAGTATCTCCTTCTCTGGCACCACTTCTTCTCCTCACCCTCTGTGTCTTGGCATACCCCAAGGTTCAGTCCAAGGGCCCCTCCTCTTCTTCATTTATATGTCAGAGGCATATAAAAGATAAGAATTGGAACAGCACTGCCCACCATCTCCCTCAATCAAAATCTCACTCAAAACACATCTTTTTAAAGACGTTTCTCACTTTCAGCCTTAACATGCACAACACATCTTTCAACCTCCCGTGCCACACCCAATCCCTGTAGATTGTAAGTTTGTGAGTTTTTAATCTTGTAAGGTGTTTTAGTAAAGCACTAAGCTGAAAGACAGGGCTCTCCACTATTTGCAATGTTTGCAAAACTGCTTTTACATTGTACTTAAACCATGTATATTGCTACTGAATATGTTGGCGTGTTACAAATCAAGATAATAAATTGATTAAAACAATTCTTATGAAATCTCAAAAGAAACTATTGAAAGAGAGAAAGCATCAAAATTGTAATTGTGATTACGAGATTTTGAAACCAAGAGAGTATACAGGCACACAAGGCAAACATGTACGAAAAAAAATAGCTTCCTCTGAATACCGGTCTTCAGATACTGATATGGTTCCTGGCTTAAATAACAACAATAGGGGTGATCAGCTTAGAATTATTTCTAAGATACGCAGAGATCCAAATTTTTTAGGTCTACATTGGCAACATATGCCTCCACAAGATCTCAGGGAAAGAAAAAAATTGGGCTATAAAAAGAAAACTTCTACTTCTACTAATGTAAATAAGTTACAAGTGATGTAACTTCAACATATCCCTCATATAGAGGTCTTTGAGCCTCATTCATTTTGCTACAGTTGCAGAGTGATTCAATCCAGCAAGGCCACAACTACAGGCCCGAAGCCTCAAGCCCGTAAGCCCTTCCCGTGCTCGCAAGCTGTTAGTGGGCCGGAATACAAGCGGTCCGCAGATACAATCCAATCACGTAATTATAGAGTGCGACACAGGCCTCAGAGTCAAAAGAAAGTGGGCTAGCGGAAAATGATTGACAGAGAGAGAATAAAGTTGTTTTCCACACGCCCATGACTGTGTTGTAGATTCTCACGAAGTAGCATGCAAGTTCCAGAGTTGGAGAGGGTCGCAGCTAGAATCAAGATAGTGTTAGGAGCCAAGAAAAATCAAGATCAAGAACCAATTAATGGATCACATTTAGCAAATGATAGCTACTCATAGTTGCAATTAACAGAATCATCCAAGTCAAAGGCTAGATGTAAGAAACTGGGCTTAATATTGATTTATGATTTATGTCCCACTATCAACATAATTCAGACATATTCCACATGCCTCCCCTGTTCAATTGTTGTTTTTCTAATGCACAAATTATGGGGACATTTATGGATCTAAATTATGGCTCTGCTCTGTTCTTATCTAAAACCTAATCTACAGACTCACATACTGACCGATCAGGACATTATCTACAATGCTTGTCTGTGTCCCTCTAATCCCTGCCCAGTAAATATTTTCCTTTTTTCTCTCCACTTTTTTACTTCTCTGTATATTTTTTTATTAGTATCGCTTCTGACTTGATAAAGAGAGGTTCACCTCTTGAAAGTTTGTCACTATAATTATGAATATGTTTGTCCAATAAAAAAGTTATCACTATATACCGCAATACTCTGAGTATTCATCTAGATTACTGGAAACTCACGGCTATAGTACATTTGCCATAGTTACAGTGAATTCAGTGGCCCTTTAAGTGCTTGGTGTTAAACAGCACAAGATTTTGTTTTGAAATTATGCAAAATAAATAAATTCCATTAATAATAGCTAAAATATTTTACCTTTTAATTCTTTTTTGACATCTAGACTATTCTGCCAATTGGCTGCTGCATTAATAATTAGCAGAGTGTGGTCAAGGTTTCACATACAAACACAAATTTTAGTTTAATTCCTCAGTGAAAAATGCCCACATTTAAAAAAAATTCTAAAAGTATTTAACATGCTTTTAGGAAATCTCTACACCAATGTTGTTCAAATAGAGCTGAATTAAATGGCCCTTTACAATAAAAAAAAAAAAAAAGAGTTTTTATAATTGACATATGTGAATATACTTTTATCTAAAAATGTAAATGTTTTATTTTTCTATACAGTTTTATCAGAAAATACTGAAGATGTTGGTATTTCAATACCTAGTAGGTATATGATCTATACATTCTGTTTATAATTATTTAGTTATTTTACAAAAAAATTACATTTTATATTTTATCAAATTATTTATAGAATATGTATTTTATAAAACATTATTCTGTATAATTTTTGAAGATATAATAAAATTTGTTGCATCTGGTATTTTTTTGTGATGTGATATATATTTTTTATATATGCATACATTTTTTTTTAAGTATTTTTTTTTATACCACGAGATCAAAAATCTACTTACAACTACCCACAATATGCTGAAAACCTCTGCAGGCGTACAAGTGGGAAACTGAGAAACAACATGATCTACCAAATTTATGTTAAGAAACAAAAATTAAAGCACCAAATACTGTCCCCTCCTTCAACAATTAAGGTAACACAACAAGTGGAAAAGGAAATGCAACATCTCCAGATGAAACAGCAACAAGATCTTATAAAGTTGAAAAAGAAAAAACACAACCGCTTCTCTCAAAATAACAAAAAAAAAAGGATACAAGAAGAGAGAGCAGACAATCTAAGTACAACTTTGATTTCTACTATTACCAATAACCAAGCAACCAAAAAATGGCAAGCTTCCAAACCAAACAACAAATACTTTTCCCGAAGACAGCTCAGACAACACAGGACTTATAAACCTATCAAACCACCAACTGACGCAACCAGAAATCTATGTTCTCTCTAAAAGATTATTGTCATGAATCACCCAGGGGCCATATTGATTTGGTGTGAACTATGCTGGGGCCATTTTGTGACTGGCAGCAGTGGCCATTTTGGGCTGGGTTATCTTCCACATGCTGTTGCCATGTGGAAGAACAAAAGGTTTGGGTTGTAATGATTAATTACAGTATAAGCTTGTATATAGTATCATGGAGTGATTGTATGTAGTTAACCATTCCCCATTGTATAAACTCTCAGTCAGGAGTTGGCCATATGGTCCTTAGTATAAACAAAGAGATTTGCCAGACAGCCAGGCACCTAGATAACAATGGGGGGGCCTAGGAGTTTAAACAGGAAGTTTCCACGGGGAGAGTCTGGGTCAGAATGAGCTTGGTGGCCACGCCTGGGGTTGGCCCATGGGAGGGGTCTGGTGGTTCCCATAGCCTACCTCTCTTACATTGAACAGAGGTAATTAGGTTACTCTAGAGGTTACCCTATTGGCCAGAGAAAGGGGAAAGGTTGATCCACTCCCTCCACTGTGTGTGTGTGAAATGTTTTAAATATGTTGTTCCAAAATAAAACGTGGTTCATAATTTTCATCAAGACGTGGCGTGTAGATGTATTATTTTCCAGGGGACATATGCTTGCAGTAAGATTCATCAGACTTACTGTCAATATTGCTCAGTCTAACCCAAGGGCTGAGACATGATGTCCCTGTACTCAAAGCTACTCCAAGGTCCAGAGTAACCCAAATCCGGTCAGCAGACCCCAGCCAGAGAGTGGGTCGTGACAATTGGTGGCAGTGGTGGGATACTCTGAGAAGGACCAGAAAATGGAGCAGATGGAAGCAGAGGACTACAGACTACTCCTGCTAAATCAATGGATGGCATTCATGCAATTAGGGCATGGCCATGAGCTGGCAAGCTGGTTGGAGGAACTGGTAGAGAAAGAGATGGACTTGGAGGAACAGTACCTTGCCAGGATAGAGTCCTTGGGTGGCCGGAGAGAGGATCTCTATTTTCGTTTGGATCTAGAAGATGGGGTCGGTGAGATTCTGAATGGTGATCCGGAATGTGGCATGGGAACTGCAAGGAGGCATAATAACTTGTTTGTTGAACGCTGCCAGGGTCTGGGACTGGAAGCATGGTTCCCAGAGGCTCCTTTGCTGGAACCCCTGATTCAGCAAGAGCTGCAACTGGAGGCTGAGTATGTGCAATTGTGGGATGCGATACCCAAGAAGTATTTTTACAACTCAGATGGTATGTACCAGAGGGAGTATGTTCACTGGAACTGGGGAGAGGCTTTTATAGACGGTAAACAAAGTGAGGAGTGGGAAGGGGTAAACACTGTTCCTTTGCCAACTCCTGGGGATGGAGAATGTTTGCCCCTAGAACATGCAGCAACTGTGTCAGGGCCTAGTCACCAGCCCCAAGAGCCAGAGACCCAGTGGAATGATCCCTGGGTGGGGTCAGATAATCCATGTCTGCCCCCTGATACCCCAAGAGATTTAATCCCAGAGGAAGTGGGAACTGCTCACAAGCTAGGGCCAGATAAGTTAAGTCTGCCCTCAGAAGTTCTAGGCAAAGTGTGTTGGCCAGAACTGCTAATGGAGCCAGAGGCTCTGGATTATTATGTGATGGACGGTGGGAAAGGAGCCTTAGAGGCCAGGCTGGAAGGGAATGATGAGATTCCCCAGCCTGCATCAGATAACCACTGTCTGTACCCTGACATCCCAGGGGAGTTGTCCCCAGAGGTGCTAGTGAAGAACAGAGCCCAGGAGGGTTGTTTAAGAGACTGTGGGGAGGGAAAGGAATTGGTTTCTGGCTACAGGGAACCTGACCTCACACAGCAAGAGAGTGCCAGGGGCACAAAGAGCCCGGCCGGGGCAGCAAGCATGCCAGCTTTGGCAAAAGCCTTATGGGTGCAGAGTGGCACCATGATAGAGGGTGTACCAAGTGGGGAGATACCCTGGATAACCAGTGTCCAGGAGCCCACTGGAACAGACACCACTCCAAAGGCCCAGTTAAACCTGGAGGACTGGGATAAGGGTACCAAGCAAAAGGCCATAGAAGAAGAGGGTCAGCTGAGGGCCCCAAAGCACAGCCTGGGTGGGAACAGCATAGTTCTCCAGGCTGCAACACAGACAGACCCAGGGGAAGAAAACCAGGAGGGTCTGTCCAAAGATACAGATTTCCAGGAGCCAGAGCAAACAGAGCATCCAGGTCCGGACTCCATCAGGGACGCTGGAGTCAAGCGCAGACCGGTATGTACTTTACTGCAGTTATTGTGTTATTGGGCTCCCAACAATAATGATGTTGCTGAGAGAGGTACTGGACTGCCCCCTTGCAATCCCATAGGCCCAGAGACTGTTTTAGAGACCCCAGCCCAGCTGTGGGGACTGGCTGGGGGGAACAGGGTTGCTATGGGACAGAAACTGTGGCCCACCTGTTGTACTCTGGGATCCCAGATTATTGGGGAGGTACCCTGGACTATTTGTGTGGGTGTGAATAGGAAGAGCAATTTGCTCTATACAGTGGGTGCAAGGCCAAGGGCTGGGGGAGGTCTTTACTCTGCACTTTGGGACTGTTTTCTAAAGGACTGGAATGTGGAGAGAGTGCAGAGGGCCTAGCCAATCCAGAAGAGTCATGACTATCAGCGTAGCTGGGAAAATCCTAGGGGCATGGATGTTCCCTGCCACGCTGGGGGAGGTGTTGTCATGAATCACCCAGGGGCCATATTGGATTTGGTGTGAACTATGCTGGGGCCATTTTGTGACTGGCAGCAGTGGCCATTTTGGGCTGGGTTATCTTCCACATGCTGTTGCCATGTGGAAGAACAAAAGGTTTGGGTTGTAATGATTAATTACAGTATAAGCTTGTATATAGTATCATGGAGTGATTGTATGTAGTTAACCATTCCCCATTGTATAAACTCTCAGTCAGGAGTTGGCCATATGGTCCTTAGTATAAACAAAGAGATTTGCCAGACAGCCAGGCACCTAGATAACAATGGGGGGGCCTAGGAGTTCAAACAGGAAGTTTCCACGGGGAGAGTCTGGGTCAGAATGAGCTTGGTGGCCACGCCTGGGGTTGGCCCATGGGAGGGGTCTGGTGGTTCCCATAGCCTACCTCTCTTACATTGGACAGAGGTAATTAGGTTACTCTAGAGGTTACCCTATTGGCCAGAGGAAGGGGAAAGGTTGGTCCACTCCCTCCACTGTGTGTGTGTGTGAAATGTTTTAAATATGTTGTTCCAAAATAAAATGTGGTTCATAATTTTCATCAAGACGTGGCGTGTAGATGTATTATTTACCCGGGGACATATGCTTGCAGTAAGATTCGTCAGACTTACTGTCAATATTGCTCAGTCTAACCCAAGGGCTGAGACATGATGTCCCTGTACTCAAAGCTACTCCAAGGTCCAGAGTAAGCAGACCCCAGCCAGAGAGTGGGTCGTGACAATTATCATTTCATCCAAACACAATACTGGAATTAAAATCGACTCAGACCTGGAAGAATTTAGGAGGCTGCTGATGGTTTACAAATACTGTAAAATCAGTCTTGCAACAAATAGACATTTCAGAATATTTATCAAACTTTTCTTTCTAGTTGGTTCATGCTTGGTGTTTGCTGTTGTAGCCAGTGAGCTTCTTTAACCATTTTTGCCAGGTTTATACCTCGCAAAGGTCCTTTTAGTAGCATTATTACTTTAATCCATAAACCAAATATTTTTTTTTATCATGTCTTGTATTGTCCTGCAGAATTTTAGGACATTGCCATCATATATGAATGGATGTACCCAATTTTTTACATCCTCTTAACATGTTGGTGGTATGTGTTTATAGTACTGATTTATTATTTTTTATTTGTTATTTACAATAATATTTTGTAATTTCTTTCTTGATGTTCTGAAGTTCTGATCCCATATTCTTGCCATGCTTTGATAGCTATTTCTCTATTTAAAATACAGTTCCATTTGTGTGTATATGTTAATGCACTTTTTGAATTTAGATTGTGTTATATAGTGTGATATAGTGCCAGGCCCATCTCTAGATTGGAAACATTTGCTTTCAAAAATAGTAAGGTTTTAAGAAACTTTATTTTTTTTAGATATGATTGTATCTAATGTTTTACTTGAAGTTATCTTACACTCTTTTAAATCAGATGGAAAAATGAAGATGTTTTATGGAGAAGATTAGGTGATGAAATGTTACCGTCTGATACCCTCTATATAGGGACCTGTAACACTTCATCTTGATTTGTTGCCTTTATTCCTCCTTCCATACGCTCTGTACTTCTCCACCAGGTCCTTTTATAGTATCTTCACTACCACTCTCTGAATTGTTATATAGATTATCTAGGTTAGATATATATCTCCTGAATGACTGTTTTGCTGGGTTATGTAGAGGCTAGTGGTGGGTGATGTTGATGTCACTGTATTTCAGGCTACACCATTACTTGGACGCCTTTTTTTGTAGGAGAAAAATCAATGGGAAGCACCTCAACTCTGCCTTGCACCCATTATTTGTGTAGCTCCATTGTACCATCAGTTTGTATTAATAGAATTTGAGGGGCATGCTGTCTATAAATGTTGTGTACCATTATCTGTAGCCATACAGAAGGGTTTGGAACAAGTACGTTTTCTATTGGTGGACCTGGGTCCAAATCATGATCTCCGCTATATTATTACATTTATCATATATCGGATCTGAAGCTTCTAAATAATTAAATAAGCTCTCAGTTAAATGTTTTATTCTTTAGTCCACTTCAGTTAGTCATACATAAGAAGCTACAGTAGGTGCCTGCAATGAGACTTCATGTGAGGTAATCCATAGGGCACTGATTAATTAAACTACTGTAGGCACTGTTTGATGTCAAGAAAATAAAATGGCTTATAGTCCCTGCATAAGTAATGCCTTTCCTGGATGTTTCCACATTCTGTAGTGTTACAATCTTGAATTAAAATTGAATGAATTGCAAGTTGTACCATTTTATTTAAACAACATACTTAATATTTTGAAGGTGCAGAATATTTTTATGATGAAACAAAAGTTAATTTAGAAAACAAATTAAACCAAAGTCATCACTCGGTAAAACCACCTTTGGCTGCAATTACAGCAGTGAGTCTCAACCTCTAATTTTGTGCATTCATCTTGGCAAAATTGCTCAAGCTCGGTTACATTATTACATTACTTAGTATTATTTATTATTTTAGATTTATATTCTCCACTGTGAGTGCATCCATTTTGATATTACAAGTCCTTCTATGGTAGAAAGACCTCCATTGCGCTAAAGCAGCAGCTGGATATTTATTTGCAACATGGCACAAACTTCATCCCCGTGAATGTCACGTGCCTTTTTGAAGTCATTGGTGACCACAATATCATTGGAGATATTGCTCAAGCAATTATAAATCAGAGTGTGTGCGCATGGGCCTGTGATGCAGATAAATCAACAGCATTTGCAAGATGGTGGTCTTACTATCAATGCAGGACCGTTAATAACAAAATGGCTACACTCATGGGTGTAGGAATTTGGGGAGATGGGCGTGCAAATCCCCCTAGATTTTTCTATGTTTGCATGTATGTATATATAAGCTATTTTATATACAATGACCTGCATCCCCCAATAATTATTCTGGCTGCTACACCCCTGTACCATAGTGGAAAACAAAAAGATTAAATCATGAGATTGTGTGCTATCCCTTTGGTATCAAGATAGGACTGTTAATATCAAAATGGCTTCATCCATAGTGAAAAGCGTAACATTTAAATCATGTGAATTGGTGCTATCCCTTTATTTTAATAATTAAGTATCACAAGAAAATTTTATAAAATTGAACATTGATTAATCTGATTCTTTTATTTGACTTCAGTCATCCTAAAGTCATATTCTGATTCCATGTATAAATCTACCAACTAGCATAATCTTGTGGATTATCATCCCCCAATGTAAGAGAAAATGAATGACTTAATCTAGTCATTATTCGAGTGGGAGAACTTCTTCATATGATTAAAATACTCAACTTTCAACCTCAGTTTTCTAACACTTACTTTCAATTGTTTTAATAACCAGCTGTAAAAATATGTATTTATATGTGTACCTTTCATTTCTGCAATAATTGGGGCCTTTGTTGTGCCACTTCAACAAAGACCCTTCTGCCAAGCTAACATTACAAAATAACTTGACACCAATTTAGTATTCCCCGACTGAATCACTACCTTGTGTACTTCAATTGAACTGTGAGCTATACCATGTAGGGTCACCCAAGATGAGCAGGTCATAAAAGAGAGATCAGACAAGTTGCGGTCCACTGGGGAAGGCACTGGCAACCCAATCCAGTATTTTTGCCAAGAAAACCTTATGGATATTCACAACCAGAAACAAGATGTGTCTGGCATGCTGCTGTCCATAGCGTCATGGAGAGACGGACACGACTGATCAACTAAACAAAAACAATATAGTATTATATGATTTTCTTACCAATGACCTAGCAGTGACAAGTGTTATCATACATAATACAGTCTAGGTGGTTTTATTTATGTTTAATACATTGCAATCTAAATTATTATTATTATTTTCCCAAACCAAATGAAATAGCAATTTACCAATAAATGTTTTTTTTTTTTAACAAACTGGTCCAAATATGTATATATATTTTTGTGTATCTAAAAGAATACTATATCTAAATCAACACTTGATCAGTTTAAAGAACATTTTTAAAAAATAATAAATTTTTTAACACAATGCTTTTTAATTTTTTATTGTAGATGGTTTATGAAACATGTGTTTGTTTATTTATATTAGAATAGACTTAGTCTCGACTTTAAGGGAGATTCCTGGTGCTTAACACCTCTATATCAGAAGATATTTATTTTAGGAAAACTTTATTTTAGAAATTAAAAAAATCAAAAAATACACTGTAAAGGGAAGTAAAAAATAATTATGAACAGCAGTGTTCAAATCCAACACTTAAGCTTGTTGAGTCATATAATGAACAAATAATTATTCCTTTAGTACATTTTGAAATTGCACTACATAGTTTTGACCCGATAGAATATTCTAATGGCTCTATATAATGTTATAACAAATCCTCATATAATGCAGAAATCTGCTAATCATCGTGTTTGTGTAGATTTTATTAATGAAAAAAAAAAGTTATATTTAATTAAAAAGCAACGATGTTAAAAGCAAAACAACAAAGTACTGAGGTATCTACCAGAAAAAAAACATTATATTAGATCAACAGAGGAAATATAATAAATGTATATAGCACAAAAAAAGATTTATGATTAAATTCAAGAATGGAATCAAAAATATTAAATCCAAAAAAGGCATCAAAATATTAGCGGTATAATCCTTATAGAAAATATAGGACTTTCTGCTTGTCCAATTATAGTTTATTATTTCATTATCGCAGATACTTGCGGTTCACTTGGCCCCTTGGCTCCTTTTTGGATTTTTTGGATTTAATATTTTTGATTCCATTCTTGGATTTAATCATAAAACTTTTTTGTGCTATATAAATTTATTATATTTCCTCTGTTGATGTAATATAAAGTTTTTTCTAAAATATACCTCAGTACTTTGTTGTTTTGCTTTTAACATTGTTGCTTTTTAATTAAATATAACTCAGTGTTTTTTTTTTCATTAATAAAATCTACACAAACACGATGATTAGCAGATTTCTGCATTATATGAGGATTTGTTATAACATTATATAGAGCCATTAGAATATTCTATCGGGTCAAAACTATGTAGTGCAATCTCAAAATGTACTAAAGGAATAATTATTTATTCATTATATTACTCAACACGCTTAAGTGTTGGATTTGAACACTGCTGTTCATAATTATTTTTCACTTCCCTTTATGGAGTATTTTTTGATTTTTTTTAATTTCTAAAATATTTTAATTTCTAAAATATTTTGTAAAATATTTATTTATTTATATTAGACAACCTAATTTAGTGTTATCTTTCTTAGATATGTATAATACATTATTAGGGTATCAAGAACGGATTTAATATTGATTATACCAGAATTTATATTCCCATAGATAATGATAGGGTTAAAACTCAAAACAGTAGTCATAACACAGAGTAATGTAATATTTATTACTGTTCATTATTGTACTGCGCCAAGAGCTACAGAGATTGGGATCAGTTACAACTGAAAACCGTGTAGAACAATTCATGAAATCCAAGGGAAATGCGACTTCCGAGTTCACATAGCTCAGGTGATGTACAGGTTTTCGTACTGTAGTCAGTTTCTGTACCATCTGCAATGAAAATTTCTTATTTTAGCAATCAATATAATTTCATCATGCTGAATACACTGCAGATAATAAATGTATGTTCTACTGACAGAATAAACTAATTTACCCCTTACTTAAATATCAAGAGGACTAAAAATGTTACCTGGATTTCTTGCTCTCCCAATATAATGCAAACATTTATTCCGAGAACCTCTGCACATCTTTACTTCAGTGGCATTACATTCCTCCAAACCAAGCTGAAAACAGGAAGGGCATTTTCTTCCATTGGGCGCTTCACTGTCATCAGGGGTCACTAGTATAGAACAATAAACAGATTATGGCACAAATAATAAATATAGATGCTACTGTATGTTTGCAAATAGGTTTTTAAATAAGACTACATCTCACAAAAAATCCATAATGTACTATATATTACTGTATACTGTCTGGGTGATAGAAGAGGTGGAATATACGGTAAAAATGCATAATAGCACAGAACTTACAAGAATTCCGATATCAAGTGCAAAATGTGACTTTTCTTGTTTCTCTTCTGTGCACATATGTGTGATATACCGGGGTCTGTAATTTAAGAGCCGGTAAAATTGTGCTTGTACAAAATACTGTATGTCAAAAATTATATATGGATGTACTTATAAATGATTGATAACCAAAAGTAAAGTGATTGCAATTGACTTTAAATCCCCCTTGGAAGAATGAGTTCTTACATTACTGAGCATGATGTGTAGTCAACGCCGCTTCACATTCGCAAAGTAATACATTATCTATTAAACAATGGAAAACCAAATAACACGGCAGACTTTAAAGTACTGTAATTAAAAAATATATTTTAATGTAGACAATCTCAAATTGAGAGCAGAAATATTACATTTCATCTTGCTGCTTAAAGAGCACCTTGGATGTCATTTTCTTTAGTTTAATATGAAGTACTAATAAGAATCTGGCATGCTGTATATCATAAATATGTATTTTTTAAATAGTAAAGTCTAAAGCCCAATGTGTATAAATAGAATCTCATTGTGCATTTCCTACAGATCATATTAAAATACATTTTTAATATGTCTATTGATATGTGTGTATTATCAGCTACCCACTTAATATTGAAAAAAATGGATGTTCACAAAAAGTAATCAATGTACCATTGTAACATATTTTTCTGTATTGATACATTAATAAAATACATGGATAACACAACTTACTCATATTTTAAGCTTTTTATAGGAGTATTCCTTAGGGTTTCTATAGGAGAAAACATATTGAAAATAAAAGGTATATCCAAGTTTCCTAATAGAGGAGAATCAGTAGTGTATGAAAAAAAAAAGGTTGATGAAAAAATACCAAAATAAATATTATTAAACTTACCCTAAAGTTTGCCAAATCTCTTGAGTTCATTAGCAGTTGATTTTGAGAGTTAACACCCCTACAAATCCTTGCTAAAATTAGCATAAAATTCATAACTTGTTTTGGCCAATCACAGGCAATTATAACATTGTTTCAATCTGGGAAGGCAGTTTGTGCAGGAAAGCGTCACAGATTGTGTAGTCTTGATTTTTCATTGCACATGGAAGCCCAGACATTGGTATGTGGATTTCTGCATTGTGCTGCTGTTTGCTTGAAGGTTAGTATTAGGTTAAAAAAAATACCCAAATACAGTGCTTCTATTGGTAGGTACCAGGTGCTTATGTAGGCACCTCTTTGGGTGTGGAAAATAAATAAAATCTGTATAGAATGACTCAATGTAATGTATATTTCTGATATAAACAGTGGGAGTTAGATTAGGTAAAGATAAAAAACAGGAAACTTAGATATACCTTTAATAGACGTCCTGTTACGCAAAACCCCTATGTTGCTAATGTGACCACATAATGTGACTGGTGAGTGTGGTCATTTGTGACATTTCACAGAATATTGAAATACATGATAATGTGTGGCCAATGTTTCAGATAAATATTAGCAGATAAACATTACCAAACGAGATTTTTTCTAGTAGTGGAAAATAGAAAGACTAGAACATTATTAAGTTATGTTATCTCTTAAATAATGTACAAAAAAAATATGTTATAAAGTGGAATACTGATTAATGATGACCTTAATGATACTACTTGTATACAAACCTGCTATCAATAGGTGAAAATGCCAAAAATACTAAGAAAAAATAATTATGCCTTGTGTACACGCACATTGCCAGAGCCTGTTAATTTTGGCTTCATTTTAAACTTTTGAATCCTCTCGGAGATACACCTGCCTTAAGTTTTTTTTCATTTCAGAACCATTATAATTATTTTAACTGAATCAGTAAATTAATTGTTATGTTTTTTACTGTATATACTCGAGTATAAGCCGAGGCACCTATTTTACCACAAAATACTGGAAAAACGTAGTGACTCGAGTATAAGCCGAGGGTGGGAAATGTGCTGCCCCGTGTCCCTCTTGAGCCCTCTGTGTCCCCCTTTTGTGTGCCCTTTGTGCCCCTTTCTTGTGTCCCCCCTGTGTCTCTTCCCCCCTCTCCCTCCCCTGTGGAGCGGAGGAGCAGCTGCTGATGGAAGATAAGTGAGGGGAAAGGGAGAGGGGGGGGAGGTAATTGGAGAGGGGTAAAGTGAGGAGGGGGTTGAGAAGGGAGGATGAGGAGGGGGTTGAGGTTGAGGAGGGGTGTTGAGCATGAGGAGGGGGTTGAGGATGGAGGATGAGGAGGATGATAAGGGAGAGGGGGAGAGAAAGAGACACGAGGGAGAGGGAGATGGGGAAGAGACACAGGGTGGAGAGACACGGGAGGGAAAGAGATACAAGGTGACTCGAGTATAAGCCAAGGGGGCCTTTTTCAGCCTTAAAAAAAGGGCTGAAAAACTTGGCTTATACTCGAGTATATACGGTAATACTGTTAACAAAAGTGAATAAATATCATATCTGAAAGAGCAGTTCCTTCGACTCCTCCAAAGTTTCTATCCTTATACAAACATGGAGCAAAATGTATGTTATCATGAAGGGAAAAGGGATACAATAGTTAAATATTAAAGGTAATAATTATCTATTTTAAACTGTGTAAAAACATTTTGCTCATCAAGTCAAGTTCTGCACTTCATTGGTCTTTTAGTAATGTATATGTGATGATCACTTTTTTATTTGTAAGTCTTCTCATGTACCATAAAATTTTCCTGAATTGCAAAAATTTCCGGAGCAGCATACTGTGGTCAGCGCTAAATAAAACCCATTAGCAGAAGTGTAGATCCGTTCATCACAGGGTAAGTTACCAGCGCAACCTTTTTGAAGTGAATGTTGAACAGTTCCATCTGTAAAAAAAAAAGGAAAAACTAAAGTTATTATTATTATTTCCTTCATTTGTAACACGCCAAAACATATTCCGTAGCGCTATACAGGGGTAAATTGAAGTCAAAACAATATTAACACAATGAAGAGAAGAGAATGGAGGGCCCTGTCTTTGAGCTTACAATCAAATGTGCACAGAGCTTTCATTAAATCACATAGGAAGATTGAAAACTTGCAGACTTGCAATCTAAAGGGTATGGGAGAGGTATAGAAGGATAATAGATGGATTTGTACATTAAGGCTTAAGGTGATAAGCTTCTTTAAACAGGTGAGTGTTTGAATGATTTGAGGCAGGAGAATAGTCAAGTGGAGTGAGGTAAGGAGTTCCTAAGAATAGGGGCAGCACAAGAAAAATCCTTAAGATGGGAATGAGAGGATAAGAGAAAAGAAAAAAGAAGAAGGTCATTAGCAGAACAAAGAGGATGGTTGGGGGTGTACTTAGGGATCAGACATATAAGAGAATACATTTTTGCTGAGGGTGTTATTGGTTAGGGTCATAATCTTACATTTTATTCTGGAGGCTATGGGAAGCCAGTGGAGTGACTGACAGAGAGGTGCTGCAGACATTGAACGTTGAGTTTGGTAGGTGAGTCTAGCGGACACGTACATTACGGATTGGGGTGAAGAGATATGGGTGATGGGGAGGCCAGCAAGGAGAGAGCTGCAGTAGTCGATGCAAGATATGGTGAGAGAGTGGATTAGTTGATGTAAATAACATGTTAACCTGTCATCAGCGGCCTCTGCTTATTGTTAATTTACTCTTATGAGTTTTTACAATATTTTCGGACAAAGTGAAAACACAAAATCCTATAATACTGCCTTTATATTATATATTTCCATATTCAGTAATAATACTATCTCTACTTACTTCTATTTATTTGATTATAAATTGTACTTGTAGAAATTGATAAAAATATAACCGTAATATATATAGAAGATGTCAATATTTAATAGAATCTACATCATAAAAATAAAGAAGCTTGTTTTAAACAATACTATGTTTTTTTTGTTGTTGTATGAAAAGTGAGAGCTGTAAATGTTATTAAAAATCATTGTGCAAAGTCTGCTTTTTCTCATCTCTCATTTTTCTCAGAGCTTCCCTCAGACTGCACTTAACAATCCAAAACCGTGGTTGCCAAGCCCAATGTACATAGCCATACAGTCCAGTTTATTCTCTCCTTAAGGGCCAGGAAACAGGACATGACATAAGTTCCTTATGCTTTAAAAAATCTGATTGACATAATATTGTTAAAATATAGTGTGGTTCTGGACTTATAATGGGCTATTAAGCAATGCTTCTGAAATGTTGTAGCTTCATTTAGTTCTTTGTGGATCTACCATCAAGGGTATGCCAGGGGGTACTTGTGTAGGAAGCTCAATGAAGAAAAAAAATATGTTTTTCATGCATTAAGGGACATGTTGAGGTTAGTTCTGCTCATACGGAGGTTGGTTATGCTCTTAAACTGACAGTTTCCTCTTTCCTCATGCCCTCATAAATCAGTGTTTGGGAGCACACACTACCTGTATATTATCCTCCTCTATCTTCCTTCTCATTTATTATCTCTTTTCCGACTCATGGTCTACGAAAAGTCTCCTTTTATTGACGCTTTATGTTAGTTATATTCACCTTATCTCTGGATTTATTTTTCCCTCTTGTAATGCACACTTTTTGTTTAGCTATTCTCCTGCCTTTGGCCAGTGACTTTTACTGTTGTGCTTTAGATTTTGCACACTATCTGTCTTTGAAGTCATCAGGTTATCCACTTCAGTATTCTACTCATTACCTGCATGACTGAATTTATAACTAATATACTTAGCCAAGTGTAGTTTTCTTGTGCTTAACACCTAATAATATACAAAAATGGCATAAGTGAAAAACTTAGGGAATACTATTAATCCAAAATAACAAAATGTTTGCAAATTACAATACAACACATTACAAACAAATAGAATTGAAAAGCTTCAAAAACCGTTTCCAACATCCCCTCAAAAATATATTCATACACCAATCTCTGATTAATAGGTCAGATAAAAGAATTGGTAAGGAGTGTGAAAACCTATGACCCACAATGGAGCCCTCCTCAAGTATGTTGAAGCCCCCAAATCAGACTAAGATCCCTATGACAATTAATCAAAGAGAAAAAGATAGGTATGTATGGAAAAAGGTTAAAAAATAAGTATTTTATATATTGATACAGTCTATTATTTGAAGTATGTATTTGGCTCTTTAGAGAGGCCAGGTTGCAATCCTTAGTTTGCCAGTAACTCAAATTATACAGTATTTAATCAGAACAAACTGTTCCAAATAATGCATAAACTGCCCTGGGCTAAAATACTGCCACCCTACTTTATAATTCTCAATATTGGCATCATGCATTAATGTTGAAGATGTTTAGTTCTAGTTGTTTGTTTGTTTTTTGTTTTTTTAATTTTAAAATTCTTTATTTTCTTTGGAAAGATTTACAATCTTATTAAACAATCAAACACATTCTTATCATACAGAAAATATTTTTTCAATATTTCATTTTTGAACAATGAATAATTTCATAAATTCGATTTAAACATATAAAATACAAATTTAATAATCAATTACTAACAGATTAATCTCTTCCTTATGTAGACTAACTTATAGTAATTTATCTTAAGAGATCTTAAACCATCTATGATCAGTTTGAAGATTGCAATAGTAGGAAAAAGTGAAAAATAGAAAGTTAAGGGAGAAAGGAAGAAGGGGTGAAAGAAAGGAAGAGAGTGAGGGAGGAAGAAAAAAAAGTAAGATGGAGGAGGAAGGAGCAGACAATTATTATAATCATGAAATCAATGTTTCACTTAATGAAAGCGAGAATTATTTTATCCATTAACAGAACATACTTAAATTTAAGCTCGAATGATTGTTATTTTCATGTTTAATTATTTTTTCATAGTAATTCTAACATTTTATTTTCAATCTTCTTCCTTTTTTCTAAATTGCTGATCCTGGTATATTGATCAAGGATCAACTGCTTCAAAATGATTTGTTTTAATTCTAGTATTGAGGGGCCCCTCATATTTATCCAATTTCTCATAATGAGTTTTTTATCCAGAAAAAGAAGAATTTCCATGAATATCCATTCTTTATAATTGGTATGATTAATGGCTCAAAAAAAAGACCATTTGTACATGTAATAAAGTGTCTATACTTAAATTATTTTTTAGCCAGTCCTCCAAAATCTATGGCCCTCATTCAATTGCAATTTGGCCAATTGAATAGGGGTCTAAATAAGCACATACCATATTTTTCTAACGAAGTTTTTAGTTAGTAAAGATCTATCCAAAAGCAAGGTTTTCACTAACTAAAAACGTATTTTAAAAAAATAGGTTATGTGCTTATTTAGAGCACTATTGAATTGGCCAAATCGCAATTGAATGAGGGCCTATATATTTTGTTACATTGCCAAAAATAGATGCTTATAATTTGATCTCACATTTTACATTTTATACATTGGTTTTCTTTAATGTTGCATATTCTCCACAATATTTTAGGAAGCTAGAAACTATAATGTATAATTTTAAGTTGTTGTTCATGAAAATCAGCAGATGGAATATATTCCCTAACTTTATCTATACTTTTGACAATGTCTTCATCTTCTTCAAGATCTGGTATTAATATGTACCATTTTCAAACTTTTTCTTCTGTTTTTTTTTACCAGAATGGATCTTGAATAATTGTATATATAGCATGGCTCTTTTACCTTTACAATAATCCTGAATCAATTTAGTAGCTTTATCTGCTCAAAAATTCAGATTTTCCTTTCCAAGTTTATTTATACAGTATAGCTTTTCACTTGTGTAAAAAAAATACCATTGTTCTTTTTGTATATTAGCTTCACCGCAAATTTTGTCAAAGCTCTTAATGGCTTTAGAAACTCTTTCAAGAAAGTATTCTATATTGTCCATTTCCCTACCATCCCTTCTATAAGGAACTATATTTAATTCCTGTAAAAATGCAAAATATTTTTAAAATAAAATGCATATAAAATTTTTAATATGCATTTTATATGTAATTTTATCAAGACCAATAATTTTAGAATGGAAAGTCCATCAACTTTTTAGCATGGTATAGATTAGTATGTCTTCTCTAATCTCCTGAGGAATTTCTATTTTCAAATTATGTAAGAGATTGAAAACCTCATGGATTTTCAATGAGCATTCCCAATCATAACTTCTGAACTTATTCCTTTTAATTAACCATTCTATAGCCATCTTGTATAGAATTGACCAATTGGCTCATTCTATGTTTGGTAAGTTGCTACCTTCTCTACTATTTGTTTGCCATAATTATTCAAGACTAATTCAAGCTCTTCTGTGATTCCAAATAATATTTTTAAATAAACCATGCAATTTTTGTTTATCTTCCTTTTTGATTAGAAAGGGGAGACTTTGAAGAACATAAATAATTCTTGGGTAAATTACCATTTTTATAACGTCAAGTCTCCCCAAGTTTGATAAAGGTTGATTCTTCCATAATGTCAGATCTCTCTCTATCCTGTTAAAGCAGTTTTTATAATTATATAAATAGATTTTCTGAATAGTTGGTGCTAGTTGTATACCAAGATATCTCATTGAGTGCTTTTGAATTTTAAATGAAAACTCTGAGATATTTTGTTCTTGATGAAGCCAAAGTATTTTAGATTTTTCAGTATTAATACTGTATCCTGTAAAGGAGGAGTATTCTTTCAGAGACTTCATAATTTTGGGTATATTGTCTTTATGTCTATCAATAATTAGCAACAGACCATCTGCATATAATGCAATCCTCAATTGTTTGTTATCAATACTAAACCCTTTTAAGGTATTTCTTAATCTATTTGCCAAAGGTTCAATAGCAATATTGAAGAGCAAAGGGGACAGGAGACAACCCTGTCACATCCCCCTTTGCAGTTTACATTTTTGGATTTAGAACCATTGATCAGTAATGAGGCAATAGAAGAGGAATTTATTGCTTTACGTGTATGCAAAAATTCCCTTTAAAGCCCATTTTAGTTAATGATGTCATTAAATGATCCCATTTGATGCGATCAAATGCTTTTTAAGCATCTATACTAATTATTAATGCTGATGGATTTTTAAAATTTGCGTCTAATTGATATTCTTGAATTATTCCCATTACCTTCCTGATATTTGTGGTTACTGATCTACCTTGCATAAATCCAGTTTGATCCTCTCCTATAAAATCTTTAAGGAGAGGCTGCAGTCGATTTGCTAGTATTTTCATAAAAAAAATTATAATCTGAGCTAAATAATGTGATTGGTCTATAGCTGTTTATTTTCTCTTTATTCTTACCCCTTATTAAAAATATAGAAATACTAGCGACTTGCCCATCAAAAATGAAGGCAATAAAATTTGAAGCCACGCAATGCTGTTTGCCAAACAATGCAAGGCTCTCCCCCCTCTAACTTGCAGTCCTCGCGATGAGAGCTTTCTGTGGTTATCGAGTGGCTCACAATGTTTTCCTTCGCTCAGTGCGAGCCTCTCCCCCGTCTACTTTTCGGGCCTCGGGATGCGAGCCCCACAATGTGCAGCTTCACTGCTCATTGCAGGCCTTGGTCAACCAGCCACTTTCATACTTTGCAATTAGCACCTTCTGCTCTCATTTCGAGCATCTCCCTCCCCTACCTTACGGGGCTCATGATGAGCATCTTCGACGATCATCGTGGGCTCCACAATGAGCAGGCGTCACCCAACTTGCAAGCCTCTCCCCACTCTCTCACCCCTGTGTCTCTTTCCCCCCTCTCCCTCCCCTGTTTCCTACAGCCTTTGGCCTCGCAATGAGCGCCTTTGGCCTTCTTCGTTCATTGCAAGCCTTTTTCTAAGCCGAGCAGGCCTCGCAGTGATCGCATTGGACACTCAATGCGCATGGACAACCCTATAACTTTTAACATAGCGTTACTGACAAACTCGCAATTACAACTATTATATGTGATTGGCTTCTGCAAATCTTTTTGAGATTTTGATATTACCCACAAAATATTTATTTAACAATTTTGACCGGAAAAAAAGATATCTGATCTGACATAATTAAATAAAATTCAGCAGGGTACCCATGCGGACCAGGTGTTTTCCCTTGTTTTAATGACTTAATAGTATCCTGTATCCCAATAATTGTAATCGGTTTATTTAAATTTGTATATCTACTTCCTTCCAAAATCTCTCCTTTTCATCACTGTCTATTGTCCCTTTAGTGTAAACCTTGGACAAATGCTCAAAAAAAACATCCTTCAATTCATTAGTTTTAGTGATTATTCTACCTTTTTCTTTCATATTTGATAAATAATTAGAGCCTTTATTGTTTTTCAGGAGATTGGCAAGTAATTCAGATATTTTATTTCCACCTTTAAAAAACCTACTATGTGTATAATATTCAGATTTCTGAGCTTCAGGCATCAAAAGATTATCTATATTTTCTTTTGCTATTTTAAATGTATTTCAATTTTGTAAACTAGGTCAATACAAGATATATGATTCAGTAAGTTTTTTATTAAGATCTTGTATTTTTTGGCACATAGTTTTTTTTGTCTGTAGTGATAATAATAATAATGATAATATCCCCCTAAGAACTGTCTTAGCAGCCTCCCAAAATATATTAGTGGTATTAATATGTGCTTTATTGTGCCCATAATATTCTTTCCATTTATCCCTGATATAAATCAAAAATTCAGGATTCCCAGTTTCAATTTTTATATTCATGATGTTAAAGTTTAATATTAATTGTAATTAGGGCATGATCTGATAAAAGAATATTGACTGTTTGTGGAATTCCTATTTTTTCTATTAATTTAGGTGAAATTAAAAAATAATCAATTCATGATAAAGTTTGATGTGTTTTTGAATAACACGTAAACTCTTTATTTTGTGGATCAAAAATGTGCCATATAGTTAGATCTAATTTATTTGATAATTCTCTTTTTTCTCTTGTTGTGGGTAGTCATGTTATTTTCCTGGCTAAGACCTTTAACTATCTTATATCTATATTTATCTCCAAATGGAGCAATATTAAAGTCTCCTCCCATGATAACTGATTTGTGATTTTCTAAAGATATTTTTGTCATTATTTCTTGAAAAAAAGTTTTTTCATCTTTATTTAGGGCATATAAGTTGCAAAATAAAAATTGTTCCTGTTCTAGCCAAATCCTTAATATGATATATCTTCCTTCTTTATCAAGATTAATGATTTTATGTCTATAAATTAGTCCTTTTTTAAAAAGAGAATAGCTACTCCTCCTTTTTTTTCTCAAATTTAGTAAATATGACCTCTTGAACCCATTCTTTAGCCAGTTTTTTATGTTCTTTAATATTCAAATCCATTTCTTGTAAAACAAGCAATATCTGATTCTATCTTTTTTAAATGTTTTAGAATGGCCTTCCTTTTTATAGGAGAGTTTATACCCCTTACATTCCATTATGTTATTTTAATATTCTGCATTTTTTCAAGCCTTTTCTACAGTAATTTCGCCATCCTATATCTATTCCTTCCTCTAACCTCTCACAACGACAAAAAAAAAAAAAGAGGGGGAAGAAATATGTCCCCTTTTTCTCTCTCTCTCCCTCCCCACCCCTCCCAACCAGACTCAAAAAGCCAAAAATAAATTGCATATTGGATCATCAAATTTATAAATATACACTTTCTTATATAAGAGTTGTATTTGTCTTCCTTACTTTCCTCTTTAAGAAACTTGCGTAATTCTTCAGCTTTTTCAATGTATAGTGGATCTTTAGCAGGTTCTAGTCGCAATTTAGCGGGATAAAGTAAAGCAAATTTCCTACCCTCTTTAAAGAGTTGATTACAAGAGGTTCAGAACTCTTTACGTTTGCGGGAAACTTCTGCTGAATAGTCGTTATATAATCTTAAATTAGAGCCTTCATATGACATACTTCTTAATTTTCTAAATTCCTGCATTATTTGCTGTTTTTATTGAAAATTTAGAAATCTAATTAGCATTGTTCTACTGGCAGGTAAGCCCTGTGCAAGTTTCTTTTCTGGACCTATTCTGTGGGCCCTTTCTAGGACAATCAGAGATATATCTGGGTTCATACGAGCCAATTTAAGTAATTCAACTGATGCAAAATATAAAACTTATTGCTTTCAACAGATTCTGGTAAACCAGCAATTCTGATATTATTCCGTTTACTTCTATTTTCCATATGCTCTATTCTAAACAATAAAGTAAAATTTTGTTCTATTAAATATTTTTTTTTTTCTTGCTCCACTATCCTATCTTCTACATCAGATATTCTTTGTTCTGTTTAAATTTTTCTATGATTCATTATTTTAAATTCTTCCTTAAACAAGTCAACCCCTTTCTGTATATTTTCTATCAAAGGCATAAACATTGTTGAAATCTGTTGATTTCTTATGTTTTCAGCAGTCATATCCAATGATAAATCCATTTTTTTTGTCTCTTTTTGTTCTTTTAATTCTTTATTATCTTTTTTTAAATTACTTCTATCATCTCTATTATTTATAGAACCTGTCATTTCTCCAACACTAGGTGATTTTTTCACATATTTATCCATTGCTTTAAAATCCTTATTTCCTAGTGTCAACATATATCAATTTGTCTACCCCTTTAGTCTTCTCTCACCAGCCTGAAAAGTGGGTTAAAGCTTGTAAGACTGAATTTATCATAGGACATGGCTGTATATTTTTATATTTATATTTCAGTCATTGTCAGAAAATCAAACCCTCAAATATTCAAAAATGACATCTTCTTCCTTAGTTTCTCTCACAAACTCATGGAAGTTCCTTTACTCCAAAACCTCTCTCGCAGATCTAGAAGATTCAATTAAGATAATTGGGTTTGTTTTCCTATAAGATTAACAAGTAGATAGATAGCAGATATACTTTACAACTCAAAACTTCTATCTTCAAAAACAGTAAAGGAACAAAATGTACCATAACAAGGAATTATATAAGATTATAAAAATGCTCTGAAGTAGTTTTATCACAAGGTATTAAGATCTCACTTAAGGGACATTGCCTCTCAAGTTCTAAATAATGCAGAAACTGCCCTAGGCTAAAATAGTGCCACGCTAGGATCTTGTGGTTTTTTTCTTCGCCATGCGTGTGCGTGCGCGGCCGAGCCTATTATGCATGCGTTCGTGACAGTGGCAGGAAAGTATACTGCAGGGAACTGACAACCGAGGGACTGTGTCTGGAGAGTGTAACTGTGTGTGGCCGGATTAATGAGGTAAGTCGTGGAAATGGGGGTCTGTTTGACAATGTGTTAGGTGGATTGAGGAGTCTGTATGACAGGGACAGTGACAGTTGGAATGGGGTGACTGCATGACAGGGATGGTGTGACAAGTGGAATGGGGATCTGTTGACAGCGACAGTGGGACAGGCTGAATGGTGGGTCTGTATGACATAGATAGTGTGACAGGCAAAATAGTGGGACTGTATGAAAGGGATGGGGCGACAGGTGTAATAGGGGGTCTCTATGACAGGGACAGTGTGACAGGAGGAATGGGGGGTCTGTATGGCAAACACTATCCCTTCCTCTAATGAGTTGTAGGTACGAGGGTGGGGGTGTAGAAGATCATAATGGGTGGAGGGAATGGGTGGCCCTGGGGATGGAGGTGTAGGAGATCATAATTGGGATGCGGAGGGGCACCCAACCCCTCCCTCCACGGCACCCCCATTATGATGAAAGAGAGAGAGCTAACACTTAGAAGGGAACACACTTTTCCAACAAGTATATTTATGCAGGAGTGTGTGTGTTAAGAAAACATTGGGCCCTATGTAATCCCTGAAAAATAATTATGAGTGTCGTAGCAGCACCGTAAATCCTACCTTGCTATGTTAATCCCCCACAGCTAAAATATTGAGAGACAACTGCTATGGGTCACTTGCTACGAGTGAACTTCACGACAAAGCCAAAACACACCATTCATATGTATTCCAAACAGAGCATACACAGAGCCCCTTTTGAACTCCCCCACATGGGCCAGGTCTGGACTTGGTGCCAGATTGTCTCTATCCCCACCTAGATGCTGAGGGGTCTACGGGCTCAGCTATCAGCTACCTCTGGGCAAGATCTGGACACAGCAGGGTCTAGGTCTAACCTACGTACCAACCCATATACCTGGGTTGTGTACATTTTAGATTATTGGGAACAGAATCTCCTCTATTTGGGGGATTTAGGGTTAAGGTGGTTTGTCATAGTAATTGTAAACATTCAGGCTTCCTATTGGATTGAATGGGGTAAAGTTTTTTTCAAATTTGCTGTTAACCAGACCAGAAAGAAACAAAGGGGTGTCACTTGCAGAGCACTTGAAAGGACTTCACCTTTGTCTGTTGAAACAAGTGTTTCAGTTGCTGTTTTGACAGCCGTGTTAATTATACTTGATGGCTTACAGTCTTATTAAATTGCAATTTGGCCAATTGAATAGGGCTTTATATAAGCACAGAGCATATTTTTTACAGAAGTTTTTAGTTTGTGAAGACCTTGCTTTTGGATAGAAGTTCACTAACTAAAAACTTCTGTAAAAAAATATGCTCTGTGCTTATATAGTGCCCTATTCAATTGGCCAAATTACAATTTAATAAGGCTGATAATCAGGTTCTTGAATCTTTCATAGAAATCTATGAGTCTAATCTACAGTTTAACACAAGTTAAAATCCGGCAAGGACTCTAGCCCGTCCATAGGATTGGGTGCAAACTGGGTATCGTGGTTGGCTACTGAAAGTGTCTGCTGGGTGCACTTAAAGTGGTATTAACCCCAAATATGTTTTATATAATATATCTATTAATTAGATATTTATGTAACAGTTATACCCCTAAAACACAAACAAAAATTGTTTTTTATCAATTACAAAAATCACCCAGAACCCTTTAGACTTAAAATACCTAGTAAAAAGGGATCTTAGGGGGCCAGGGCATGCAATCAGAGCTTTGGAAACCAACATCATACAATAACATTAATCCAAAAGTGATATAATTTCTTTTAAAAGCTGGCCATTTATACCCATTAAAATAGCCCTTGGGTCAGGTAGCCACAGGGTCCTTTGTCATGAGTCCAAATATCCATCCTGGATCACTAACTTGTCATGGTAAAGGGCCTTGTGTACCTCAATGAAGTTGTGAGCTATGCCATGTAGGGACACCCAAAATGGGCAGTTCATAGCGAAGAGGTCAAATCGAGGTCCATTGAGAAGGAACTGGCAACCCACTCCAGTATTTTTGCCAAGAAAACCATATGGATAAGCACAACTAGAAACACAGACAGATATGCCTGGCGTGCTACATTCACATGGTCACTAAGAGTCAGTCACAACTGAAGGACTGAACAACAAAATACAAAACTGGAGAGGTCAGAATTACTAAAATAAGATTAGCAATACATTAAAAAGTGTTAACACTTACTTATCTTAAGGGTTTCAGAGATTGTAATACACTTGGAATCCTTAGGACAGTAAATCTGTTCGGCTTCGCATGTTCCATTGCCTGGATGGTTGCAGGATAGGCAAAAGGTACCATCAGCTAAAGAAGAAAATATGTTTAAAACATAACTGTTGGCTCCAGTTCATATATAAGCATAGAATTTCAAATTATTTAAATGTTTAAAGATTTATCCCCATCCCTGTTGTTATCATCAAATTGAGCAATTCAAGTAGAAAACATTGTCTGTGCCCTTTTTTCACATCAAAGTCTTGTAATGTTCCAGATTAATTGTGACACATTTTAAACCCAAAGTATCATCTACCGCTTGAAACAATATAGAATCTAAGAAGATATATTTTCACCGGCATTAACTTGCTAAACCACAGAGATTTATAGTTACATTGAAAAACATTTGGGCATTGTTTGCATTTGTTATGTCTGGAGTCTTCTAAGCTGGATATGTATAATTCTAGAAGGCCAATATTATCCAAGTTACATGTATACTTAAATTTAGTTTTACTGTATTAGTATTGTCTCTGAATATTGTTAATTTGTTATTAAACACCTTAATAATTTTATAATCTTCATAGTTTATTCTTCAGATTATGAAAGCATAAAAAGTGAACCGAAATAATTGAATGGAATGTTTTATCTGAATTAAAGGCTTTATTCTCATTAACTCCTCTATATCATCTATTATTACTCACCGTGACTCTAGAATACAGAATAGAGGCCATTATTTCCCATCCTAACATATGCACCAACATTTTAATAGTTTAACAGTTTAATATATTACTTTATTATAATAGAAAATGCAACCAAACAAATAATGCAAACAAGAAAAAGATAACTTACCTATAATGTTGAAACCGGAAAGTGAGCACAAACAGAAAATAATAAACTTCATGCTCAAGGAAAAATAGTTTAATGTATTAACTTCAATCTCCTCTGGTCTCAAGAACGTGCACAGACTAATTCTTACTATGCAGATATTTATATATTGTCTAAGCATAATTTGTTTAAAAGTAACAAGATATCTGGTGCCATCAAATTACACTTACATTTTTTAATTGTGTATTCTTAAAACATGAGATGATGTGACTAAACAAATAGCCTGTATTTCACACAATGGCAAAATCAATTAATAAAAATATGTCAGACATTCTATATTGTTCACATGCTTCCATTTATTGGCTGTGCTCATTGTTTTGTCTGTAAGTACATAATGAAGTCACTCTATGATCAACTTAGTCTTGAGGGCATATTGACCTCACATAATTGGATTATGTACTATTTCAGAAATATAATATTGTAAGTACAGGTATCCATTTTCTCTTTCATTCTCGATTCTTATTATTTTTTTAAATTGTATTATAAAGAAAATATTGGAAAAAAAAATACACAGCCTTCCAAATATAATAGGAAAAACTTGGGACTTCAAAAATAATACATCCAGGTCGATGCATCCATTTTTTGTTGTTGTATTAATTTATTTTAAATATTGTTTATCATTTTTTACACCACAATGACTCTCATTTAGGTAATTATTACATGACCATTCTGGATTCTTACTCCGCAATTTCTAAACACTTTCGTCTATTAAAATATGTTCCTTTGTTGATTTCTTATTGACCATAACTTGTTTTTTTAATATGTAAATTATATGTTCCTTTAAGGATTTAAATACATTTCTTTCTTTTTCAGTTTACTATTATATTTCAGCATATAATTTTCAAAAGCAAATGGGGAAGGAAGGGGAAGAGCAGAAAAGAAAATGGAAGAGGACATCAAATTGTTACAATATTTACAAGTAGACATTTGACATACATTACTCTTCACCCAAGTATTTCATAAGGCATGTGTGAAACAATTGTAAGGCATTAAACATGCATGAAATACATTTATACATTCTCTTTTGTAGTGAAATTATCTAGTGCACTTAATTAGAAATTCACGAACATTAATAGTGATTGAACCATGGCAGCCATTTACCTTCAAATAAAGTTATACTATCCTACATTCTAGCGGCATCTCAGTAGCGCCCCCTATTTAGTCGATGACCATATTTAAGTTCACAACCTGTGAAGTTTTTCATTTAGCTGTAAGGTTAATCTGTGCCGATGATGTTTCCTTGTATATTGTCCCCAAAGTCATCATAAAAGAGAGAACCATCGGTGAAATGAAGGGGTGATTACAAACATGTTGCTATTAAAGTATTAATTAGGATCTAATAGGATTGCATCTTTGGGCAGGACCACCACATGTGAAGTTACGGTTGTTCTATCTTGCATTCTTTTCAGCACAGAGCACTAGGGGCCCATCTCATCCTGTACAACTTAAAAGGTATCAAATACCAAAGAAGAAGAATTTGTTCTTTACAACTGGAGGAAATGGAGATGGAAATATTTATTTCTCTAATGTCTTGCCATTCTTCTATATCTAGATTTTTTTTCCAAATCCTTTTCTCATTGGTTGGCATATGAAAGGGTGGAAATGTAATCTTCTGACTGAGTCAGTATATAAAGTATTAAGCCCCTAGGCGCACAGCACAATAGTCACAATTTTTAAAACAAAATAAGAGGAGTTAAAACTGCTTTTATTCAATTTTGAACTGTAATGCTTTGGAGTTGTCAGTATCTAATGAAATTGTGACATATGATCGGTATTCTGGTTGAGGGGTATTCTGTTTGAGGCACATTATGCAAATAAAGATCCTTATATATATGGATATTCCTGATTTGAGAAATATCATTATGCGAAAAAAAGATCCTTGTATATGGATATTCCTGCGGCTTTAAAAGTGTACTATGTCAAAGTTAGGTGGAAATTCCTTGTTCAATAAAACTGATGTTATTGATTAGGGGTATGTTGTTTAATCTGGACATTGCATCTTCATCTGGGGTCAGTGAGCCATCTTGAGCCATATGAAGTATGATAATAAAATTGACAAGACATGGACATTGTCTAGGATTACCCAATAGTTGTGGCAGAATGGTTCAAGGGATATTACAAAAGGGAAGGGGTGACAATAGGCATCCTTGTCAATTTCTGATATGTATTTCTGTAGGTGTTTGGAGGAAGTAAGGAAACTGTTGTATGCATATACAAGTTTTGGTATAATAACATTAATTTATGTGCAAAGCCTTGAGTAGATAATTCTCAAATTGGTAAGTCCATATCAGTCTTTCGAATGGCTTTTTGGCATCAACAGAAGAAACATTTGTAGGTTATTTTCTTGTATTCGAGAGCCAAATAAGAATAATATTGTCTTATATTATCTTATATTATCCTATGCTTGCCTTGTAGATACAAAACTTACATTATCTGTGTGGATAATCTGAGTTAGAAGGGGGTTAAATCTGTAAATTATTGATTTAGAAAAATAACAAGATCTGTGTTCAGAAGTGAGATTGTTCTTGTTTCTGTGGGTCGCGGACTCCTTTGTGGACTAGACATATTTGCAGTCAACATTTCTGGTAGAATAATCTAATCTTTAAAAGGACATTGATAAAACAAAAATGTAAAGACTAAGGCCCTCATTCAATTGCGATTTGGCCAATTGAATAGGGGTCTAAATAAGCACATAACATATTTTTTTAAAGAAGTTTTTACTTAGAAAACATCTATCCAAAAGCAAGGTTTTCACTAACTAAAAACTTCTTTAAAAAAAATATGCTATGTGCTTATTTAGAGCCCTATTCAATTGGCCAAATCACAATTGAATGAGGGCCTAAGTATAGAGGGAAAATGTTTATAGTGGCCATTGGTATAGTCATGACCTGGACCTGTTGCAAACTTTTAAGATTTTATAACTTCAGAGGTCTTCTGTTGTGAAAGTGATATGAGTGACTAGTTCTGTCATTGAGAAATCTGTGTAGTTTAGCTTTTTTGATATAATTCTGTATTGACCGTTGTAATGTATATTTGTCAATATTTCCGGTGTGTGTGTGAGTGATTATTCAAAGCGGTATAATTTTCTCTAAAAAGTATGCTATATTTTGCCCTGGTAATGCAGAATCTTATTTTGTGTGTCTCAAATAGTTGTTTAGCTATTTGATGCTTTTGTCTATTGGCTAGCATTGTGTCAGTTTCATTAGCTTTTTCATAATTTTATGATTAATTTGTTTCATAGGATATCCCATATATGGCAGTTGTATCTGTTTTAGTGCACTTTGAGTGGCTAAAATGTCCAGCAAAGTATCTTGTGTTGGGGATTGTTTTTGTTTAGTCTCTCTCTTTAAAAGCTTTGAATAAACATTTTGAAGTACTTATGTTATAGACTTCTTAATACAGTATGTGAGGCTAAGTTGATCAATCAACTTCATATTACTGCCTTATGCACCAAATAGTGGCCATAGATGTAAATATTGTATCATTATTTTGGAAATAATCTGTAATGTGAGTTTAAACTTGCTCTTTATATATTGGGTTTATTAAAAGAAAGTATAAGTTTGAAGACAACAGAAAAGAGTGCATAGATTGACCATGTAATTATGTCAGTGTGGGGCTTAATAATTTTATAAATATTTGTTTATGGATCTGTCTACTGCAGGGCAAGGCATAGTATGCAAATATCATCCAAGCATTAAAAGGTTTATTGTATATTTTAGAATCAGTTAAGATAAAGAGCACGAGAAGTGCTGGGTTGGTTGATAGGGTACATAAACACAAACCTCATTTGTTATGGGACATTAAGTCCATATGTATTTTGGGATATACTTTTGATAATCTAGCTTATATTAGGATAGTTCTGAATGGATAAGAGGTAAACAGGGTGGAGGAAACTGGACAGGGTCTTTTAGTCCAGTGAGGTTGTCAAGTAAAGAAAAGATCAAGTTACCTATTTGACTGCATCTGTATCCCAGGCCAGTCTATTGTCCATACCTGTAAAGTACAAGTATCAACAAGGTGAACAATGGAGAGAAAAAAATAAACAAAATGAACGGAAAGGTCAAGTCAAGCCAAGACATGGCTTGCATTGTCTTTGCTTGCTTTGCGTTGCATACATAATTTGTCAGAATTTATCAAGGAGAGGATGTATGTCTAAAGAACAACTGCTCATTCATTTTTACTTGAATGCCAATTTATGGTCCTTTAAGGACCCAGTGTAGTAGTCATCTATGCTGAAGCATTGTTGATTGGCTGCAAAGCTGACATGCTCACATGGACATTTTTAGAAAATGGTACCCTGAGAGGCCTAGCTCAATCCTGGAGGTGTAAACATCACTTGCAACAGTTTTTTTTTTATGCAAAGCTAAAAAAACAAAGTGCATGCAATTTTTTTTTTATCATACACTACTAATTCCCCTCTACAGGATGCATTCAAAATCCACCTTACTTTAATATGCCTGTAAGTTTAAGTAATACCAATTAATTTTGGTAAGTTGTATAGTTGTTTTACGTTTCAGTGAGTTGTAAAAGTTGTTTCTAATATATGATGAAGTTCAGAGTTAATTGTGTATTTCATAACAGTATATTGTAGCATAGCTGTTCAAGTAGCCTGGAAAGTAATACATGCAGTTTTTACTAAGTATCATTAATTGTCTTACCAGTAAGATTTTAAAATAAGCTTTATGTAGCTCTTGTTTTAAGATATTTTACTGTAAAGGTATTGTACATTTGTTTCTATTGTAGTTAGGATAATTTACTTTTAAACAATGGAGAACTTAAAGAAATTTATATGTGCCACATCCTGCTTTTTGGGGCCAGCCTGGGACTCCTTTGACCCCCACCATCATCTAAGCTATCCTTATCACGGACCTCAAGACACTTGGCCTTTTGGGTCTGGCCACTGGACCTTGATTCACATTAACCACATAGCCAGTTATAGCAGTAACACTACTTAATCAATGCCTGCTCTGTCCAGATACTGCCTGTAGATAGCCGAAACCTGGGAGCCGTAGACCCCTCTGTAGGCTAACAACAGGTCTTTGGAGACAAACGTGTGTCTGTCTAAGGAGGTGGCCCACTGCTGATTGGTGCAGGGCCACCTATATAAATGCACCCTTATTTTATTGTATGGGAGAAATGTATAAAATGAAGTACCAAGAAATACAGATTATACTCTGTTTGAAACAAATATTCAGTTAAAGGGAATACTTTTATTATTTGTACTGGACTTTAATCACTTTGTATCCTGAGCCTCTGCTTTTACCCTGGAAGAAGGAATTTAACAACTAGATTTCATCTGCCTCCTGAACTAATGCTGCTATCCTAGAAGAACGGGATTGATAAACGGGATGGGATCTGTGGGTAGGATTGGTCTCCCTGGGCTTTTCAAAGTCCACTGAAGAGCAGATTGGTCTGGTTATACTGATCCTGTGTTCCTGATGCTCCTGTTGATGATCCTGGTATGACCATCAGGCAGGGAGAAGCCTTTCCCCTCACGATCACATAAGAGAATTTCTGTAGCTGAAGACAGGAGTTGAGTTGTGACAATATATATGTATATATATATATATATATATATATATATATATGTATATATATATATATATATGTATATATATATATATATATATATATATATATATATATATATATATATATAAATAATCAGAGTATTGCAGTACATATTGTACACATATTCTAGACAAATACTTATTTTACCTTGATTGTTCCATCCTACTATAAAAGATAGGCTGTTGTACGGGGCACTCACTCCGGAAAAAACTAATTAATTTGAAATGCGTTGAGTAGATTAGGGCTCCCACATGGGGTGTCTCTAATACCATATTTTCTGCTCTAAATCCCCACAAGAAATAAGAAAATACCTAATTAACTACAGGAGAACTAATGTTCAAAGAGATTATATTTGAGTATATATAAGGAGTGTTTAAAGAGGCAACCTAGGATATAATTTCAGAAAGTAAACGACATTATGAGAATAACAAATCTCATGGCATCTTAAGAAAAAGGTGACATCTAAACAAATACTTTTTAAGAAAATGTAAGGGTAATTTTAGAGCAAAATATCCCTAAGGTTCATACTAGGAATAAAAGACCAAATCATAACACTATTTTGTTGGACCCTGTTTGTACATTATTATTTTAAATTAAGGTAATAAGGAGGATAATAATTGAAAATAGAAAAAGAAATTCTTGCCTCCTTTATTTAAACCTGGGTATGTTTTGAAATATTTTTTTCTGTGTTTGTCCTATACACTACTAAATAACTAATAGGTTTTATGACAAATAAATACAATTTATGCTTTAATTAATATGATACGAAACTGTTTTCCATTTTTTTGTTATTCAGTAAATAAATTACAGAGTCTCAGCACCAAGATATAGGGCAATCCGAGACACACCTATTTCCTTCAAGTTATTGAAAATTATCTCTGTGCAATAGTATATTTGTAAATTAAGTCCAATAAAAAAAAGTATCACTATATAATATTATGTACACTAATACTCTGTTTATTCATCTAGATTACTGGACACTTACGGCTACCTGACTCTCAAAGTAGTTTTTGCCAACACCACAAGTCAAAGGCGTAACCTTCTTTATGCTCAAGCTCTCACATCCGTATGTTACTACTGGGAATACCATAGTTCTATGTGGACCTTTGTTTATAGTGTAATATCTTTACTTTTTACTAGCTTGTCCAAGCTTGCCATAGCTTTTCTCACCAAAAGCATATGTCTTTTAATGTAATGGCTACAGTCATCATCTGAAGAGATTTTGGATCCAAGGAAAATAAAATATGTCGCTGCCTCCACTTCTTCCCCATGTATTTGCCCGAAACTGAGAATGCTGTTTGCCATGATCTTCGTCTTTTTAACATAGAGCAGCAGGCCAGCTTTGAAACTCTCTTCTACCCTCATCAATAGGTCCTTTAGTTCCACCTCACTTTCAGCCATAAAAGTAGTATCATCCAAATACTGTATCTGGAGTTGTAGATATTTCTTCCAGCAATTGTTGATTTAGACCGGATTCATCCAACCCAGCCTTACGTGCTCTGTATATAAATGTAATAAATAAGGTGACAATATAACATAAAGGTGACAATAGAAAGGTAGTGCCCATTGCGCTGTGTTTAACCACCTATTCACCACTTAACACATTGCAATTGGAGTAGTACATTCTTACTATAGTTGTCAAGCATGCAGAGTGTAACAGTCTGATGGTACAGATGCCATTTTGTTTGACATACATGTAATGTTTGGCAATACATCAATAATGACATATGACAACAACAAACCCTGCAAAATGATAACATTTATTTGCATTGTCATGAGCCCTACATACTAATAAAATAGATACTATCAGCCTTATTAAATTGTGATTTGGCCAATTGAATAGGGCTCTATATAAGCACATAGCATATTTTTTTACAGAAGTTTTTAGTTAGTGAAGACCTTGCTTTTGGATAGAAGTTCACTAACTAAAAACTTCTGTAAAAAAGATATGCTGTGTGCTTAAATAGAGCCCTTTTAAATTTGCTGAATCACAATTTAATAAGGCTGCTAATGTGAACACACTGCAGTAACCCTCTACCCCCTAAAACTAACTGTAGGTGAACCCCCTTCAATACCCAGAGGAGTGCCCCAACTCATTGTGCATTGAGTTGCACATTTTTCCCATGGTGGTCCCTAGGGGACATATAAGTATAACCGTCCTTTTTCTTATGAACCTCCATGGCACCAAACATTACACTGTTACAATGAGGTCTCTATAAACCTAAACTTAGTTGCATATCATGGGGTCCCTATAGACCCCAATGACATCTCAAATTAACTTGTTGACATGGGGGATCATAGGGACTCCCATGAAACCTAATATTAACCAAATACTCGCTAATCTCATACCCTGCTTGCTATCAGGATCCCTATGAACCCATTGGTACCTAACATTGACACCTATAGCGTGGGTGTCCCTATGGACCCCCATAGTTTAATATTCTATAACCTTGATTGTCTCTATCCACCCCCGTGGCACTTAACATAAAACTTATACCAACTCTTTACTGATTGGCTCTTTCAGTAGCCAATCAGAAAAGAGTTACTAATTAATATTAAGTGCTATTCTGACTGGCTGACATTCAACTAATCAGAATAGGGGATGATTTTTAGGTGGAGGCCCTTTCTTTGAACCGAAGTGAGGAACAAGAAAGATGAGAACAGGTTTGTAGTAGCAACATGGGTGTGCCCACTTATCCAAGAAGGAAGATTGAGGTCCAAGGTCACTGTTCCTCACTGGAGGATATTTCAAGAGAGGGTAAGTATATTTCAAGTATATTAGAAAGTTTTTTTTCATTAAATGGGAGATGGATTGGTTCTGACAGAGTCATCTGAGGCTCAGTATGCAGAATGTTATCTGCCCCTAGTGGTCAGATAATATAACCTGCCAATGGGAAAGTCAGGTGAGTAAATAGAGTGCTATATAGCTGCAACAGTTAGAGGTGGGTGGGATGGAAATACAAAACGACAAAAAGGAGGCCCAAGGATGTAAAACTAGCCCGAAGGATGAAAAAAATAGCGCTAAGCATTAACACTTACCGAAAGCCATTAACACTTAATCCAAGCCACTAACATTTAACACAAGGCAGTAAAACTTAACCCAAAAAGTAGTAACACAACCCAAGACAGTAACACTCAAGCGCCAGGCCTATAAACTACACAGGGGGAGAGGCTTGCAATGAGTGACTGAAGGCGATGATCGCTGAAGGTACAGCATTCCCAGTCTTAACATTTTATTCCCGTCATTTTTGACGGGCAAGTAGCTAGTTCTATATATCAATCTCCATCTTTTAGAGCTAACCACCATTTTGATACTTTTGTTAACCTTGATACATTTACTGAGTGTTTTTTTTTTCTCTGTAATAAGCTTTTTTATTTATCTGTGACCCAGACAGAATAGGTGTCATTGGTTGGCTTGGCATACAACATCATAGCCTTGCTAATTTGCTATTGTTGTGACCGTTTTGTAGTGTGAGATGATGCAGTTGTCTCCTTAGTAAGTGTAATATTTTATTCTGTGTATGTTATTAGTTCAGACACCTCTATTAGCATATTTTGCTGTGAAAGGTTTCCGAGCATAGAGTACAATAAGCAATTCTACTGCCTCAGCAGACCAGACTCTTTTCTTAATTTTGGATTTCCACCTAACATTTGGCGCTGACCAAGATGACCAAGGTGATTACTATTGTACAAGAACCCTGCCCAGTGCTTGCTGCTAATGTGGTAGGGAGCACAAATCACATTGAAGTGGAATGGTATTATGGTATTATTTTTATTCCAATAATGTATTTACCTTTATTATTTCTGCATTCAGCTTTAGCTTCCTTTTGTTACAATTAATGGGGTCAGTGATTCCACTAGGCAGGGAACCTAGCGGAGCTAAGTGGGGTTAGCCCTCTCTCGGAAAACTTACACATACAGCACCCCAGGCACCGGTTCATGCTGGTACTCCACCTCCCAAGCCTCTCGGATCACATTTAAGGAAACTCACAACTGCCTCCCATACAAGAGCTTGAAGCTGGAGAACCCTGTTGACTCCTGTGATACCTTGTGGCAAAGAGGAGATATGGTAGAAGCTTCTCCCATAAAAGGCACAGAGCAGCCATTTCGATGTACCATTGAATCTCTCACAGAGATCATTGGTTTGAGGGTTATTGGGCGAGGCACTTGGGTGTTTAATCCTGCATAGACTCCATAGCTGTGGCGTTAAATCATCCAGAGGACCCGGGAGAATAATACCATTAAGACTTCTTTTGTGGTAGTAGTTGTCATTTTAGTCATGGGAATGTCCTCAGGGTAGCGGGCAGCATAGTCTACTAATGGGAGTATGTACTTCATCTCCGTCTTGTTGGGTCTAGCAAGGGAACCTGCAATATATATAGCAACCGGGTGCAACAGGGTATGCATCCTGAACAAGGTGTCACAGTATCGGGTAACATCCCTGTTAAACCTGGGTTGGTAGAACATTTGAGTGAGGCATTGTCTAGTCTTTTTTCCCCCAGGTGCCCAGCTACGGGGGCATTGTGTAGCAGCTCTAGCAGGCGTCTTCTAAATTTCTGAGGGACGACTAACTACCGCTTGACTTCCCCGGGATCCCCCCTATGTGGCCAGTAGTAACTAGATACAATAACTCTATAGTCTCCCCCAGTATATCCTTTCTCTTGGTAGCTTTATGTCGAAACTCTGCTAGCATTTGATCCTGCACTAGCTCAGCCCTTAACTCTTCCTTACTAGACCATTGGAGCCCTTGTGCCCCAGCAGGGAATGGATTTACTCTGGTTTCCTCTAGGGTAGCTACGCTATCATTCTATTGGCTTCTCTGCAGCTGCCTTCACTGGTTACAGCATCGATGTACCAACACTCCATGTACCCAAGGTTGTTCCATAACAATTTATATGCTGGTAAGCCAGCAATCACCAAGTCTCCGCAGACCTCAGTAACCTCAGCTCCAGTGTCATGGAACCCTTTCACAGGCCTCCCAACCACCATGGCTCTACACATGTAATATTGTGTTTGTAAAAATAATTTATAAGCCTGTATTGTTTGACAGCTTTTACACTTTTCTGTTCTGTCAAGGTTTTAACTATTTAATTCCTTTTGCAAAATCCCAAGGTATAAAGCCTACTAATATTTTACAAAGAAGAGAGGGAAAGTTCTTCATAGACTCTCATTTCTGAGAATATACAGCTGAAAAGAAACATTTTACCTTGGTACTGCACAGTTAACAATGCCCATTACATTGATAATAGGTCACTAGTTATCACCATGGGCGTTCCAAAGGACTATTTGGTACTAAAATTAACACCTTACCATGGGGGTTCCAAAGGGCACCCATGGTATGCTAACCTATAAACATGGTGGTACCTATGGAACTCCATGATATACTATCCTAAAATCATAACCTAGATTCAGGACACAGCCCTCCATCTCTTACCTTACAAACACTGCCTCTGATCTGTAATTACTTTTCTCTGCTAAGGTTCAGGACACAGCCCTCCATCTCTTACCTTACAAACATTGCCTCTGATCTGGAACTACTTTTCTCTGCTAAGGTGATCATCTCTTCTGCTACAATGGTTTACATTTTACACCTAGACTGTTATATTAATTCATTCTGTATAATTGTGATCTGTTTGTTCAATTTACTTCACCTCTCTGTTTGAGGAATAGTCATTCTATCTCTATATGTTTTATCATGCCCTCCTCCCACCTGCCTCCTCCTCCCTCCATGCTATCCCCTCAGTATTCCTTTGATAAACCATTTGCTCACTCACTAACTTCCTCTCACTGTCATAACTTGGTTCAGGACACAGCCCTCTATCTCTTACCTTACAAACACTGACTCTGATCCGGAACTACTTTTCTCCCACCTATAACTCTTGCCATACTGTGTAGTTTATAGGCCTGGCGCTTGTGTATTACTTTCTTGGGTTGTTTTACTTCTTTGGGTTAAGTTTCACTGCCTTGTGTTAAATGTTAGTGGCTTGGATTAAGTGTTACTGGCTTTCGGTAAGTGTTACTGCGTAGCGCTATTTTTTTCATCTTTCGCACTAGTTTTACGTCCTTGGGCCTCCTTTTTGTCGTTTTGCATTTTTTCGGCAGCCATTTTTTTTCTGCAAACATGCATCTCTGGCTCTCCCACGGTGGTGTGTGTGTGTGTAAGCTAATTTGAAACATATTTGTTGTTTTTTTTATGTTTTTTCAGTTTTGTGGTTCAGCCGTTAAAGTCGTAATTTTGTGACGCGCACAATGCATGTACGGGTTTTGGTCCTAAGTCGTACGGGTCGTAAGTCCCGCGTGCCTCACCTGCTCGCCTCTCTAAGTCCCGCGTGCCTCAACTGCTTGCCTCACTTTGTGAGGCACGCAGTTCAATGAGCGCCTCTGGCGCTCATTGCAGCCTAAGTCCTGCGTGCCTCATCTGCTCGCCTTGCAAAGCGTTACCAACATCACAAACGTTACTCACACTGACAACTATATACGTGATGCCGAAAAGAATAGGAATGATAATAAGCATATAAAATGGCAGACATTTCTCTTTCAACAGTGCTAGGCTAGGTTAGCCATTACAAAGATTTCTTATGTGCTTTAGGATGCAGGCCTCCCACCAGGCACTTGTAGTTCCTCATAAATGTTTTCAAAATGATTTTCTCTGCTCTTGCGAGAGGTTACGTTTACACGTAAGGATTTGTCTCACTGAAAACACTTGCAGCATCAGGACTAGCTATGTGGCTTCCTACGTGGAAAGTTCACTCACAAGATTTCTTACGGGAACCGTATAATCAAGTCCACTGACTGCATAATTTTAAAAATAAGAAAATTTTCCTGCTTTGTATTGTCAAATAAATCCATTGACCCTCAATTTCAGCCCTGGAATCTGATTAGTTTAAAAGCTGCAACACTCCCAAAAAAATGAAGCATTAGGTAAACTTGGTGTTTGCACAGTTTTCATAACACATGGGCGTTGGAGCATATATGCATGCCAAGACTTAAGTAAACTAGTTGAGCACATATGAACCGATGTCAGAAGACAAATGTGAGGGAAACCTTTAAAACAAATAAAAAGTCCAGTTGACAATGGGAGACAGTAAAAAAAAGCTATGGCATTCATCCATAAGTTTACTGACTGCACATTTGCACTTAATGTTCTTCTGAGATGCCTTAAAGCTAAAAGGTGGCAATAAAGTAGACACAATATTTGGCACAGGTAAAATTATGAGATATAAACGAGTCCCCGTAATGCCTTAGTGGAGATTATAATTATCAAATCTAGAATCTATTTCTTCTTCACAGAATTGCAGCTATTTGTATATCTCTGATGTATTGCCACAGGCAAGTTATAATTCAACTTTTAGTACATTGTGATTTCTAAAAAGTGTTTTAAATATTAAGCAAATTCCTAGATTTATGTTAATTTCCTATCATCATGATTCAATCACCTTTTTTTATTGATGCATTAACCTAATAATCTATCAGATGCTACCATTTTCTATTTATAATAGGTTGTATATATATGTTATCTTGTCTACATCCAGTCTAGAATTTTTACTACTTTTTATTGTGTGGATATTTAAGAAATAAAGAACTAATTTAGATACAATGAACATCCATATTAAGTGTCCAGTCCTTCTAGTATGGTAAACATAAACAGCCAAACAAAAAGTTGTAGTTGTACTCTTATTGAATCATTTTCGTTAATTCTTTACATATTAATGTAATATTTGTAAAATGATTGAGAGTTGAAATGCATGCAAGATACTCAATCTTGGGTTAGTAAGAGTAGAGATAAAGTTTATAATAGACGCACGTGATTTTCAGCCCCTTTTGATGCTTAAGGATAAGTATGATTCTCCCACTTCAGTGCTCTCCAAGGGGGGATGAGACCTTCTCCAAACCTGTTATTAAACTAAAACCTTGGGACATCATATATAAACTGTATAATTAGTTATTTCAAATAATATATTCAAATATGTTATTTAGGTAAACATTTAAAAAAATATTATTTTAAATGCATTCCAACAGCTCACTGGCCAAATAAAATCTAGCACATGATAACATTGAAAAGGAAATTAAAAATGTTAAAGAAGGCAAGATTTACCAAACACAACATTCAGAACCTTGAAGTGCTCTGTGCATCCCTACAAATCAACTCTGCTCTCCAAATACACTATCTTGACAAATACACTGACTTGTCTCTCTCATGTGGATGGGCTTTCACAGACATAGAAACAGACTTTTTTTTATTGGATTGCTCAATAAAAAATGCATGTACTTAAAAAATTCAAAAGTACTTCAACTTATTGTTAAATTATTTACAGTGGTGTTGTTCAAATTGTGGCTCTTTAAGTAGTAGTGATCAGTAAAAAAAACTTTTATTTATGGTGATTAAAAATGAATTTTTCTTATCTTAAGGTTGTTGTTCCTCAAAATATTTCCTTTTTAATCATCATACCATGACAAGATTTCTCTATTGAGATTTTTACCTAAATACCATGGACCTCATTCAATTGCAATTTGGCGAATTGAATAGGGCTCTAAATAAGCACATAACATATTTTTCTAAACAAGTTTTTAGTTAGTAAGCATCTATCCAAAAGCAAAGTTTTCACTAACTAAAAACTTCTTTAAAAAAAATATGCTATGTGCTTATTTAGAGCCCTATTCAATTGACCGAATCGCAATTGAATGAGGGCCTATGAAAGGCCTTTGAATTATGTTTATTAAATGTTGGAGCTTTGTTTCCCGAGTGCTCCTAATGAATGTGATGATCAAATCTCTATTAATAATGTGAATTCTCATTTTGTATATCTGTAATAAAAAGATTAGCTCTAATGGCAAAACAACGGGAGCTAGATGTTTTAATTAGGCAGTGATATTCAATAAAATTTACGTTGATAGTAATGATATATTTGGACAATAATTTAAATTATAAATCTTTATTGAAGTATATTAAAACATTTTCAAGGACTATATTCAATTATAAATGTAAAGGAAGTGTATTAATTTCACAGGACAACAGTTATAGCCATTTTAAACCAATAAATGTTTTGATAAAATTATTAACAATCCAAGCAGAATTATCATAAACTCAGTTCTATTTTTTGGAGCTTAATCAATAGACTACTGGTGTCCCTTGATGACTGAATCCCAATATGAACAATTGTAAGTTACTGGAGCCCGTAATGGGCTATTTAATTGGCATCTTTTGGTGACCCCCAAGTGATCTACGGGTTAAAGGCTGAAAATCCCTGCGGTTGTCAAAATCGTAACTTACAGCCCATCTAAGACTTTGATCTTTCAAGCCCACAAAAGTTACAATCGCTAAATTCGCAAATCGCTATTCAATTGCTACAATTCCTCAAGCCTGCAAATTAAATCACAATACTGCACTCAAGCTTGCACATTTTTTATGTTTCATTTTTGTGTCATATCAATCCTCGGTATCAATGAGTTAATACATATCAGGCCACCCACATGGACTAAAACAGTATTGCCATTCATTTTTATTATTTTGTACTTTGCCAAATTGCGAGTCTGATCGCATATGGGACCTCTAAACGCTAATTGATTGACGTTTAGCCTCCATGTTTTAATGATGTTGTGATCACGGTCTAATTTACTATTGGCTGTTTCTAAATCGGTAGTTACGACCTTGCTTAATTGATCATGCTCCCTCTCTGAAATGCTACTTTTAATTGCATGGTTTACGGTTTCGGCTTTTGGCCTGTAACTTGCGGGCTTGTTCAATTGAATTGCTCATATATGATAATAGTAATACAATGTTATACTGTAATAATAATAAAATAATACCCCTGCACTGTAATAATAAGTTACAGAAGCTATTCTAATTCAAACAAACAGAAAAAAAAAAAAACTGATACAAAAAGCCTTGGGAGCCTGTTCTTAAGTATGGTCATCTGTATCCCGGTGACTACCTGTATAACTATCTCCACTTAGAAACACAGTAATAACAACACACATCAGTTATTCTACACAGCATTATACTAACATCTCCTCACATATTAACACATTTACAAAATCCAGACATAGCAAATATTAGTTGCTTCTTACCGGTGCTGCCTATAATAATGCATTTAATTCCAAGCCCGTAATTACCATCCTGTCTGTGGGTTAGAAATTTGCAATAGTTACAGAGGTATTTAAATGAACAAGCCCGCAATTACAGAGCCGGAGGCTAAAACCGTAAACCATGAACCTGTATGTATTATTTCAGGGTATGATCATGATCAACAACAAAGTCAGAGGTGCTCATCAGAGAACGAACCAACCTTAATAGGTTAGTTCTATAGCCATGATAAGCTACTCTGAGAGCAACCTCTTTTAGCTCACTTGTGCCCTTCACAGGGAGAGATATCCTGTAGTATATCAGTCTGGTCCCACTCAAAAGAGTGACCCAGCCCCGAAATACCAGGCAATTCTACCCTGAACAGGAGAAACAGCAAACCACAGACGCGTTTCGGCCTTTATGGGCCTCGTCAGTGAGGTGCAGCTGAACTCCCTAAGGCACAGTGAGCATGATCAATTAAGCAAGCCCGTAAGTTACAATTTAACTCCTTGATTTCTGGGATCAATATAACATGGAAATAAAACGTAATTGAACTGTTGTTCAATTAACGCTAATGCCTTTCATTGCTTTTCCGGTATTTTAAAGTACAGTAGTGTGATTTTATTTGCTTTTACAGTGTTACAACCCACTTGCAAGTCCTATCTAGCACTTGTATAATTTTTTGATACATTTGCCTTTTACGGGTTTGAAGGCAATTGGGGGCTTGTTGAATTGTTGTAATTGAATATGGATTGTGCGTCTTTAGCACTGTTAACATTGGTGGCCTTGAAACATATGCAGCCTTATTAATTAGCAATTCAGCCAATTGAATAGGGGTCTATATAAGCACATAGCATATTTTTTTACAGAAGTTTTTAGTTAGTGAAGACCTTGCTCTTGGATAGAAGTTCACTAACTAAAAACTTCTTTAAAAAAATATATGCTATGTGCTTAAATAGAGCCCTATTCAATTGGCCGAATCGCAGTTTAATAAGGCTGCAAATGAGGAGATATGACAGAGCTACGTTTTTCACAACTGCAGTGCTTTTGAGCATGTAACTCGCAAGTCAATTTCGGGTAGCTAAAAGAAGCCAATTAAATAACAGTAACTTCTATCTAAAAGCAAGGTCTTCACTAACTAAAAACTTCTGTAAAAAATGTGTTGTGTGCTTTACTAGAGCCCTATTCAATTGGCCTAATCGCAATTTAATAAGGCTGTAAGTGTTTAGAAGTCTGATATGCGATCTTACTCGCAATCCAGCAATGTAAAAATCAATAAAAATTAATGAAGAAACAGTTCTAGTCCATGTGGTTGGCCTGATATGTATTAACTTCTTGATTCCTGGGATCAATATAACAATGGCTTGAGACTGTTGTGTAATTAATTAGAATGTCTTTCATTGATTTTTAAGTACATTAAGTGTGTTTTTATTTGCTGTTGCAGTGTTACAAACAAGTGTTTAACCCACTTGTGAGTCCTCTCTAGTACTTGTAAAAGTTTTTGCTACATTTGCCCTTTACAGGTTTGAAGGCAATTGCGGGCTTGTTGAATTATTGGAATTAAGGGCCCTATTAAATTCAAGCCTCGTAAATAAGAGGCTTCTACTTAAGCCCTACGTACTGCAAAGTTTCTCTAACTTACAATGCTATTAAATTAGCCCTGCTGCGAGCAACGTATGAGCTACGCAGCAGGGCCGTACGTATCTACACTGCGTAAATGTACATGAGGAGTGACAGCCTGCAAGATGATATCGCAGGCTCCCACTCCTCATCAATTGCTGCGGGGGTCCTAAAAGGGACCTCCGCGGCAGTCCCCCACATAAGCCCTGCCGTGGGGGTACTCCGAATACCCCCCCCCCGGCACCTAAAATTAACCCCCCCTCAATGCGGGGGTCCCCGTCGGGACCCCCGAAGTGTCCTCACATGAACACCTTGCTGCAGGGGTCCATAGGAACCCCCGCAGCCCCCACACATTAACCCCTTGCAGCGGGGGTCCCCGATCTGCATAGATCAGGCCCTCCGCTGCATTTAAAACTTTTAAATTCCCCGCCGCGGCTCCTGAAAGGGGCCGCGGCACACTATTACCCAATCCCGGCCGCGGGACTTAAAATTAACCCCCCTCTATGCTGGGGGTCCCCATCGGGACCCCCGAAGTGTCCCCACATAAACCCATTGCAGGGGGGGCCCCCGATCTGCATAGATCAGGCCCCCCGCTGCATTTCAAACTTTTAAATTCCCCGCTGCTGGTCCTTAAAGGGGCCGCGGCACACTATTACCCAATCCCGGCCGCGGGACTTATAATTAACCCCCCTCTATGCTGGGGGTCCCCATCGGGACCCCCGAAGTGTCCCCATATAAACCCCCTGCAGCGGGGGGCCCCGATCGGCACCGATCGTGACCCTGCTGCAATTCAATTTTAAATTTCCCGCCTCGCGGGTCCTCAAAGGACCGTAAAGGTCCTTAAAGGACTCGCACTAAAAATATTAACCCCAGGCAACTATAATTACCCCATTAACTCATGATGGTCAATCCAGACCACCATAAGGCCTAAATTAACCCATTAACTCATAATGGTCAATCCAGACCACCATAAGGCCTAAATTAACCCATTAACTCATGATGGTCAATACAGACCACCATAAGGCTCTATTTAACCCCATCAGTCCCATAAGGGTATATTATTACCATTATGGGCCTGTTACAACCCAACATTAACCACATAAGTGCCATGATGGTCCTCAAGGACCATCATGACACTAACTACAAACACTACACTATAACCCCCAATAAACCATTTAATCTAAACTAACCCCCCTCTACACTAATCTATTAACACTTACACTACCTACCTACACTACCTACCCCCTAATAAACCTCCCCAACACTCTAATTACAAAAAACAAAAAACCTACAGCACAGAAAACGAAGTCGCTCCTTGCCAGCAACTGAGGACCCTCGCGAAGCCGCAGGCGCTCCATGCCCGCACCTGAGGTCCTCGCAAAGCGAGGTCTTTAGTTGCAGCAACTGCGACCTTTGCAAAATTTCAAAAAAAGTTTACGTCGCAACACATTACGACACTCGCAAACAACATACGACACACGTTCACACACATTACGACACTCGCAAACAACATACAAAACACGTTCACACACATTACGGCCTCGCAACACTCGGACGCAACTCGCGAACATTACAAAATTACAAACACAATACATACACACAGCACATACATAAAAACCTTACCTACACAAACAGGAAGCACCCAGGACCTCAAAAATGCAACTTACAACTTAATTGCACTCAAAATAAAAGAGTTTAAACAATAAATAGTTTGTTAAGCGACACAAAAAATGGCCGACGAATAAAACGAAAACGAGGCTACACACGCAAACACCACACGAGACACGTTACCACACATTACGACTTCGCAAACATCGGACGCAACACGCCGACATACAAAAATTTAAAACTTAACAAAGACACACAACAAACACATAAAAAGATTACCTACAGCAAGAGGAACCAGCCAGCACCTCAAAAAAACAAGTTACACCTACATTTAAATCAAAATAAAACACTTTAGACACTAATACCATCGCTAAGCGAGAGAAAAAATGGCCGACGAACAAAACAAAAACGAGGCTTCAGACGTAACTACACTACACTTACTCGCAATAATGAAACACATACTATGCGGAACGTATCACAATCATATTAAACACCATTTTGAACAGTAATACGCAGAAAATGGCGGATGGAACGCAAATTGTAAGCTGGAACGCAAGTAGCGCATGCGTATTGCGTTCTAACGGTCTCACTTTCCAGAACTTTCTACAAGTTTATAAATACTGCCTATTTCAAACAAAAAAATACATTTCTCCTCAGGTGATTAACGGAGTGACTTCTGAGATAACTGCTGCTTTTACTTGAGAAGACAATTCTTTACTAATTTACTACTTTGCATTGTGCAAATTACAACTGAGAGGTAAGCTATAATATATTACATTTTATTATCAGGACAGGTCAAACAAATAAAAAAATAAACTAGGATTTATGTAGTGACATGTATGGCACATTTATGTGTATAGGCTCACAAAAAAAATACGGTTCATTTAACAAAACAACAAAAAAACATAATTCAATATTAAACAGAGGTTTATGTATAGTGACGACACGCACATATATGTGTATAATGTATAGTGACATGTGACACGCACATATATGTCTATAATGTATAGTGACATCTGACACGCACATATATGTCTATAATGTATAGTGACATCTGACACGCACATTTCTGTGTATTGCCCCTTCATAGTGACATGTGACACGGACATATATGTGTATAATGTATAGTGACATGTGACACGCACATTTCTGTGTATTGCCCCTTCATAGTGACATGTGACACGCACGTATATGTGTATAATGTATAGTGACATGTGACACGCACATTTCTGTGTATTGCCGCTTCATAGTGACATGTGACACGCACATTTATGTGTATTGCCAATGCAACAAAATTAGCTTAAAACAAAATCAGTAAACAACTACATTTAAATGACATTATATGTCATGTATACTGATATGTCACACGCACATATATGTATATCATCTATAGTTACATCTCACACACACACATTTATGTGTGTTGTAAAAAAAAAATATAAGGTTAATTTAACCATTTAAATTTGACTCATGTATACTGATATGTCACACGTACACAAAATAATTACATTAAACTATGGAATGTGCTTCATGTATGTGACATATGTGTGTAGCCCCCAACAAAAAATAAGGTTAATTGAAAAAAATTACACAACTATATTTAAATTACATTCCTTTACTGCAATTCAATAGATCATATAAAGCTGAATCTTTTTATTTCTTTGAATATTCAAACAGACTCTGCATCAATAGCGTCTCTCAACAATTTGCACCGTGCACTGTGAAGCACAATCCCTTTTAAAGAACACCAACAAAGAAGAAGAGGTAAGATACAACAAGACATTACATGCTCAAAAGGCCATGCTTTGCTAGATGAAAAATTATAAATATACAAATAACTATTTCACTTTCTTTTTCAAACAGACACTAAAAGAAGACTGGCGGATTAAGATTGGCAGGAGGGGACCGTCTGTCATTCAAAACTTCTATCAAGGTAAAGTATTAAGTATAAACAAGAAATAACCATGAGCCTTATTCAATTGCGACTTCCTCAATTGAATAGGGCTCTATATAAGCACATAACATATTTTTTATACATAACTTTTTAGTTACTGAATTTCTAACCACAATCAAGGTTTTCAATAACTAAAAACTTTGCTCAATAAATATGTTATGTGATTATATAGAGCCCTCTTCAATTGGCAAAATTGCAATTCAATGAGGACCTATATATCTTTAATGGCCAAGGGCCTCACTCAAATGTGATTTGCCCATTTCAATAGGGCTCTATATAAGCACAGAGCATATTTTTTAAAGGAAATTTTTCTTTTGTGAACACGTTGCTTTTGGATACAAGTTCACTAAATACAAAATTCCGTGACAAAATATGCTCTGTGCTGATATTGAGGTCTATTCCATTGGCCAAAACACAATTGAATGAGGAGCTCACAATATAACAAATGCAGTAACCAAAGGCCCTTATTCAATTGCTATTTTGGAAAATTAAATATGGCTATAAATAAGCACTTTTAGGCCCTTATTCTATTTTAACAAATATATGTGATGTGCTTATTTACAACCCTATTCAATTTTCTACATTGCAATTCAATTACGGCCTTAGAGTACTATTACATTGTAAAAAATGCAATTGAATGAGGGGCAAACTATGCAACATATGGTACACACAAAGGCCCTCATTCAATTGCAATTTGCCCAATTGAATAGGGCTCTAAATAACAACATAACAATTTTTTTAAAATAAGTTTTTAGTTACTAAAAATATATCCAAAATAAAGTTTTTCAATGACTAAAAACTTATTTAAAAAAATATGCTATGTGCTTATTTAGGGCACGATTCAATTAGCCAAATCGCAATTGAATGAGACACAAACTGCTACACACAAAACAGAATTTCTTATTCAATGTTTAACAACCTATAAGCCTTACAAAGAAGCAAAAATAAGAATAACAAAAGTGTTGCGCACCTAATAGCATTGTACAAAAAATCACACAAACTCATAGGAAACTACATTAACATTCTTCTTTAATGTTTAACAACCTATAACCAGTACAATCAAGAAGAAATAACTTTTGCACAAGTGCTGCGCACCAAACAGGATTGTCAAAAACTAACACAAACACATAGCAAACTACATTAATTATATTATTTCATGTTTCACTAACTATAAGCATCCCAATAAAGGTTAAATAAGTATACCACAAGTGGTGTGAACAAAACAGGATTGTACAAAAAATAACATAAACACATCTTATTTAATATATCACAACCCACAAGCCTTACTAAGAACCTTCAATAAGAATAACAAAAGTTGTCGGATTGTACAGAAAGTAAAAAAAAACAAAGATAGAAAAAAATAACCATAACTCATACAATACAGTCAAATTAATACATTTTTAAATTATTTAAAAGACATTTCACTCAAACAACATTTTCTATTTTATATTACAACAGATACTGCGTGAAGACAATCGGACGAGGACTTTTTCCACAGGACCGGACCATCGGACGAGGACTCGGACCAGACCAGCAGACGAGGAATTTCAACACAGGACCAGACCAGCAGACGAGGAATTTCAACACAGGACCAGACCATCGGACGAGGACTTTCACCAACGGACCACAACATTGGACGAGGGATATCGCCACAGGACCACAACATCGGACGAGGGCTATCGCCACAGGACCACACCATCGGACGAGGACTTCCAACAGAGGACCACACCATTGGACAACGATTTTGAACCGAGGACCAACAAACATTCGGAATTAAATCACACTTAAACTAAAAAGAAAGAAACTGCTTTCAGTTGCATCTGTGTCAACAGAAAAATAAAATAATTAATTTACTATCTCACTTATTTTATTTAAATTGCTACTATGCAATACATAGCTCAATAACCACATCACTTTTTTTTTTAGCAAAGAAGTTTTGCAGTGGAAAAAATCTATCCACAAACAACGTTTTTAATAAATAAAACCATTATTTTAAAAAAATATGTTACATGCTTATTTACAGCAGTATTCCATTGGCCAAATTCTTAGCCAGTGAGGACAGGAATTATAAATTTAACTAAATATAAATGATACATTAATGATTTGCCTTTTATTTCACCAATTGTGCACAAGAATCTTTAACAGGAATTACAAATTTAAATATACACAATTACATTTATTTTTTTTCCTTTACAGATTAATATGGCTGATAACGAGACCAAAGAAGAGAAGAAAAGACGTCAAACTAGAGAAAGACAAGAGAGATGGGCCGCCCAGCAGACACCGGAGGAGAAAGAAATTTGACGAGAAAAAGAACGCAAAAGACTTGCAAAAAAAGAATATCAGCTGCAAAAATGAAAGATACAACCAAAAAAAATAAAAAAATAATAAAGCATTTACAAACTGTTCCTAAAACATCAGATGACATTTTACAACATACCAGTCAAGACAGACCAAAAAAAGCAACTACAAAAACAAAGCATTTACAAACTCTTACTAAAAACTTACAGGACATTTCAACCAAACAAGTCCAACATATACCAAGAAAATCTACGAAAAAAACTAAACATTTAGAACCTGTTGTTGAAACATTTCATGACTTTTCATCTGATGAATATGAAAGTCAACATCCAATATGCTTTGCAAATTGTCCTTTACTGAAGTCTTTAGCAGTAGAGGTTCATAGTTGTGGGGACATGACTACTCAATGTCAATTTTGTGAGGCTTATTATTTTAAACAGGAGAGACCCCGAGATGGACAATTTATTAGTTGTTGTCAAAAAGGAAAGTTCAAACTTCCAGAAAGGAAACAATTTCCAACCTATTTACAAAATATTATGACTGAACCTACTTTTCCAAATTACAAACATTTTAAGACAAACATAAGATCCTACAATAGTGCCATATCATTTGCATCTATGGGGGCAACATTGGCTGCTAATGTACCAGGACATGGTCCTTACTGTTTTAAGTCCAAGGACAAATTTATCATCGGACTTCACATTTACATCCAGAGGAAGGAGAGCAAAGAAAATTCGCTCAACTATATGTCCTAGATACAATGGAAGCTGTTGACCAACGTATGCAGATGGAAGAAAATAAAAAATGCTTACCCAGTGTTTTTATAGAGCTAAATAACATTATGGACAACAATCCCTACAGTAAAGCTTACAAAAAATTGGCAGAAGTAGAAAATGAACAACTACTTCATGCACAAAGACATCAATTACCCATGCCAAAGGTTAATATGGTGCTTAAAAGAGACAGACATACTGATAAACGTCGTTATAACTTGCCAACATCAAATGAGGTTGCAATGGTCTTTCAGAATGATGAAGGAGAACCACCATTTCAAAGAGACATAAGAGTATATCCCAGAAATGAGGAGCAACCATTTATTAATATTAATATCTTAAGTCCAAATTTAGATCCAATGAAATATCCCATCTTTTTCCCACACGGAGAAGCAGGTTGGCAACCAAAATTAACCCTTCCCAGTTACCCAAATGCTAAAGCCAGAATCCGAAATAATGTTTCTATGCTTGAATTTAAAGTTGCTCAAATTGCCATTAGAGATGAATTTAATCCAATTTTATGTGGTGGCAAACTAACACAACAATGGATTATTGATTCATATTTGCAAGTTGAGGCAAATAATTTAAACTTTATAAAATATCAACAAGATAAACTACGTGTAGAACAATATTGTGGACTCATGGACTATGTTGCTGACGTGGCTACAAGCAGAGACATGACAGCTGGCAAAGCCATCATTTTACCATCTTCCTTTCAAGGATCTCCTCGAAATATGAGAGAAAGATACAATGATGCTATGGCTATTGTGACAAAATTTGGAAAACCAGATTTATTTGTGACATTTACATGTAATCCACAATGGCCAGAAATTAATCAAAATCTACTTCTTGGACAAAGTGCTTCAGATCGACCAGATTTAGTAGCCAGAGTTTTTAAGATCAAATTAAATGAATTAATACGTGACTTCACTATAAATCAGTTATTTGGCAAATGTCTTGCTTATAAATATATACCATTGAATTTCAAAAAAGAAGCCTTCCACATGCACATCTTCTCATAATACTTCAAGAGAAAGATAAATTAGATACTTCGGACAAAGTGGATGCAGTCATAGTTGCTGAACTACCAGATCCAGAACTATATGGTAGACTATATGAGATTGTTACTCATCGCATGATTCATGGACCCTGCGGAGACCTTAATCCACAATCACCATGTATGGAAAATAATCAATGTTCAAAAGATTTTCCAAAAGATTATAGAGACAAAACATATGCAAATTGTGATGGATATCCACTTTATAAAAGAAGAGAAGGAGATAGTGCCATTATTCGTGGAAAAAAAGTGGACAATAGATATGTAGTACCCTACAATCCACATTTACTCATGAAGTACAACGCCCACATCAACGTAGAAGCCTGCACTTCCATCAAATCCATTAAATATGTCTACAAATATATTTACAAAGGTTACGATGCAGCTACTGTAGTCGTCAAAAGTGCAGACAACCCTGAAAGTAGTGAGTTAGTACATGATGAACTTGCATCTCATGTAGATGCTCGCTATGTCAGTGCGCCAGAAGCTATGTGGCGGCTTTTAAAATTTGAAATGCATGATAGATCACATGCAGTATATAGGTTAGCAGTACATTTGCCACAACGACATTTAGTCTATTTCCATGCTGGAAATGAAATGAATGCATTGGCCCAAAGTGAAGATCGTCACACTACACTAACTGCATGGTTTGCATTAAATTCCACTGATGCTCAAACAACACAATACTTATATATTGAAATTCCATATCACTATGTTTTTGTGAATGGATTATGGAGAGCAAGAAAAACCAGAGGCAATAAAATAATTCCACGAATTTACACAGTCAGTCCAAGAGATGTTGAACGATTTTGCTTACGGATATTACTTTTAAATGTTCCAGGAGCACAAAGTTTTGAACAATTAAGAACTGTTAATGACATTGTATATGAATCCTTCCATTTAGCTGCAAGACATAGAAACTTACTCGCTGATGATACAGAGTGGGAAAGATGTTTAGAAGAAGCAGCACAATGTCAAATGCCACGACAGATGAGAGAACAATTTGCTTTTATTTGTATCTTCTCAAATGCTCCAAATGCATTAGCTTTGTGGGAGACTTTTAAAAGTAATATGGCTGAAGACTTTATTCGACGATACAATGAACCCATTGCACACTTAAAAGCCTTAATGGAAATTCAAGAAGTCTTTTTAACTCATGGATTAAGTTGTGCAAGTTTTAATTTGCCTGATCCAGGTCTAATAGATGACATTAACTTTGAAGACTATGACATTCAACTACAAGCAGAAAGAACAGAAGAAAGACTTGCAACTTTAAATACACTACAATTGCAAGCATTTCATGCCATTAAAAATGCTATAGATGATGACATGGTGACAGAGCGTTATTTCTATCTTGATGGACCTGGCGGATCAGGGAAAACATATTTGTACAATTTATTAATGAGTTCAGTACGAGCACAAGGACAAATAGCAATGGTGTTTGCCACTACTGGAATTGCTGCACTTTTATTAGAAGGTGGAAGAACTGTTCATAGTGGATTTAAACTGCCAGTGCCTATTTTGGAAAATTCAGTGTCAGATATTCGCATGACATCCTTACAAGCAAAGAAATTGAAGAAATGTAAATTAATTATAATAGATGAGGCCACAATGATGTCATGCTATGCCCTCCAATGTATTGACCGTTTGCTTCGTGAAGTCATGGATAATATTTTTCCATTTGGTGGAAAGGTAATTTTGTTGGGTGACGATTTTAGACAAACATTACCTGTCGTTGTACATGGAAATCGAACAGACATTATTGAAACATGTATAAAGTCAAGTACAGTATGGAAACATTTTACCCATCTTCAACTGCAACAAAATATGAGATCAGAAGGCCAAACTGATTTCAATGATTGGCTTATTAAAATTGGAGAAGGCAGAACAGAAAAAATACTACATTTACCTGACGACACTGTAGAGATCCCACCTCATATGATTTGTCAACAAGATATTATATCGGCTATATTTGAAGGGAGCATAAATAACGAAGAATATTCTGAGCTTGCCAACCAAGTTATACTGACGTGTAAAAATAAAGATGCATTAATACTCAATAATGAAATCTTAAAAAAAATTAATGCACCACAAAGAAATTATCACAGTGCTGATTCTGTACTTGCTGATGACAATGAAAGTCAGGCAAACTTTTCAACTGAATTCATTAACTCTTTAACTCCTTCTGGAATGCCACCACATATTTTGCAGCTAAAGAAAGGTGCAATTATCATGTTACTGCGAAATATGAACCCCAAAAAAGGCCTATGCAATGGCACAAGATTAATTGTTCAACAATTAAAGGACCATTTTATAGATGCTGAAATTTTAACTGGGACCCATAAAGGAGAGAGAGTTTTCATACCAAGAATAGATTTAGCACCAAGTGAAAGTAGTCTCCCTTTTATACTTCAAAGAAGACAATTTCCCATTATTATGGCATTTGCCATGACCATTAATAAATCACAAGGTCAAACTTTCAAATCTGTGGGTATTTACTTGGAAGAACCAGTTTTTGCACATGGTCAATTGTACGTTGCGTTGTCACGCTGCAAAAATCCACAGGCTATTAAAGTTTACATTGAAAACAATGAAAGTCAAGGTGATTTATTAGAAGATGGACGTATTTTTACTAAAAACATTGTCTACTATGAAGTACTTTAACTTTGCAGGATACAAACTAAAGCCATGCAAACATTTTGGAAAAACATTCAAAAATACAAAACAATTGGTTGTTTCATTCAGTCATAATTAATGGAAGTCATGTTTATGGATAATTCGCCTCACAAAATACTTGCCTTGCATTTCTATTAAAAATTATGTGAAAATGTTAAGTCACTATGTTAATGTTTCTAATGTTACAAGTTTAAAAAAAATATTTTCAAGTTATTTCATTCAACATATTACAAAGTTCATGTTAACAGCTCAAGCACCTTTTAAGTCACAATGTAAATATTCTATGTTATCTTAACATTACTACCTACATTAATGTTTATCGACAGTTTATGTGCTCTGTAATGAATTACTTTAATTACGTACGGTTTAAGGAGAGTTTTTACTGTATGCCTTCCTCTACATTCAATGTATATTAAACTTAACAATTATTCGGATATAAATTGCATGTTAATACTGATTAATTTAAAGTTAAACTGTTTTTACATTCAAATGTTAATACTTTTAATTGAAAATTATGTTACAAAATGTTTTTACTATGTTCCTGTTTATAATGTTGAAAATTAGACAAATGTTTTGCAAAAATTACAAAGTTACATAAAAAATAAAGTTCAATTTTAAAAATATATACTTTCAAGGTTATTGCTTACATATATTTTAAACTTCAGGTTAAAATTCGCCACGTTTAAAAAACTCTTTTTACTTTTTACTTTTCTCTGGATTATATGTATATTAAACTGAACAATTCTTCAGATACAAATTTCATTTTAAAAAACCATTACATCAACGTTTAAAAAAAATACATGTTCATATCACAATACTTACAAGGGTCAAAAATATAGTTAAATTACTAAACAACTTCACAAACATATACATCACATTGCCGTCATTTTTTGACGGGCAAGTCGCTAGTTACATATAATATATTACATATAATATATTACATATAATACATTACATACATTACATACAATACATGACATTACATATAATATATTACATATAATATATTACATATAATATATTACATTACATACATTACATACATTACATACATTACATATAATATATTACATATAATATATTACATATAATACATTACATACATTACATACAATACATGACATTACATATAATATATTACATATAATATATTACATATAATACATTACATACATTACATACAATACATGACATTACATATAATATATTAAATATAATATATTACATATAATATATTACATATAATATATTACATATAATACATTACATACATTACATACAATACATGACATTACATACATTACATATAATATATTACATATAATATATTACATATAATATATTACATATAGTCCTAATCAAATACCCCCTATCTATCTAACATACAATCTATTTAATTTAAAATAAATCCTAACTATATCAAATACATCCCCCTATCTATCTAATATACAAAAAATCCTAACTACATACACAGACCCTTATTCTAAAATAAAATAAAATAATTACAGTCCTAACTACATACACAGACCCTAATTCTAAGCTAAAATCAATAAATTAAGACCACTTACCTTTAAGATGTTGCTTCAGATCACTAACCTATGGGTCAAACAAAAAAGAAAAATTAGTACAAAACATTAACATCAAATAAATAAACATTCTATACATTCTAAATATTCAACTCACCTTTACAGCATGTCCAGTCACTGTTTAGCTCTTCCGGCGCGGCCCTGTTAAAAAAAAAACACAATACATGAATACATGAATACAATATATAAACAATAAATAAAATACACAAATAAACATCTAAATATACATTTAACTTACCTCCCCGCGATGTCCCCCGCCTTCTCTCCTTCAGCCCCGGCTGGGCCGCGGAACCATCCGCGCTCTAAAAAAAAAAAAGAAAAAAAACTAACGGAGGTCTGCACTGGCAGACCTCCCCGACGCTAATGAACCTCCCGGAGTCGTTTCCGGGAGGAAATTGGCATTGTCGGCTTGTGATTGGCTGAGAAAGCTGTCAGCCAATCAAAAGTCGTCAATGTAGGAGCCAATCAGGATGCGCAGATGTCTTCTACCAATCACTCCGTGGGGGTGTATCCCATAGTGATTGGCTGAAGGCATCTGAGCGTTGTGATTGGTTCCCAGAAAGATAGACAAGTGTTTTAGCCAATCAGGGTGGGATATTGGGGTGTATCCCATCCTGATTGGCTCACACATTGACGACTTTTGATTGGCTGAAATTGATAGACAGCTTTTTCAGCCAATCACAAGCCGCCAATGCCAATTTCCTCCCGGAAACGACTCCGGGAGGTTCATTAGCGTCGGGGAGGTCTGCCAGTGCAGACCTCCGTTAGTTTTTTTTCTTTTTTTTTTTTAGAGCGCGGATGGTTCCGCGGCCCAGCCGGGGCTGAAGGAGAGAAGGCCGGGGACATCGCGGGGAGGTAAGTTAAATGTATATTTAGATGTTTATTTGTGTATTTTATTTATTGTTTATATATTGTATTCATGTATTCATGTATTGTGTTTTTTTTTTAACAGGGCCGCGCCGGAAGAGCTAAACAGTGACGGGACATGCTGTAAAGGTGAGTTGAATATTTAGAATCTATAGAATGTTTATTTATTTGATGTTAATGTTTTGTACTAATTTTTCTTTTTTGTTTGACCCATAGGTTAGTGATCTGAAGCAACATCTTAAAGGTAAGTGGTCTTAATTTATTGATTTTAGCTTAGAATTAGGGTCTGTGTATGTAGTTAGGACTGTAATTATTTTATTTTAGTTTAGAATAAGGGTCTGTGTATGTAGTTAGGATTTTTTGTATATTAGATAGATAGGGGGATGTATTTGATATAGTTAGGATTTATTTTAAATTAAATAGATTGTATGTTAGATAGATAGGGGGTATTTGATTTGGACTATATGTAATATATTATATTTAATATATTATATGTAATGTCATGTATTGTATGTAATGTATTATATGTAATATATTATATGTAATATATTATATTTAATATATTATATGTAATGTCATGTCTTGTATGTAATGTATGTAATGTATTATATGTAATATATTATATGTAATATATTATATGTAATATATTATATGTAATGTCATGTATTGTATGTAATGTATGTAATGTATTATATGTATGTATTGTATTGTGTTTATCTGTCTTTCCTTTTCAGGTGTGTAATTTTTTTATTTTCTGTAGTGGGGGGTGGGGTTGTAATGTATTTTTTTGTTTTCTGTAGTGGGGGGTGGGGTTGTAATTGTTTTTTTTTTCTGTACTGTAGGTTTTTTTGTCTTTTGTACTGTAGGTTTTTTGTTTTCTGTACTGTAGGTTTTTTTGTTTTTTGTACTGTAGGTTTTTTGTTTTCTGTGCTGTAGGTTTTTTGTTTTTTGTAATTAGAGTGTTGGGGAGGTTTATTAGGGGGTAGGTAGTGTAGGTAGGTAGTGTAAGTGTTAATAGATTAGTGTAGAGGGGGGTTAGTTTAGATTAAATGGTTTATTGGGGGTTATAGTGTAGTGTTTGTAGTTAGTGTCATGATGGTCCTTGAGGACCATCATGGCACTTATGTGGTTAATGTTGGGTTGTAACAGGCCCATAATGGTAATAATATACCCTTATGGGACTGATGGGGTTAAATAGAGCCTTATGGTGGTCTGTATTGACCACCATGAGTTAATGGGTTAAATAAAGCCTTATGGTGGTCTGTATTGACCACCATGAGTTAATGGGTTAAATAAAGCCTTATGGTGGTCTGTATTGACCATCATGAGTTAATGGGTTAATTTAGGCCTTATGGTGGTCTGTATTGACCACCATGAGTTAATGGGTTAAATAGAGCCTTATGGTGGTCTGTATTGACCATCATGAGTTAATGGGTTAATTTAGGCCTTATGGTGGTCTGGATTGACCATCATGAGTTAATGGGTTAATTTAGGCCTTATGGTGGTCTGTATTGACCACCATGAGTTAATGGGTTAAATAGAGCCTTATGGTGGTCTGTATTGACCATCATGAGTTAATGGGTTAATTTCGGCATTATGGTGGTCTGGATTGACCATCATGAGTTAATGGGTTAATTTCGGCATTATGGTGGTCTGGATTGACCATCATGAGTTAATGGGTTAATATAGGCCTTATGGTGGTCTGGATTGACCATCATGAGTTAATGGGTTAATTTAGGCCTTATGGTGGTCTGGATTGACCATCATGAGTTAATGGGTTAATTTAGGCCTTATGGTGGTCTGGATTGACCATCATGAGTTAATGGGTTTATTTAGGCCTTATGGTGGTCTGTATTGACCATCATGAGTTAATGGGTTAATTTAGGCCTTATGGTGGTCTGGATTGACCATCATGAGTTAATGGGTTAATTTAGGCTTTATGGTGGTCTGTATTGACCATCATGAGTTAATGGGTTAATTTAGGCCTTATGGTGGTCTGGATTGACCATCATGAGTTAATGGGTTAATTTAGGCCTTATGGTGGTCTGGATTGACCATCATGAGTTAATGGGGTAATTATAGTTGCCTGGGGTTAATATTTTTAGTGCGAGTCCTTTCAGGACCTTTACGGTCCTTTGAGGACCCGCGAGGCGGGAAATTTAAAATTGAATTGCAGCAGGGTCACGATCGGTGCCGATCGGGGCCCCCTGCTGCAGGGGGTTTATATGGGGACACTTCGGGGGTCCCGATTGGGACCCCCAGCATAGAGGGGGGTTAATTTTAAGTGCCGCGGCCGGGATTGGGTAATAGTGTGCCGCGGTCCCTTTAAGGAGCCGCGGCGCGGAATTTAAAAGTTTGAAATGCAGCGGGGGGCCTGATCTATGCAGATCGGGGCCCCCCCCTGCAATGGGTTTATGTGGGGACACTTCGGGGGTCCCGATGGGGACCCCCAGCATAGAGGGGGGTTAATTTTAAGTGCCGCGGCCGGGATTGGGTAATATTGTGCCGCGGTCCCTTTAAAGAGCCGCGGCGGGGAATTTAAAAGTTTGAAATGCAGCGGGGGGCCTGATCTATGCAGATCGGGGCCCCCCCTGCAATGGGTTTATGTGGGGACACTTCGGGGGTCCCGATGGGGACCCCCAGCATAGAGGGGGGTTAATTTTAAGTGCCGCGGCCGGGATTGGGTAATAGTGTGCCGCGGTCCCTTTAAGGAGCCGCGGTGGGGAATTTAAAAGTTTTAAATGCAGCGGGGTGCCTGATCTATGCAGATCGGGGACCCCCGCTGCAAGGGGTTAATGTGGGGGTGCTGCAGGGGTCCTGATAGAGACCCCTGCAGCATGGGGATGTGTATAGGGTGCAGGGGGGAGCCTCACACTGCTGTCTCGGGCTGTTCCGAGGCACTACGTAGAGGCATTCGGATCCCTTGCGTGGACTTTTTGTCCACGTAGGGATTCTTACGATATGCGAGACTCGTGCATAGATTTAAGGCTACGTAGCTCTCTCGGAGCCTATTCTCGGCCATTTTCTCGCAGTCATATCACAAAGCAGGCTGCGAGAGATTTGGTGCTCGCAAACAGCAGGAAAACTGCCTTTTGCGAGCACCGAGAGAACTACGTGGGATAATTTAATAGGGCCTTAAATTAGGAACTTGCATCTTTAGCACTGGTAGTAATTGTGGGCTTGAAACATCAAAGTAATAGGTAGGACTGAGTTACATTTTTGACAACTGCAGTGCTTTTGAGCCTGTAACTCGCAAACCAATTGAGGGTAGCTAAAAGAAGCCAATTAAATAACAGTAACTTCTATCTAAAAGCAAGGTCTTCACTAACTAAAAACTTCTCTAAAAAATGTGTTGTGTGCTTTACTAGAGCCCTATTCAATTGGCCTAATCGCAATTTAATAAGGCTGTAAGTGTTTAGAAGTCTGATATGCGATCTTACTCGCAATCCAGCAATGTAAAAATCAATAAAAAATAATGAAGAAACAGTTCTAGTCCATGTGGTTGGCCTGATATGTATTAACTTCTTGATTCCTGGGATCAATATAACAATGGCTTGAGACTGTTGTGTAATTAATTAGAATGTCTTTCATTGATTTTTAAGTACATTAAGTGTGTTTTTATTTGCTGTTGCAGTGTTACAAACAAGTGTTTAACCCACTTGTGAGTCCTCTCTAGTACTTGTAAAAGTTTTTGCTACATTTGCCCTTTACAGGTTTGAAGGCAATTGCGGGCTTGTTGAATTATTGGAATTAAATTAGGAACTTGCATCTTTAGCACTGGTAGTAATTGTGGGCTTGAAACATCAAAGTAATAGGTAGGACTGAGTTACATTTTTGACAACTGCAGTGCTTTTGAGCCTGTAACTCGCAAACCAATTGAGGGCAGCTAAAAGAAGCCAATTAAATAACAGTAACTTTTACAGGTTCCATTATGGGCTCCAGTAATTGCGATTTTGACAATTAAATAGGGGCATTTGTCTCTAGTTCTGAAGTAATCCAGTACCTTGTGGACAAGGTTTAGCCATGAGGAGTGTACCTGTTCTGTTGGACTATGGGGAGGCTTGAGACGGCATTCATCGTTGTATCTGTGAATTCTCTCTCTCTTATGACATATGTAGTGGGTAGGCCTACAGGTATATGTGTGCTTCCACACCTGTGCAAAGTGCAACACTTCTGGCAGTGGCAGAGCTAGGGAATGGAGGCCCCCCGATTTTCCCTGGGTCAAAATATATTTCTATTTTATAAATAATATACAACATATTATAATTTATTTATATATATATATATATATATATATATATATACATACAGTATATGCAATGTATATATATTATTTAGGTATATATATATATATATATATATATATAAATATATATATATATATATATATATATATATATATATAGTTAAATAGGATATATGTGTGTTTGTGTGTGTGCATAAAATGATTATAATCAAATCTTTTTTTTTATTGTAGGGCCCCCAGCCTACCCTCCATGTTCCCAGCCTATGCTCCATAGCCCCCCGGCCTATGCTCCATGGACCCAGCCTATGCTTCAAAGCCCCCCGGCATATGCTCCATGGACCCAGCCTATGCTTTATGGCCCCCAGCCTCTCCTCCATGCCCCCCGCCCATGCTCTATGACTCACCAGCCTATCCTCTCTGGCCCCCGATCCTAATCTCCATGCCCCCAGCCTATCCTCCATGACCACCAGCCTATCCTCCATGACCCCTGAATGACATCACTTGTGTGCAACCGTATTCAGGAAGTCCCTGCCTCTGCAGAAAATGCAGGCTGGGGAGGCATGGAGGAAGACAAAGAAATTCCCTGATCAATGTAAGCAGTAAGAGGGGGTTGATGAGGCTGGGGCCCCTCCACACAAGGGCCCCGGTGCTTTGCACCACCTGTACCAGCGGTAGCTCCGCCACTGATTTCCGGCCACACTTCCTGGTGTTCTGCGCTATGTGTTATAACTATACTCTGTATAAACTGGAAGAGACATAGGGGAGGGTTAAAACATGACTGGTTTCCACACATCAATAAATTAACACACTAATTATTAAGATTCCTTACTTGAAGGCAAAATAAGTATATTCCTTATTGCTTAAAATCAAAATGAGTTTAAGCCCTTTTGTTTTACATGATTAAGTTCTTCTATGATATCAAAGGTTGGCCCCTATTTAATTGTCAAAATCGCAAGTAATGGAGCCTGTAAAAGTTACTGATATGTAATTGGCTACATATTGATAACTCACAGGTTACAGGCTCAAAATCCCTGTTGTTGTGAAAAATGTAGCTCTGTCCTATCTCCTCCTTTGATGTTTTAAGCCCGCAAATGTTAGCAGTGCTAAAAACACAAAATCCATATTTAATTGCAACAATACAACAAGCCCGCAGTTGCCTTCAAACCAGTATGTAAAACCGGCAAATGTATCAAAAAATTCTATGAGTGGGTTAAACACCTGTTGTTAACACTGTAAAAGCAAATAAACACACAATACTGTACTTTAAAATACTGGGAAAGTGATGGAAGACATTAGAATGAGTTGAACAATAGTCTCAAGCTCGTAAATCTGCTATAAAATTATATTTTTTTATGTTTTATATATGTGTACTATTGTTCCCAGGAATCAAGGAGTTAATACATGTCAGGCCACCCACATGGACTAGAGCAGATGATTTAATTAATTATTATGGATTTCTACATTTCTGGATTGTGAGTCCAATCGCAAATCGGACTACTAAACACTATTTAATTGTAGCCTAAACTCCATGGCCCTCATTCAATTGCGATTTGGCCAATTGAATAGGACTCTAAATAAGCACATAACATATTTTTTTTTAAAAAGGTTTTAGTTAGTGAAAACCTTGCTTTTTGATAGATGTTGACTAACTAAAAACTTATTTAAAAAAATATGTTATGTGCTTATTTAGACTACAGTAAAAAAGTGTTGTTTGATTTCACTGCACACTATGGTTGCACTAGATATGAGTGTCACTGCGCACTGGCAAAAGTTGGAAGACTAGATGCAATAGGCCTCACACACACGCTTTTAGGCAGGCTACTGATATTCAATCGATTACAGTAAAAAAAAAGGGTTGTTTGATTTCACTGCACACTACGGTTGCACTAGATATGAGTGTCACTGTGCACTGGCAAAAGTTGGCAGACTAGATGCAATAGGCCTCACACACACGCCTGTAGGCAGGCTACTGATATTCAATCGATTACAGTAAAAAAAGGGTTGTTTTATTTCACTGCACACTACGGTTGCACTAGATATGAGTGTCACTGTGCACTGGCAAAAGTTTTCAGACTAGATGCAATAGGCCTCACACACACGCCTGTAGCCAGGCTACTGATATTCAATCGATTACAGTAAAAAAAGGGTTGTTTGATTTCACTGCACACTACGGTTGCACTAGATATGAGTGTCACTGCGCACTGGCAAAAGTTGGCAGACTAGATGCAATAGGCCTCACACACACGCCTGTAGACAGGCTACTGATATTCAATCGATTACAGTAAAAAAAAGGGTTGTTTGATTTCACTGCACACTACGGTTGCACTAGATATGAGTGTCACTGTGCACTGGCAAAAGTTGGCAGACTAGATGCAATAGGCCTCACACACACGCCTGTAGGCAGGCTACTGATATTCAATCGATTACAGTAAAAAAAGGGTTGTTTTATTTCACTGCACACTACGGTGGCACTAGATATGAGTGTCACTGCTCACTGGCAAAAGTTGGCAGACTAGATGCAATAGGCCTCACACACACGCTAGCAGGCTGGCATATGCAATTAGATTACACAGAAAAAAGTAATAAGATAAAATAAAATGGGCTTTTTGGGTTGCTGTCCTTGCAGCAGATATCAATGGAGTCCTTCAGGTGTGTAGTTAAAGCTAAATACACAGCCTGGCTATCTATTTCCCTATTAAATCAAGAGTAGGTAGAATATATCTCCTCTATCCACAAATGCAGCTACAGAATGATTCTAAAATGGAGGCTGTGATACAGATGGAAGGCTCTGGAAGGGACTGTGTATGCTGCTGATTGGTTGGAATGTGTCTGCTGACTGTAAGGTGCAGGGTCAAATTTTCCTCAATTATAAAGAATAGGGGGCGGACCGAAAAGCGCATATGTTCGCCGTTCATTGCGAACGCGAACATGCGAAAATCGCTGCGAATAGTCCTCCGGCGAACTGTTCGGGACTTCACTAGTGTCTGAACTAATGACATACACAGAATAAAATATTACACTTACTAAGGAGACAACTGCATCATCTCACACTTCAAACGGTCACAACAATAGCAAATTAGCAAGGCTATGATGTTGTGTGCCAAGCCAACCAAGGACACCTATTCTGTCTGGGTCACATATAAATAAAAAAACTTATTACAGAGAAATAAAAAAACACTCAGTCCATGTATCAAGGTTAACAAAAGTATCAAAATGGTGGTTAGGTCTAAAAAATGGAGGATGATATATAGAACTAGCTACTTGCCCGTCAAAAATGACTGGAATAAAATGTTAAGGCTGGGAATGCTGTACCTTCAGCGCTCATTGCCTTCGGTCTCTCTTTGCAAGTCTCTCCCCCTGTGTAGTTTATAGGCCTGGCGCTTGAGTGTTACTGTCTTGGGTTGTATTACTACTTTGGGTTAAGTTTTACTGCCTTGTGTTAAATGTTAGTGGCTTGGATTAAGTGTTACTGGCTTTCAGTAAGTGTTACTGCTTAGCGCTATTTTTTTCATCTTTCGCACTAGTTTTACGTCCTTGGGCCTCCTTTTTGTCATTTTGAATTTTTTCTGCAGTCATTTTTTTTCTGCAAACATGCATCCCTGGCTCTCCCACTGTCGTGTGTGTGTGTGTGTGTAAGCTAATTTGAAGCATATTTGTTCTTTTTTTAATGTTTTTTCATTTTTGTGGTTCAGCCATTAAAGTTGTAATTTTGCGACGCGCACAATGCATGTACGGGTTTTGGTCCTAAGTCGTACGGGTCGTAAGTCCCGCGTGCCTCACCTGCTCGCCTTGCTAAGTCCTGCGTGCCTCAACTGCTTGCCTCACTATGTGAGGCACGCAGTTCAATGAGCGCCTCTGGCGCTCATTGCAGCCTAAGTCCTGCGTGCCTCATCTGCTCGCCTTGCAAAGCGTTACCAACATCACAAACGTTACTCACACTGACAACTATATACGTGATGCCGAAAAGAATAGGAATGATAATAAGCATATAAAATGGCAGACATTTCTCTTTCAACAGTGCTAGGCTAGGTTAGCCATTACAAAGATTCCTATGTGCTTTAGGATGCAGGCCTCCCACCAGGCACTTGTAGTTCCTTAAGTGTCTCATAAATGTTTTCAAAATGATTTTCTCTGCTCTTGCGAGAGGTTACGTTTACACGTAAGGATTTGTCTCACTGAAAACACTTGCAGCATCAGGACTAGCTATGTGGCTTCCTACGTGGAAAGTTCACTCACAAGATTTCTTACGGGAACCGTATAATCAAGTCCACTGACTGCATAATTTTAAAAATAAGAAAATTTTCCTGCTTTGTATTGTCAAATAAATCCATTGACCCTCAATTTCAGCCCTGGAATCTGATTAGTTTAAAAGCTGCAACACTCCCAAAAAAATGAAGCTTAGGTAAACTTGGTGTTTGCACAGTTTTCATAACACATGGGCGTTGGAGCATATATGCATGCCAAGACTTAAGTAAACTAGTTGAGCACATATGAACCAATGTCAGAAGACAAATGTGAGTGACACCTTTAAAACAAATAAAAAGTCCAGTTGACAATGGGAGACAGTAAAAAAAACTGTGGCATTCATCCATATGTTTACTGACTGCACATTTGCACTTAATGTTCTTCTGAGATGCCTTAAAGCTAAAAGGTGGCAATAAAGTAGACACAATATTTGGCACAGGTAAAATTATGAGATATAAACGAGTCCCCGTAATGCCTTAGTGGAGATTATAATTAGCAAATCTAGAATCTATTTCTTCTTCACAGAATTGCAGCTATTTGTATATCTCTGATGTATTGCCACAGGCAAGTTATAATTGAACTTTTAGTACATTGTGATTTCTAAAAAGTATTTTAAATATTAAGCAAATTTCTAGATTTATGTTAATTTCCTATCATCATGATTCAATCACATTTTATTGATGCATTAACCTAATAATCTATCAGATGCTACAATTTTCTATTTATAATAGGTTGTATAGATATGTTATCTTGTCTACATCCTGTCTAAAAAATGTTCTACTTTTTATTATGTGGATATTTAAGAAATAAAGAACTAATTTAGATACAATGGACATCTTTGGTTCATTAAACATGAACATCCATTTTAAGTGTCCAGTCCTTCTAGTATGGTAAACATAAACAGCAAAACAAAAAGTTGTAGTTGTACTCTTATTGAATCATTTTCGTTAATTCTTTACATATTAATGTAATATTTGTAAAATGATTGAGAGTTGAAATGCATGCAAGATACTCAATCTTGAGTTAGTAAGAGTAGAGATCTAGGGCCTCATTCTATTAGCGGCCGCAGCCGTTGCGGGGCCGCAAGGACCGGCCGCAAGCTATTCGGCTATTCTATTCCCTTACGGCCGGGGACTCCGGCAGGCTTGCGGCCGGTGCCTTGCTATCTCTTGCGGCCGCACGCGCCAGAGGAAAGCTTTTGATCTAAAACGGCCGCAAGAGTTTCGGCCGTAAGAAGTTCCTATTTGCAATTCAATTGCTCCGGGAAACCTCTCTGCAAGGCTAAAAGCGAGCCGCAGCTTACTTGCAGGAAAGAGGTCCCGCTATCACCAATTAAGCACATAAAATATCTCAAATAAAGCCATCCTGCACTTTGAGAAGACTATAAAGGGATTTTAGGTGTTAGAAAAAATAGCACATAATTATCCTATACTCAAATCCGTAAAATATTTTATTTTTAATATCCGTAAAATATCCATGTAAAAAGTCCAGAGTGCTTGGAGCACCTCAGACCCGCCCACGCCGCAGCCGGAAAATAAACAGTTAATTTGAACTTGGGTTTGGGCTGATGTGCAAGCTTGAGAGGGGGTTACTTTTAATCCTCATGTCCCCCAATATGATCCCTAGCATTTACAGAGCTGTACAGTGCAGGCTTGAATTTATTTTTGCGTTTTTAGATTTCACAGCTTACGGCCGGTTTCAAGATATGCGGCCGGCCGTAAGAGGAGATCCTTGCGGAGCCGTATAATAGAATCGCGAGTTAACTGAACCCCCGCAAGGAATCGCAGCCTTACGGCCGATTTACGGCCGGTAATAGAATGAGGCCCAAAGTCTGTAATATATGCACGAGATTTTCAGCCCATTTTGATGTTTAAGGATAAGTATGACCTTCTCCAAACCTGTCATTAAACTAAAACCTTGGGACATAATTTATAAACTGTATAATTAGTTATTTCAAATAATATATTCAAATATGTTATTTAGATAAATATTTTAAAAAAATATTATTTTAAATGCAGTCAACCAGCTCACTGGCCAATTCAAATCTAGCACATGATAACATTGAAAAGGAAATTAAAAATGTTAAAGAAGGCAAGATTTACCAAACACAACATTCAGAACCCTGAAGTGCTCTGTGCATCCCTACATATCAACTCTGCTCTCCAAATAGACTGTCTTGACAAATACACTGACTTGTCTCTCTCATGTGAATGGGCTTTCACAGACATAAAAATTGACTATTTTTTTATTGGATTACTCAGTAAAAAATGCATGTACTTCAAAAATTTAAAAGTATTTCAACTTATGGTTAAAAGATTTTTACAATGGTGTTGTTCAAATTGTGGCTCTTTAAGTAGTAGTGATCAGTAAAAACAACTTTTATTTATGGTGATTAAAAAGGACTTTTGAGAAATTCTTCTTATCTTAAGGTTGTTGTTCCTCCAAATATTTCCTTTTTAATCATCATACCATGACAAGATTTCTCTATTGAGATTTTTACCTAAATATAATGAAAGGCTTTTGAATTATGTTTATTAAATGTTGGAGCTTTGTTTCCCGAGTGCTCCTAATGAATGTGATGATCAAACCTCTATTAATAATGTGAATTCTCATTTTGTATATCTGTAATAAAAAGATAGCTCTAATGGCAAAACAACGGGAGCTAGATGTTTTAATTAGGCAGTGATATTCAATAAAATTTACGTTGATAGTAATGATATATTTGGACAATAATTTAAATTATAAATCTTTGTTGAAGTATATTAAAACATTTTCAAGGACTAAGGTCAATTATAAATGTAAAGGAAGTTTATTAATTTCACAGGACAACAGTTATAGCCATTTTAAACCAATAAATGTTTTGATATAATTATTAACAATCCAAGCAGAATTATCATAAACTCAGTTCTATTTTTTGGAGCTTAATCAAGAGACTACTGGTGTCCCTTGATGACTGAATCCCAATATGAACAATTGTAAGTTACTGGAGCCCGTAATGGGCTATTTAATTGGCATCTTTTGGTGACCCCCAAGTGATCTACGGGTTAAAGGCTGAAAATCCCTGCGGTTGTCAAAATCGTAACTTACAGCCCATCTAAGACTTTGATCTTTCAAGCCCACAAAAGTTACAATCGCTAAATTCGCAAATCGCTATTCAATTGCTACAATTCCTCAAGCCTGCAAATTAAATCACAATACTGCACTCAAGCTTGCACATTTTTTATGTTTCATTTTTGTGTCATATCAATCCTCGGTATCAATGAGTTAATACATATCAGGCAACCCACATGGACTAAAACAGTATTGCCATTCATTTTTATTATTTTGTACTTTGCCAAATTGCGAGTCTGATCGCATATGGGACCTCTAAACGCTAATTGATTGACGTTTAGCCTCCATGTTTTAATGATGTTGTGATCACGGTCTAATTTACTATTGGCTGTTTCTAAATCGGTAGTTACGACCTTGCTTAATTGATCATGCTCCCTCTCTGAAATGCTACTTTTAATTGCATGGTTTACGGTTTCGGCTTTTGGCCTGTAACTTGCGGGCTTGTTCAATTGAATTGCTCATATCTGATAATAGTAATACAATGTTATACTGTAATAATAATAAAATAATACCCCTGCACTGTAATAATAAGTTACAGAAGCTATTCTAATTCAAACAAACAGAACAAAAAAAAAAACTGATACAAAAAGCCTTGGGAGCCTGTTCTTAAGTATGGTCATCTGTATCCCGGTGACTCCCTGTATAACTAACTCCACTTAGAAACACAGTAATAACAACACACATCAGTTATTCTACACAGCATTATACTAACATCTCCTCACATATTAACACATTTACAAAATCCAGACATAGCAAATATTAGTTGCTTCTTACCGGTGCTGCCTATAATAATGCATTTAATTCCAAGCCCGTAATTACCATCCTGTCTGTGGGTTAGAAATTTGCAATAGTTACAGAGGTATTTAAATGAACAAGCCCGCAATTACAGAGCCGGAGGCTAAAACCGTAAACCATGAACCTGTATGTATTATTTCAGGGTATGATCATGATCAACAACAAAGTCAGAGGTGCTCATCAGAGAACGAACCAACCTTAATAGGTTAGTTCTATAGCCATGATAAGCTACTCTGAGAGCAACCTCTTTTAGCTCACTTGTGCCCTTCACAGGGAGAGATATCCTGTAGTATATCAGTCTGGTCCCACTCAAAAGAGTGACCCAGCCCCGAAATACCAGGCAATTCTACCCTGAACAGGAGAAACAGCAAACCCCAGACGCGTTTCGGCCTTTATGGGCCTCGTCAGTGAGGTGCAGCTGAACTCCCTAAGGCACAGTGAGCATGATCAATTAAGCAAGCCCATAAGTTACAATTTAACTCCTTGATTTCTGGGATCAATATAACATGGAAATAAAACGTAATTGAACTGTTGTTCAATTAACGCTAATGCCTTTCATTGCTTTTCCGGTATTTTAAGTACAGTAGTGTGATTTTATTTGCTTTTACAGTGTTACAACCCACTTGCAAGTCCTATCTAGCACTTGTATAATTTTTTGATACATTTGCCCTTTACGGGTTTGAAGGCAATTGGGGGCTTGTTGAATTGTTGTAATTGAATATGGATTGTGCGTCTTTAGCACTGTTAACATTGGTGGCCTTGAAACATATGCAGCCTTATTAATTAGCAATTCAGCCAATTGAATAGGGGTCTATATAAGCACATAGCATATTTTTTTACAGAAGTTTTTAGTTAGTGAAGACCTTGCTCTTGGATAGAAGTTCACTAACTAAAAACTTCTTTAAAAAAATATATGCTATGTGCTTAAATAGAGCCCTATTCAATTGGCCGAATCGCAGTTTAATAAGGCTGCAAATGAGGAGATAGGACAGAGCTACGTTTTTCACAACAGCAGTGCTTTTGAGCATGTAACTCGCAAGTCAATTGCGGGTAGCTAAAAGAAGCCAATTAAATAACAGTAACTTCTATCTAAAAGCAAGGTCTTCACTAACTAAAAACTTCTGTAAAAAATGTGTTGTGTGCTTTACTAGAGCCCTATTCAATTGGCCTAATCGCAATTTAATAAGGCTGTAAGTGTTTAGAAGTCTGATATGCGATCTTACTCGCAATCCAGCAATGTAAAAATCAATAAAAATTAATGAAGAAACAGTTCTAGTCCATGTGGTTGGCCTGATATGTATTAACTTCTTGATTCCTGGGATCAATATAACAATGGCTTGAGACTGTTGTGTAATTAATTAGAATGTCTTTCATTGATTTTTAAGTACATTAAGTGTGTTTTTATTTGCTGTTGCAGTGTTACAAACAAGTGTTTAACCCACTTGTGAGTCCTCTCTAGTACTTGTAAAAGTTTTTGCTACATTTGCCCTTTACAGGTTTGAAGGCAATTGCGGGCTTGTTGAATTATTGGAATTAAGGGCCCTATTAAATTCCAGCCTCGTAAATAAGAGGCTGGTACTTAAGCCCTACGTACTGCAAAGTTTCTCTAACTTACAATGCTATTAAATTAGCCCTGCTGCGAGCAACGTATGAGCTACGCAGCAGGGCCGTACGTATCTACACTGCGTAAATGTACATGAGGAATGACAGCCTGCGAGATGATATCGCAGGCTCCCACTCCTCATCAATTGCTGCGGGGGTCCTAAAAGGGACCTCCGCGGCAGTCCCCCACATAAGCCCTGCCGTGGGGGTACTCCGAATACCCCCCCCCCGGCACCTAAAATTAACCCCCCCTCAATGCGGGGGTCCCCGTCGGGACCCCCGAAGTGTCCTCACATGAACACCTTGCTGCAGGGGTCCATAGGAACCCCCGCAGCCCTCACACATTAACCCCTTGCAGCGGGGGTCCCCGATCTGCATAGATCAGGCCCTCCGCTGCATTTAAAACTTTTAAATTCCCCGCCGCGGCTCCTTAAAGGGGCCGCGGCACACTATTACCCAATCCCGGCCGCGGGACTTAAAATTAACACCCCTCTATGCTGGGGGTCCCCATCGGGACCCCCGAAGTGTCCCCACATAAACCCATTGCAGGGGGGGGCCCCGATCTGCATAGATCAGGCCCCCCGCTGCATTTCAAACTTTTAAATTCCCCGCCGCGGCTCCTTAAAGGGACCGCGGCACACTATTACCCAATCCCGGCCGCGGGACTTAAAATTAACCCCCCTCTATGCTGGGGGTCCCCATCGGGACCCCCGAAGTGTCCCCATATAAACCCCCTGCAGCGGGGGGCCCCGATCGGCACCGATCGTGACCCTGCTGCAATTCAATTTTAAATTTCCCGCCTCGCGGGTCCTCAAAGGACCGTAAAGGTCCTGAAAGGACTCGCACTAAAAATATTAACCCCAGGCAACTATAATTACCCCATTAACTCATGATGGTCAATCCAGACCACCATAAGGCCTAAATTAACCCATTAACTCATGATGGTCAATCCAGACCACCATAAGGCCTAAATTAACCCATTAACTCATGATGGTCAATCCAGACCACCATAAGGCCTAAATTAACCCATTAACTCATGATGGTCAATACAGACTGTAACGGAGCCCATCACTGTTTTACCCTGTGTTATGGTTATTTAATTATTATGGTTAAAATATGATCACATTGCTATGCTGTCGATATGTTGGTTTGTGCTCTGCAGGATGTTGGCGCAGACCATTGCAGACACCTAGCATAATACATAATCCTATTAGGGTCTCCTAGAGGCAGGAAAGCCCTATTGTGTAAAGTGTTCACATTGTGAAAGATGGAACAAAGAGAAGCATTATCTTATCAATGTCTGTTATTGAATCAAAGTAGCCGGCTAGTCCCTGGGAGGTGTGACAACAGCTATTGTCTCTATTGTGTGGCCAAATATGGGCATGTGTATTACCTGTGGAAAGAGATGTATATATATTTCTGCATATAACAAAATAAAGTCAGTATTCTTTGACTCCCAAGAAAGTGTCGTCCAATATGGGTGGTCTGGGCTTCTGAGACTGCGCAGTGCTTCTATATGGATATTTAATGCTGAACCTGACTTTCCCTCTGGAACTCTTGGATGGGATTATACCAACTTCCCTTTTACACAGCAGCTTGCCAGGGAAAAGGACGTCTCCAACGGCTGGTACCCTCTCACTACCGGGGTAGCCGTTACATTGGTTGGCAGCGGTGGGATGGTCCTTTTCATCCCCAACGCAAGTGCTGAATGGAATCCCAGTACGCTAAACTGAAAAGACCCACACTAAAGGATCTCTTGGAAACCAGAGGAAGGAGTGCCAACAACTGACCACGGAGAGAGCTGATAGCTGACCTACTGGAGCTGGACGAGATGGATCGATCCATGGAGGTCGTGGACCAACCTACCCCTGTCAGCGAGGAGGAGGAAATTACAAACCTGGTTCAGCGCAGATTATCCATGTACCCAGCAACATCCGTGGAGCTAATAGATCAGCTGTTCCGGGAAGCGAGAACGGAGATACAAAATAGGAGGGGGCACGAACTTGAACTGGCAAGAGCTAGACAACCCCTGGCACATACAGTTCATACTTCCCCACCCGCTGCTACAGGGCAGAAAATACCCTTCACTGCCTTCAAAGCGTTTGTGGAAAGTGAAGAAGAAATTGATGGATATTTGGCTGACTTCGTGAGGCAGTGCTCACTACACCAAATACCACCAGACCAATGGGTCACTATTTTGGTTGGAAAGCTATCAGGAAAAGCAAATGAGGCTTTTCGGGCGCTTACTGAGGAAGATATTGCGCAGTATCGCCGGGTGAAGGCTGCACTGCTCACCAGATATGCCGTCACCCCGGAAACATATCGCCGTCGCTTCAGGGAGTCTAAAAAGAAGGTTGCAGACTCCCACATGGAATGGGCCAGCAATATACAAAGGGTGGCATCACATTGGGTGTGAGGGTGCAATGCCAACACAGGAGAGGAAGTACTACAGCTATTCCTGATGGAACATTTCTTCCAAGATCTGGCGGCAGACATACAGGATTGGGTGAGAGATCGTCGCCCTGCTAACTTAACCGAGGCAGCATGGCTAGCGGACGAATACGCAGAGTCCAGAAAGGTGAGCCAAGGGTCCACACGACCAACGTCTAGAGCAGAGCCACGCACATCAATACCCGCTGCACGCACAGAATTTCCGGCCCCAGTACCCCCAGGACCGCCAAGGCCTCAGGGGTCTAACCACCAACCCCGGGATTCTTACAAAATGACGTGCCATCGCTGCAGCAACACAGGGCATATTGCCCTTTATTGCTCTTTGAGATCAGCCAATAACAAATGGAGGCGCACAACACCCCACACAGAGACCCCGCCATCACGTCCCTCTGCTGCTCACTGCCTGAAAATCAAAGGGAGCCCTGAGGAGTGTTTGGGAATCTTGTATGAGGCCAACCCCGTACAGGCTGCCTCCCCGGATACCCGCCAGCATCACCGCCAAGAGGTGCGTGTGAATGGACAGATAGCACAAGGCTTAAGAGACACTGGCGCTACCATCACTTTGGTGCAGAAACATCTCGTGAAACCAGAACATGTATCTAATCGTACCGTTGCTGTTCGTGTCGCAGGGGGGGCTGTTTTTCGCTTACCCACCGCCCGGGTACACTTGGATTGGGGAGTCGGGTCGGGAAAGACCACAGTAGGCATCATGGATAATTTACCTGCTGAGGTTGTGCTGGGCAACGATATTGGCCCTCTAGCCTCAGCCTTTTTACCCACGACTGCTGCTGCTTGTCCAGTGACCACCCGCTCACAGACCCGTACCGAGGACGTTCCTACAACAGGTCGGGAGACCCAGGAAAGCCACAGGCAGACACTTAGCACTACCGCCACAGAGAGACCCATAGCGTGGGACACCCCCGAAGAGCTTGTGAGGGAAACTAGACAGGACCCCACCCTCCAAAAGTACCGAGCATTAGCCGACGATAGAGGGGATGAGCGGGAACGTTTTATATGGAAAGGGGTTTCTATGGGACAGAGATTGTGGCCCACCTTTTGGACACTGGGATCCTGGACTGTTGGGATGGGATCCTGGATTTTTTTGGGTGGGTGTACAGGGGGAGAACAGTGGGCCCTGTACAATAGGGGCCCGACCACGAGCTGGGGGAGGAATGTACTCTGCAACTTGGGACGGTTTAGCTAAAGGACTTCAGTTCATTTGGAAGGCTGATGCTTTTCTGCTTCCTTATTTAATTGTCTGAAACCAGTTTGTAAAATGTATTTTCCCTCGCCTTGAAATGTTTATTGCTGAAAATGCTGTATGAAGTGTGCCTTTGTTTTGTTCTTGAAATGTGAGGAAATGTGAATTGCAGTAATGCTGATGGGTTGTCAAACTGTAGAAGTGACCAACAAATCATTTTGTCCGGACATCCCCAGGCCGATCCGTTGGGATCAGACCGTGTATGCCGGCTTATGGTCACGGGGGAGGTGTGTAACGGAGCCCATCACCGTTTTACCCTGTGTTATGGTTATTTAATTATTATGGTTAAAATATGATCACATTGCTATGCTGTCGATATGTTGGTTTGTGCTCTGCAGGATGTTGGCTCAGACCATTGCAGACACCTAGCATAATACATAATCCTATTAGGGTCTCCTAGAGGCAGGAAAGCCCTTTTGTGTAAAGTGTTCACATTGTGAAAGATGGAACAAAGAGAAGCATTATCTTATCAATGTCTGTTATTGAATCAAAGTAGCCGGCTAGTCCCTGGGAGGTGTGACCACACCTATTGTCTCTATTGTGTGGCCAAATATGGGCATGTGTATTACCTGTGGAAAGAGATGTATATATATTTCTGCATATAACAAAATAAAGTCAGTATTCTTTGACTCCCAAGAAAGTGTCGTCCAATATGGGTGGTCTGGGCTTCTGAGACTGCGCAGTGCTTCTATATGGATATTTAATGCTGAACCTGACTTTCCCTCTGGAACTCTTGGATGGGATTATACCAACTTCCCTTTTACACAGCAGCTTGCCAGGGAAAAGGACGTCTCCAACGGCTGGTACCCTCTCACTACCGGGGTAGCCGTTACATTGGTTGGCAGCGGTGGGATGGTCCTTTTCATCCCCAACGCAAGTGCTGAATGGAATCCCAGTACGCTAAACTGAAAAGACCCACACTAAAGGATCTCTTGGAAACCAGAGGAAGGAGTGCCAACAACTGACCACGGAGAGAGCTGATAGCTGACCTACTGGAGCTGGACGAGATGGATCGATCCATGGAGGTCGTGGACCAACCTACCCCTGTCAGCGAGGAGGAGGAAATTACAAACCTGGTTCAGCGCAGATTATCCATGTACCCAGCAACATCCGTGGAGCTAATAGATCAGCTGTTCCGGGAAGCGAGAACGGAGATACAAAATAGGAGGGGGCACGAACTTGAACTGGCAAGAGCTAGACAACCCCTGGCACATACAGTTCATACTTCCCCACCCGCTGCTACAGGGCAGAAAATACCCTTCACTGCCTTCAAAGCGTTTGTGGAAAGTGAAGAAGAAATTGATGGATATTTGGCTGACTTCGAGAGGCAGTGCTCACTACACCAAATACCACCAGACCAATGGGTCACTATTTTGGTTGGAAAGCTATCAGGAAAAGCAAATGAGGCTTTTCGGGCGCTTACTGAGGAAGATATTGCGCAGTATCGCCGGGTGAAGGCTGCACTGCTCACCAGATATGCCGTCACCCCGGAAACATATCGCCGTCGCTTCAGGGAGTCTAAAAAGAAGGTTGCAGACTCCCACATGGAATGGGCCAGCAATATACAAAGGGTGGCATCACATTGGGTGCGAGGGTGCAATGCCAACACAGGAGAGGAAGTACTACAGCTATTCCTGATGGAACATTTCTTCCAAGATCTGGCGGCAGACATACAGGATTGGGTGAGAGATCGTCGCCCTGCTAACTTAACCGAGGCAGCATGGCTAGCGGACGAATACGCAGAGTCCAGAAAGGTGAGCCAAGGGTCCACACGACCAACGTCTAGAGCAGAGCCACGCACTTCAATACCCGCTGCACGCACAGAATTTCCGGCCCCAGTACCCCCAGGACCGCCACGGCCTCAGGGGTCTAACCACCAACCCCGGGATTCTTACAAAATGACGTGCCATCGCTGCAGCAACACAGGGCATATTGCCCTTTATTGCTCTTTGAGATCAGCCAATAACAAATGGAGGCGCACAACACCCCACACAGAGACCCCGCCATCACGTCCCTCTGCTGCTCACTGCCTGAAAATCAAAGGGAGCCCTGAGGAGTGTTTGGGAATCTTGTATGAGGCCAACCCCGTACAGGCTGCCTCCCCGGATACCCGCCAGCATCACCGCCAAGAGGTGCGTGTGAATGGACAGATAGCACAAGGCTTAAGAGACACTGGTGCTACCATCACTTTGGTGCAGAAACATCTCGTGAAACCAGAACATGTATCTAATCGTACCGTTGCTGTTCGTGTCGCAGGGGGGGCTGTTTTTCGCTTACCCACCGCCCGGGTACACTTGGATTGGGGAGTCGGGTCGGGAAAGACCACAGTAGGCATCATGGATAATTTACCTGCTGAGGTTGTGCTGGGCAACGATATTGGCCCTCTAGCCTCAGCCTTTTTACCCACGACTGCTGCTGCTTGTCCAGTGACCACCCGCTCACAGACCCGTACCGAGGACGTTCCTACAACAGGTCGGGAGACCCAGGTAAGCCACAAGCAGACACTTAGCACTACCGCCACAGAGAGACCCATAGCGTGGGACACCCCCGAAGAGCTTGTGAGGGAAACTAGACAGGACCCCACCCTCCAAAAGTACCGAGCATTAGCCGACGATATAGGGGATGAGCGGGAACGTTTTATATGGAAAGGGGTTTCTATGGGACAGAGATTGTGGCCCACCTTTTGGACACTGGGATCCTGGACTGTTGGGATGGGATCCTGGATTTTTTTGGGTGGGTGTACAGGGGGAGAACAGTGGGCCCTGTACAATAGGGGCCCGACCACGAGCTGGGGGAGGAATGTACTCTGCAACTTGGGACGGTTTAGCTAAAGGACTTCAGTTCATTTGGAAGGCTGATGCTTTTCTGCTTCCTTATTTAATTGTCTGAAACCAGTTTGTAAAATGTATTTTCCCTCGCCTTGAAATGTTTATTGCTGAAAATGCTGTATGAAGTGTGCCTTTGTTTTGTTCTTGAAATGTGAGGAAATGTGAATTGCAGTAATGCTGATGGGTTGTCAAACTGTAGAAGTGACCAACAAATCATTTTGTCCGGACATCCCCAGGCCGATCCGTTGGGATCAGACCGTGTATGCCGGCTTATGGTCACGGGGGAGGTGTGTAACGGAGCCCATCACCGTTTTACCCTGTGTTATGGTTATTTAATTATTATGGTTAAAATATGATCACATTGCTATGCTGTCGATATGTTGGTTTGTGCTCTGCAGGATGTTGGCTCAGACCATTGCAGACACCTAGCATAATACATAATCCTATTAGGGTCTCCTAGAGGCAGGAAAGCCCTTTTGTGTAAAGTGTTCACATTGTGAAAGATGGAACAAAGAGAAGCATTATCTTATCAATGTCTGTTATTGAATCAAAGTAGCCGGCTAGTCCCTGGGAGGTGTGACCACACCTATTGTCTCTATTGTGTGGCCAAATATGGGCATGTGTATTACCTGTGGAAAGAGATGTATATATATTTCTGCATATAACAAAATAAAGTCAGTATTCTTTGACTCCCAAGAAAGTGTCGTCCAATATGGGTGGTCTGGGCTTCTGAGACTGCGCAGTGCTTCTATATGGATATTTAATGCTGAACCTGACTTTCCCTCTGGAACTCTTGGATGGGATTATACCAACTTCCCTTTTACACAGCAGCTTGCCAGGGAAAAGGACGTCTCCAACGGCTGGTACCCTCTCACTACCGGGGTAGCGGTTACACAGACCACCATAAGTCTCTATTTAACCCCATCAGTCCCATAAGGGTATATTATTACCATTATGGGCCTGTTACAACCCAACATTAACCACATAAGTGCCATGATGGTCCTCAAGGACCATCATGACACTAACTACAAACACTACACTATAACCCCCAATAAACCATTTAATCTAAACTAACCCCCCTCTACACTAATCTATTAACACTTACACTACCTACCTACACTACCTACCCCCTAATAAACCTCCCCAACACTCTAATTACAAAAAACAAAAAACCTACAGCACAGAAAACAAAAAACCTACAGTACAAAAAACAAAAAAACCTACAGTACAGAAAAAAAAACAATTACAACCCCACCCCCCACTACAGAAAACAAAAAAATACATTACAACCCCACCCCCCACTACAGAAAATAAAAAAATTACACACCTGAAAAGGAAAGACAGATAAACACAATACAATACATACATATAATACATTACATACATTACATACAATACATGACATTACATATAATATATTACATATAATATATTACATAGAATATATTACATATAATACATTACATACATTACATACAATACATGACATTACATATAATATATTACATATAATATATTACATATAATACATTACATACATTACATACAATACATGACATTACATACATTACATATAATATATTACATATAATATATTACATATAATACATTACATACATTACATACAATACATGACATTACATATAATATATTACATATAATATATTACATATAATACATTACATACATTACATACAATACATGACATTACATATAATATATTAAATATAATATATTACATATAATATATTACATATAATATATTACATATAATACATTACATACATTACATACAATACATGACATTACATACATTGCATATAATATATTACATATAATATATTACATATAATATATTACATATAGTCCTAATCAAATACCCCCTATCTATCTAACATACAATCTATTTAATTTAAAATAAATCCTAACTATATCAAATACATCCCCCTATCTATCTAATATACAAAAAATCCTAACTACATACACAGACCCTTATTCTAAAATAAACTAAAATAATTACAGTCCTAACTACATACACAGACCCTAATTCTAAGCTAAAATCAATAAATTAAGACCACTTACCTTTAAGATGTTGCTTCAGATCACTAACCTATGGGTTAAACAAAAAGAAAAATTAGTACAAAACATTAACATCAAATAAATAAACATTATATACATTCTACATATTCAACTCACCTTTACAGCATGTCCCGTCACTGTTTAGCTCTTCCGGCGCGGCCCTGTTAAAAAAAAAAACACAATACATGAATACATTAATACAATATATAAACAATAAATAAAATACACAAATAAACATCTAAATATACATTTAACTTACCTCCCCGCGATGTCCCCGGCCATCTCTCCTTCAGCCCCGGCTGGGCCGCGGAACCATCCGCGCTCTAAAAAAAAAAAAGAAAAAAACTAACGGAGGTCTGCACTGGCAGACCTCCCCGACGCTAATGAACCTCCCGGAGTCGTTTCCGGGAGGAAATTGGAATTGTCGGCTTGTGATTGGCTGAAAAAGCTGTCAGCCAATCAAAAGTCGTCAATGTAGGAGCCAATCAGGATGCGCAGATGTCTTCTACCAATCACTCTGTGGGGGTGTATCCCATAGTGATTGGCTGAAGGCATCTGAGCGTTGTGATTGGTACCCAGAAAGATAGACAAGTGTTTTAGCCAATCAGGGTGGGATATTGGGGTGTATCCCATCCTGATTGGCTCACACATTGACGACTTTTGATTGGCTGAAATTGATAGACAGCTTTTTCAGCCAATCACAAGCCGCCAATGCCAATTTCCTCCCGGAAACGACTCCGGGAGGTTCATTAGCGTCGGGGAGGTCTGCCAGTGCAGACCTCCGTTAGTTTTTTTTCTTTTTTTTTTTTAGAGCGCGGATGGTTCCGCGGCCCAGCCGGGGCTGAAGGAGAGATGGCCGGGGACATCGCGGGGAGGTAAGTTAAATGTATATTTAGATGTTTATTTGTGTATTTTATTTATTGTTTATATATTGTATTCATGTATTCATGTATTGTGTTTTTTTTTTAAGAGGGCCGCGCCGGAAGAGCTAAACAGTGACTGGACATGCTGTAAAGGTGAGTTGAATATTTAGAATGTATAGAATGTTTATTTATTTGATGTTAATGTTTTGTACTAATTTTTCTTTTTTGTTTGACCCATAGGTTAGTGATCTGAAGCAACATCTTAAAGGTAAGTGGTCTTAATTTATTGATTTTAGCTTAGAATTAGGGTCTGTGTATGTAGTTAGGACTGTAATTATTTTATTTTAGTTTAGAATAAGGGTCTGTGTATGTAGTTAGGATTTTTTGTATATTAGATAGATAGGGGGATGTATTTGATATAGTTAGGATTTATTTTAAATTAAATAGATTGTATGTTAGATAGATAGGGGGTATTTGATTTGGACTATATGTAATATATTATATGTAATATATTATATGTAATATATTATATTTAATATATTATATGTAATGTCATGTATTGTATGTAATGTATTATATGTAATATATTATATGTAATATATTATATGTAATATATTATATTTAATATATTATATGTAATGTCATGTATTGTATGTAATGTATGTAATGTATTATATGTAATATATTATATGTAATATATTATATGTAATATATTATATGTAATGTCATGTATTGTATGTAATGTATGTAATGTATTATATGTATGTATTGTATTGTGTTTATCTGTCTTTCCTTTTCAGGTGTGTATTTTTTTTTATTTTCTGTAGTGGGGGGTGGGGTTGTAATGTATTTTTTTGTTTTCTGTAGTGGGGGGTGGGGTTGTAATTGTTTTTTTTTTTCTGTACTGTAGGTTTCTTTGTTTTTTGTACTGTAGGTTTTTTGTTTTCTGTACTGTAGGTTTTTTTGTTTTTTGTACTGTAGGTTTTTTGTTTTCTGTGCTGTAGGTTTTTTGTTTTTTGTAATTAGAGTGTTGGGGAGGTTTATTAGAGGGTAGGTAGTGTAGGTGTGTGGTGTAAGTGTTAATAGATTAGTGTAGAGGGGGGTTAGTTTAGATTAAATGGTTTATTGGGGGTTATAGTGTAGTGTTTGTAGTTAGTGTCATGATGGTCCTTGAGGACCATCATGGCACTTATGTGGTTAATGTTGGGTTGTAACAGGCCCATAATGGTAATAATATACCCTTATGGGACTGATGGGGTTAAATAGAGCCTTATGGTGGTCTGTATTGACCACCATGAGTTAATGGGTTAATTTAGGCCTTATGGTGGTCTGTATTGACCACCATGAGTTAATGGGTTAAATAGAGCCTTATGGTGGTCTGTATTGACCACCATGAGTTAATGGGTTAATTTAGGCCTTATGGTGGTCTGTATTGACCACCATGAGTTAATGGGTTAAATAGAGCCTTATGGTGGTCTGTATTGACCATCATGAGTTAATGGGTTAATTTAGGCCTTATGGTGGTCTGGATTGACCATCATGAGTTAATGGGTTAATTTAGGCCTTATGGTGGTCTGGATTGACCATCATGAGTTAATGGGTTAATTTAGGCCTTATGGTGGTCTGGATTGACCATCATGAGTTAATGGGTTAATTTAGGCCTTATGGTGGTCTGGATTGACCATCATGAGTTAATGGGTTAATTTAGGCCTTATGGTGGTCTGTATTGACCACCATGAGTTAATGGGTTAAATAGAGCCTTATGGTGGTCTGTATTGACCATCATGAGTTAATGGGTTAATTTCGGCCTTATGGTGGTCTGGATTGACCATCATGAGTTAATGGGTTAATTTAGGCCTTATGGTGGTCTGGATTGACCATCATGAGTTAATGGGTTAGTTTAGGCCTTATGGTGGTCTGGATTGACCATCATGAGTTAATGGGTTAATTTAGGCCTTATGGTGGTCTGGATTGACCATCATGAGTTAATGGGTTAATTTAGGCCTTATGGTGGTCTGGATTGACCATCATGAGTTAATGGGTTAATTTAGGCCTTATGGTGGTCTGGATTGACCATCATGAGTTAATGGGTTAATTTAGGCCTTATGGTGGTCTGTATTGACCACCATGAGTTAATGGGTTAAATAGAGCCTTATGGTGGTCTGTATTGACCATCATGAGTTATTGGGTTAATTTAGGCCTTATGGTGGTCTGGATTGACCATCATGAGTTAATGGGTTAATTTAGGCCTTATTGTGGTCTGTATTGACCACCATGAGTTAATGGGTTAAATAGAGCCTTATGGTGGTCTGTATTGACCATCATGAGTTAATGGGTTAATTTCGGCCTTATGGTGGTCTGGATTGACCATCATGAGTTAATGGGTTAATTTAGGCCTTATGGTGGTCTGGATTGACCATCATGAGTTAATGGGTTAATTTAGGCCTTATGGTGGTCTGGATTGACCATCATGAGTTAATGGGTTAATTTAGGCCTTATGGTGGTCTGGATTGACCATCATGAGTTAATGGGTTAATTTAGGCCTTATGGTGGTCTGGATTGACCATCATGAGTTAATGGGTTAATTTAGGCCTTATGGTGGTCTGGATTGACCATCATGAGTTAATGGGTTAATTTAGGCCTTATGGTGGTCTGGATTGACCATCATGAGTTAATGGGGTAATTATAGTTGCCTGGGGTTAATATTTTTAGTGCGAGTCCTTTCAGGACCTTTACGGTCGTTTGAGGACCCGCGAGGCGGGAAATTTAAAATTGAATTGCAGCAGGGTCACGATCGGTGCCGATCGGGGCCCCCCGCTGCAGGGGGTTTATATGGGGACACTTCGGGGGTCCCGATTGGGACCCCCAGCATAGAGGGGGGTTAATTTTAAGTGCCGCGGCCGGGATTGGGTAATAGTGTGCCGCGCTCTCTTTAAGGAGCCGCGGCGGGGAATTTAAAAGTTTGAAATGCAGCGGGGGGGCTGATTTATGCAGATCGGGGCCCCCCCCTGCAATGGGTTTATGTGGGGACACTTCGGGGGTCCCGATGGGGACCGCCAGCATAGAGGGGGGTTAATTTTAAGTGCCGCGGCCGGGATTGGGTAATAGTGTGCCGCGGTACCTTTAAGGAGCCGCGGCGGGGAATTTAAAAGTTTTAAATGCAGCGGGGGGCCTGATCTATGCAGATCAGGGACCCCCGCTGCAAGGGGTTAATGTGGGGGTGCTGCAGGGGTCCTGATAGAAACCCCTGCAGCATGGGAATGTGTATAGGGTGCAGGGGGGAGCCTCACACTGCTGTCTCGGGCTGTTCCGAGGCAGCACGTAGAGGCTTTCGGATCCCTTGCGTGGACTTTTTGTCCACGTAGGGATTCTTACGATATGCGAGACTCGTGCATAGATTTACGGCTACGTAGCTCTCTCGGAGCCTATTCTCGGCCATTTTCTCGCAGTCATATCGTAAAGCAGGCTGCAAGAGATTCGGTTCTCGCAAACAGCAGGAAAACTGCCTTTTGCGAGCACCGAGAGAACTACGAGGGAGAATTTAATAGGGCCCTAAATTAGGAACTTGCATCTTTAGCACTGGTAGTAATTGTGGGCTTGAAACATCAAAGTAATAGGTAGGACTGAGTTACATTTTTGACAACTGCAGTGCTTTTGAGCCTGTAACTCGCAAACCAATTGAGGGTAGCTAAAAGAAGCCAATTACAGGTTCCATTATGGGCTCCAGTAATTGCGATTTTGACAATTAAATAGGGGCATTTGTCTCTAGTTCTGAACTAATCCAGTACCTTGTGGACAAGGTTTAGCCATGAGGAGTGTACCTGTTCTGTTGGACTATGGGGAGGCCTGAGACGGCATTCATCGTTTTATCTGTGAATTCTCTCTCTCTTATGACATATGTAGTGGGTAGGCCTACAGGTATATGTGTGCTTCCACACCTGTGCAAAGTGCAACACTTCTGGCAGTGGCAGAGCTAGGGAATGGAGGCCCCTCGATTTTCCCTGGGTCAAAATATATTTCTATTTTATAAATAATATACAACATATTATAATATATATATACATACAGTATATGCAATGTATATATATTATTTAGGTATATATATATATATATATATATATATATATATATATATATATATATAAATATATATATATATATATATATATATATATATATATATATATATATATAGTTAAATAGGATATATGTGTGTTTGTGTGTGTGCATAAAATGTTTATAATCAAATTTTTTTTTATTGTAGGGCCCCCAGCCTACCCTCCATGTTCCCAGCCTATGCTCCATAGCCCCCCGGCCTATGCTCCATGGACCCAGCCTATGCTTCAAAACCCCCCGGCCTATGCTCCATGGACCCAGCCTATGCTTTATGGCCCCCAGCCTCTCCTCCATGCCCCCCGCCCATGCTCCATGACTCACCAGCCTATCCTCTCTGGCCCCCGATCCTAATCTCCATGCCCCCAGCCTATCCTCCATGACCACCAGCCTATCCTCCATGACCCCTGAATGACATCACTTGTGTGCAACCGTATTCAGGAAGTCCCTGCCTCTGCAGAAAATGCAGGCTGGGGAGGCATGGAGGAAGACAAAGAAATTCCCTGATCAATGTAAGCAGTAAGAGGGGGTTGATGAGGCTGGGGCCCCTCCACACAAGGGCCCCGGTGCTTTGCACCACCTGTACCAGCGGTAGCTCCGCCACTGATTTCCGGCCACACTTCCTGGTGTTCTGCGCTATGTGTTATAACTATACTCTGTATAAACTGGAAGAGACATAGGGGAGGGTTAAAACATGACTGGTTTCCACACATCAATAAATTCACACACTAATTATTAAGATTCCTTACTTGAAGGCAAAATAAGTATATTCCTTATTGCTTAAAATCAAAGTGAGTTTAAGCCCTTTTGTTTTACATGATTAAGTTCTTCTATGATATCAAAGGTTGGCCCCTATTTAATTGTCAAAATCGCAAGTAATGGAGCCTGTAAAAGTTACTGATATGTAATTGGCTACATATTGATAACTCACAGGTTACAGGCTCAAAATCCCTGTTGTTGTGAAAAATGTAGCTCTGTCCTATCTCCTCCTTTGATGTTTTAAGCCCGCAAATGTTACCAGTGCTAAAAACACAAAATCCATATTTAATTGCAACAATACAACAAGCCCGCAGTTGCCTTCAAACCAGTATGTAAAACCGGCAAATGTATCAAAAAATTCTATGAGTGGGTTAAACACCTGTTGGTAACACTGTAAAAGCAAATAAACACACAATACTGTACTTTAAAATACTGGGAAAGTGATGGAAGACATTAGAATGAGTTGAACAATAGTCTCAAGCTCGTAAATCTGCTATAAAATTATATTTTTTTATGTTTTATATATGTGTACTATTGTTCCCAGGAATCAAGGAGTTAATACATGTCAGGCCACCCACATGGACTAGAGCAGATGATTTAATTAATTATTATGGATTTCTACATTTCTGGATTGTGAGTCCAATCGCAAATCGGACTACTAAACACTATTTAATTGTAGCCTAAACTCCATGGCCCTCATTCAATTGCGATTTGGCCAATTGAATAGGACTCTAAATAAGCACATAACATATTTTTTTTTTTAAAGATTTTAGTTAGTGAAAACCTTGCTTTTTGATAGATGTTGACTAACTAAAAACGTATTAAAAAAAATATGTTATGTGCTTATTTAGACTACAGTAAAAAAAGTGTTGTTTGATTTCACTGCACACTATGGCCCTCATTCAATTGCAATTTTGACAATTGAATAGGGGTCTAAATAAGCACATCACATATATTTTTTAAAGAAGTTTTTAGTTATTAAGCATCTATCCAAAAGCAAGGTTTTCACTTACGAAAAACTTCTTTAAAAAATATATGTTATGTGATTATTTTGATCCCTATTGAATTTGCAAAATCACAATTGAATAAGGGCCTATGGTTGCACTAGATATGAGTGTCACTGCGCACTGGCAAAAGTTGGAAGACTAGATGCAATAGGCCTCAAACACACGCTTTTAGGCAGGCTACTGATATTCAATCGATTACAGTAAAAAAAAAGGGTTGTTTGATTTCACTGCACACTACGGTTGCACTAGATATGAGTGTCACTGTGCACTGGCAAAAGTTGGCAGACTAGATGCAATAGGCCTCACACACACGCCTGTAGCCAGGCTACTGATATTCAATCGATTACAGTAAAAAAAGGGTTGTTTGATTTCACTGCACACTACGGTTGCACTAGATATGAGTGTCACTGCGCACTGGCAAAAGTTGGCAGACTAGATGCAATAGGCCTCACACACACGCCTGTAGGCAGGCTGCTGATATTCAATCGATTACAGTAACAAAAAGGGTTGTTTGATTTCACTGCACACTATGGTTGCACTAGATATGAGTGTCACTGCGCACTGGCAAAAGTTGGCAGACTAGATGCAATAGGCCTCACACACACGCCTGCAGGCAGGCTACTGATATTCAATCGATTACAGTAAAAAAAGGGTTGTTTGATTTCACTGCACACTACGGTTGCACTAGATATGAGTGTCACTGCGCACTGGCAAAAGTTGGCAGACTAGATGCAATAGGCCTCACACACACGCCTGTAGACAGGCTACTGATATTCAATCGATTACAGTAAAAAAAAGGGTTGTTTGATTTCACTGCACAATACGGTTGCACTAGATATGAGTGTCACTGCGCACTGGCAAAAGTTGGCAGACTAGATGCAATAGGCCTCACACACACGCCTGTAGGCAGGCTACTGATATTCAATCGATTACAGTAAAAAAAGGGTTGTTTGATTTCACTGCACACTACGGTTGCACTAGATATGAGTGTCACTGCGCACTGGCAAAAGTTGGCAGACTAGATGCAATAGGCCTCACACACACGCCTGTAGGCAGGCTACTGATATTCAATCGATTACAGTAAAAAAAAGGGTTGTTTGATTTCACTGCACACTACGGTTGCACTAGATATGAGTGTCACTGTGCACTGGCAAAAGTTGGCAGACTAGATGCAATAGGCCTCACACACACGCTAGCAGGCTGGCATATGCAATTAGATTACACAGAAAAAAGTAATAAGATAAAATAAAAAGGGCTTTTTGGGTTGCTGTCCTTGCAGCAGATATCAATGGAGTCCTTCAGGTGTGTAGTTAAAGCTAAATACACAGCCTGGCTATCTATTTCCCTATTAAATCAAGAGTAGGTAGAATATATCTCCTCTATCCACAAATGCAGCTACAGAATGATTCTAAAATGGAGGCTGTGATACAGATGGAAGGCTCTGGAAGGGACTGTGTATGCTGCTGATTGGTTGGAATGTGTCTGCTGACTGTAAGGTGCAGGGTCAAATTTTCCTCAATGATAAAGAATAGGGGGCGGACCGAAAAGCGCATATGTTCGCCGTTCATTGCGAACGCGAACATGCGAAAATCGCTGCGAATAGTCCTCCGGCGAACTGTTCGGGACTTCACTAGTGTCTGAACTAATGACATACACAGAATAAAATATTACACTTACTAAGGAGACAACTGCATCATCTCACACTTCAAACGGTCACAACAATAGCAAATTAGCAAGGCTATGATGTTGTGTGCCAAGCCAACCAAGGACACCTATTCTGTCTGGGTCACATATAAATAAAAAAACTTATTACAGAGAAATAAAAAAACACTCAGTCCATGTATCAAGGTTAACAAAAGTATCAAAATGGTGGTTAGGTCTAAAAAATGGAGGATGATATATAGAACTAGCTACTTGCCCGTCAAAAATGACTGGAATAAAATGTTAAGGCTGGGAATGCTGTACCTTCAGCGCTCATTGCCTTCAGTCTCTCATTGCAAGCCTCTCCCCCTGTGTAGTTTATAGGCCTGGCGCTTGAGTGTTACTGTCTTGGGTTGTATTACTACTTTGGGTTAAGTTTTACTGCCTTGTGTTAAATGTTAGTGGCTTGAATTAAGTGTTACTGGCTTTCGGTAAGTGTTACTGCTTAGCGCTATTTTTTGCATCTTTCCCACTAGTTTTACGTCCTTGGGCCTCCTTTTTGTTGTTTTGCATTTTTTCGGCAGCCATTTTTTTTCTGCAAACATGCATCCATGGCTCTCCCACTGTGGTGTGTGTGTGTGTAAGCTAATTTGAAGCATATTTGTTCTTTTTTTAATGTTTTTTCATTTTTGTGGTTCAGCCATTAAAGTTGTAATTTTGCGACGCGCACAATGCATGTACGGGTTTTGGTCCTAAGTCGTACGGGTCATAAGTCCCGCGTGCCTCATCTGCTCGCCTCGCTAAGTCCCGCATGCCTCAACTGCTTGCCTCACTTTGTGAGGCACGCAGTTCAATCAGCGCCTCTGGCGCTCATTGCAGCCTAAGTCCTGCGTGCCTCATCTGCTCGCCTTGCAAAGCGTTACCAACATCACAAACGTTACTCACACTGACAACTATATATGTAATGCCGTAAAGAATAGGAATGATGGTAAGCATATAAAATGGCCGATATTTCTCTTTTAACAGTGCTCGGCTAGGTTACAAAGAATTCTTATGTGCTTTTGGATGTAGGCCTCCCACCAGGCACTTGTAGTTCCTTAAGTGTCTGATAAATATTCTCAAAAGGAGTTTCTCTGCTCTTGCGAGAGGTTACGTTTACACGTAAGGATTTGTCTCACTGAAAACACTCGCAACATCAGGGCTAGCTATGTGGCTTCCTACGTGGAAAGTTCACTCACAAGATTTCTTATGGGAACCGTATAATTAAGTCCACTAAATGCATTATTTTAAAAATAAGAACATTCTCCTGCATTGTATTGTCAAATAAATCCATTGACCCTCAATTTCAGCCCTGGAATCTGATTAGTTTAAAAGCTGCAACACTCCCAAAAAAATGAAGCATTAGGTAAACTTGGTGTTTGCACAGTTTTCATAACACATGGGCGTTGGAGCATATATGCATGCCAAGACTTAAGTAAACTAGTTGAGCACATATGAACCGATGTCAGAAGACAAATGTGAGGGAAACCTTTAAAACAAATAAAAAGTCCAGTTGACAATGGGAGACAGTAAAAAAAAGCTATGGCATTCATCCATAAGTTTACTGACTGAACATTTGCACTTAATGTTCTTCTGAGATGCCTTAAAGCTAAAAGGTGGCAATAAAGTAGACACAATATTTGGCACAGGTAAAATCATGAGATGTAAACGAGTCCCCGTAATGCCTTAGTGGAGATTATAATGATCAAATCTAGAATCTATTTCTTCTTCACAGAATTGCAGCTATTTGTATATCTCTGATGTATTGCCACAGGCAAGTTATAATTGAACTTTTAGTACATTGTGATTTCTAAAAAGTATTTTAAATATTAAGCAAATTCCTAGATTTATGTTAATTTCCTATCATCATGATTCAATCACCTTTTTTTATTGATGCATTAACCTAATAATCTATCAGATGCTACAATTTTCTATTTATAATAGGTTGTATAGATATGTTATCTTGTCTACATCCAGTCTAGAATTTTTCCTACTTTTTATTGTGTGGATATTTAAGAAATAAAGAACTAATTTAGATACAATGGACATCTTTGGTTCATTAAACATGAACATCCATTTTAAGTGTCCAGTCCTTCTAGTATGGTAAACATAAACAGCCAAACAAAAAGTTGTAGTTGTACTCTTATTGAATCATTTTCGTTAATTCTTTACATATTAATGTAATATTTGTAAAATGATTGAGAGTTGAAATGCATGCAAGATACTCAATCTTGGGTTAGTAAGAGTAGAGATAAAGTTTATAATAGACGCACGTGATTTTCAGCCCCTTTTGATGCTTAAGGATAAGTATGATTCTCCCACTTCAGTGCTCTCCAAGGGGGAATGAGACCTTCTCCAAACCTGTTATTAAACTAAAACCTTGGGACATCATATATAAACTGTCTAATTAGTTATTTCAAATAATATATTCAAATATGTTATTTAGATAAACATTTAAAAAAATATTATTTTAAATGCAGTCCACCAGCTCACTGGCCAAATAAAATCTAGCACATGATAACATTGAAAAGGAAATTAAAAATGTTAAAGAAGGCAAGATTTACCAAACACAACATTCAGAACCCTGAAGTGCTCTGTGCATCCCTACATATCAACTCTGCTCTCCAAATACACTATCTTGACAAATACACTGACTTGTCTCTCTCATGTGGATGGGCTTTCACAGACATAAAAACAGACTTTTTTTGTATTGGATTACTCAGTGAAAAATGCATGTACTTCAAAAATTTAAAAGTATTTCAACTCATGGTTAAAAGATTTTTACAGTGGTGTTGTTCAAATTGTGGCTCTTTAAGTAGTAGTGATCAGTAAAAACAACTTTTATTTATGGTGATTAAAAAGGACTTTTGAGAAATTCTTCTTATCTTAAGGTTGTTGTTCCTCCAAATATTTCCTTTTTAATCATCATACCATGACAAGATTTCTCTATTGAGATTTTTACCTAAATATAATGAAAGGCCTTTGAATTATGTTTATTAAATGTTGGAGCTTTGTTTCACGAGTGCTCCTAATGAATGTGATGATCAAACCTCTATTAATAATGTGAATTCTCATTTTGTATATCTCTAATAAAAAGATAGCTCTAATGGCAAAACAACGGGAGCTAGATGTTTTAATTAGGCAGTGATATTCAATAAAATTTACGTTGATAGTAATGATATATTTGGACAATAATTTAAATTATAAATCTTTATTGAAGTATATTAAAACATTTTCAAGGACTATGGTCAATTATAAATGTAAAGGAAGTGTATTAATTTCACAGGACAACAGTTATAGCCATTTTAAACCAATAAATGTTTTGATAAAATTATTAACAATCCAAGCAGAATTATCATAAACTCAGTTCTATTTTTTGGAGCTTAATCAATAGACTACTGGTGTCCCTTGATAACTGAATCCCAATATGAACAATTGTAAGTTACTGGAGCCCGTAATGGGCTATTTAATTGGCATCTTTTGGTGACCCCCAAGTGATCTACGGGTTAAAGGCTGAAAATCCCTGCGGTTGTCAAAATCGTAACTTACAGCCCATCTAAGACTTTGATCTTTCAAGCCCACAAAAGTTACAATCGCTAAAATCGCAAATCGCTATTCAATTCCTACAATTCCACAAGCCTGCAAATTAAATCACAATACTGCACTCAAGCTTGCACATTTTTTATGTTTCATTTTTGTGTCATATCAATCCTCGGTATCAATGAGTTAATACATATCAGGCAACCCACATGGACTAAAACAGTATTGCCATTCATTTTTATTATTTTGTACTTTGCCAAATTGCGAGTCTGATCGCATATGGGACCTCTAAACGCTAATTGATTGACGTTTAGCCTCCATGTTTTAATGATGTTGTGATCACGGTCTAATTTACTATTGGCTGTTTCTAAATCGGTAGTTACGACCTTGCTTAATTGATCATGCTCCCTCTCTGAAATGCTACTTTTAATTGCATGGTTTACGGTTTCGGCTTTTGGCCTGTAACTTGCGGGCTTGTTCAATTGAATTGCTCATATCTGATAATAGTAGTACAATGTTATACTGTAATAATAATAAAATAATACCCCTGCACTGTAATAATAAGTTACAGAAGCTATTCTAATTCAAACAAACAGAACATAAAACAAACTGATACAAAAAGCCTTGGGAGCCTGTTCTTAAGTATGGTCATCTGTATCCCGGTGACTACCTGTATAACTAACTCCACTTAGAAATACAGTAATAACAACACAAAGCAGTTATTCTACACAGCATTATACTAACATCTCCTCACATATTAACACATTTACAAAATCCAGACATAGCAAATATTAGTTGCTTCTTACCGGTGCTGCCTAGCATAATAATGCACCATGGCCCCTATTTAATTCCAAGCCCGTAATTACCATCCTGTCTGTGGGTTAGAAATTTTCAATAGTTACAGAGGTATTTAAATGAACAAGCCCGCAATTACAGAGCCGGAGGCTAAAACGGTAAACCATTAACCTGTATGTATTATTTCAGGGTATGATCATGATCAACAACATAGTCAGAGGTGCTCATCAGAGAACGAACCAACCTTAATAGGTTAGTTCTATAGCCATGATAAGCTACTCTGAGAGCAACCTCTTTTAGCTCACTTGTGCCCTTCACAGGGAGAGATATCCTGTAGTATATCAGTCTGGTCCCACTCAAAAGAGTGACCCAGCCCCGAAATACCAATTCTACCCTGAACAGGAGAAACAGCAAACCCCAGACGCGTTTCGGCCTTTATGGGCCTCGTCAGTGAGGTGCAGCTGAACTCCCTAAGGCACAGTGAGCATGATCAATTAAGCAAGCCCGTAAGTTACAATTTAACTCCTTGATTTCTGGGATCAATATAACATGGAAATAAAACGTAATTGAACTGTTGTTCAATTAACGCTAATGCCTTTCATTGCTTTTCCGGTATTTTAAAGTACAGTAGTGTGATTTTATTTGCTTTTACAGTGTTACAACCCACTTGCAAGTCCTATCTAGCACTTGTATAATTTTTTGATACATTTGCCTTTTACGGGTTTGAAGGCAATTGGGGGCTTGTTGAATTGTTGTAATTGAATATGGATTGTGCGTCTTTAGCACTGTTAACATTGGTGGCCTTGAAACATATGCAGCCTTATTAATTAGCAATTCAGCCAATTGAATAGGGGTCTATATAAGCACATAGCATATTTTTTTACAGAAGTTTTTAGTTAGTGAAGACCTTGCTCTTGGATAGAAGTTCACTAACTAAAAACTTCTTTAAAAAAATATATGCTATGTGCTTAAATAGAGCCCTATTCAATTGGCCGAATCGCAGTTTAATAAGGCTGCAAATGAGGAGATAGGACGGAGCTACGTTTTTCACAACAGCAGTGCTTTTGAGCATGTAACTCGCAAGTCAATTGCGGGTAGCTAAAAGAAGCCAATTAAATAACAGTAACTTCTATCTAAAAGCAAGGTCTTCACTAACTAAAAACTTCTGTAAAAAATGTGTTGTGTGCTTTACTAGAGCCCTATTCAATTGGCCTAATCGCAATTTAATAAGGCTGTAAGTGTTTAGAAGTCTGATATGCGATCTTACTCGCAATCCAGCAATGTAAAAATCAATAAAAATGAATGAAGAAACAGTTCTAGTCCATGTGGTTGGCCTGATATGTATTAACTTCTTGATTCCTGGGATCAATATAACAATGGCTTGAGACTGTTGTGTAATTAATTAGAATGTCTTTCATTGATTTTTAAGTACATTAAGTGTGTTTTTATTTGCTGTTGCAGTGTTACAAACAAGTGTTTAACCCACTTGTGAGTCCTCTCTAGTACTTGTAAAAGTTTTTGCTACATTTGCCCTTTACAGGTTTGAAGGCAATTGCGGGCTTGTTGAATTATTGGAATTAAGGGCCCTATTAAATTCCAGCCTTGTAAATAAGAGGCTTCTACTTAAGCCCTACGTACTGCAAAGTTTCTCTAACTTACAATGCTATTAAATTAGCCCTGCTGCGAGCAACGTATGAGCTACGCAGCAGGGCCGTACGTATCTACACTGCGTAAATGTACATGAGGAGTGACAGCCTGCGAGATGATATCGCAGGCTCCCACTCCTCATCAATTGCTGCAGGGGTCCTAAAAGGGACCTCCGCGGCAGTCCCCCACATAAGCCCTGCCGTGGGGGTACTCCGAATACCCCCCCCCCGGCACCTAAAATTAACCCCCCCCTCAATGCGGGGGTCCCCGTCGGGACCCCCGAAGTGTCCTCACATGAACACCTTGCTGCAGGGGTCCATAGGAACCCCCGCAGCCCCCACACATTAACCCCTTGCAGCGGGGGTCCCCGATCTGCATAGATCAGGCCCCCCGCTGCATTTAAAACTTTTAAATTCCCCGCCGCGGCTCCTTAAAGGGGCCGCGGCACACTATTACCCAATCCCGGCCGCGGGACTTAAAATGAACTCCCCTCTATGCTGGGGGTCCCCATCGGGACCCCTGAAGTGTCCCCACATAAACCCATTGCAGGGGGGGCCCCGATCTGCATAGATCAGGCCCCCCGCTGCATTTCAAACTTTTAAATTCCCCGCCGCGGCTCCTTAAAGGGACCGCGGCACACTATTACCCAATCCCGGCCGCGGGACTTAAAATTAACCCCCCTCTATGCTGGGGGTCCCAATCGGGACCCCCGAAGTGTCCCCATATAAACCCCCTGCAGCGGGGGGCCCCGATCGGCACCGATCGTGACCCTGCTGCAATTCAATTTTAAATTTCCCGCCTCGCGGGTCCTTAAAGGACTGTAAAGGTCCTGAAAGGACTCGCACTAAAAATATTAACCCCAGGCAACTATAATTACCCCATTAACTCATGATGGTCAATCCAGACCACCATAAGGCCTAAATTAACCCATTAACTCATGATGGTCAATCCAGACCACCATAAGGCCTAAATTAACCCATTAACTCATGATGGTCAATCCAGACCACCATAAGGCCTAAATTAACCCATTAACTCATGATGGTCAATACAGACCACCATAAGGCTCTATTTAACCCCATCAGTCCCATAAGGGTATATTATTACCATTATGGGCCTGTTACAACCCAACATTAACCACATAAGTGCCATGATGGTCCTCAAGGACCATCATGACACTAACTACAAACACTACACTATAACCCCCAATAAACCATTTAATCTAAACTAACCCCCCTCTACACTAATCTATTAACACTTACACTACCTACCTACACTACCTACCCCCTAATAAACCTCCCCAACACTCTAATTACAAAAAACAAAAAACCTACAGTACAGAAAACAAAAAACCTACAGTACAAAAAACAAAAAAACCTACAGTACAGAAAAAAAAACAATTACAACCCCACCCCCACTACAGAAAACAAAAAAATACATTACAACCCCACCCCCCACTACAGAAAATAAAAAAATTACACACCTGAAAAGGAAAGACAGATAAACACAATACAATACATACATATAATACATTACATACCTTACATACAATACATGACATTACATATAATATATTACATATAATATATTACATATAATACATTACATACATTACATACAATACATGACATTACATATAATATATTACATATAATATATTACATATAATACATTACATACATTACATACAATACATGACATTACATACATTACATATAATATATTACATATAATATATTACATATAATATATTACATATAATACATTACATACATTACATACAATACATGACATTACATAAAATATATTACATATAATATATTACATATAATACATTACATACATTACATACAATACATGACATTACATATAATATATTAAATATAATATATTACATATAATATATTACATATAATACATTACATACATTACATACAATACATGACATTACATACATTACATATAATATATTGCATATAATATATTACATATAATATATTACATATAGTCCTAATCAAATACCCCCTATCTATCTAACATACAATCTATTTAATTTAAAATAAATCCTATTTATCTAATATACAAAAAATCCTAACTACATACACAGACCCTTATTCTAAAATAAAATAAAATAATTACAGTCCTAACTACATACACAGACCCTAATTCTAAGCTAAAATCAATAAATTAAGACCACTTACCTTTAAGATGTTGCTTCAGATCACTAACCTATGGGTCAAACAAAAAGAAAAATTAGTACAAAACATTAACATCAAATAAATAAACATTATATACATTCTACATATTCAACTCACCTTTACAGCATGTCCCGTCACTGTTTAGCTCTTCCGGCGCGGCCCTGTTAAAAAAAACAACACAATACATGAATACATTAATACAATATATAAACAATAAATAAAATACACAAATAAACATCTAAATATACATTTAACTTACCTCCCCGCGATGTCCCCGGCCTTCTCTCCTTCAGCCCCGGCTGGGCCGCGGAACCATCCACGCTCTAAAAAAAAAAAAGAAAAAAAACTAACGGAGGTCTGCACTGGCAGACCTCCCCGACGCTAATGAACCTCCCGGAGTCGTTTCCGGGAGGAAATTGGCATTGTCGGCTTGTGATTGGCTGAAAAAGCTGTCAGCCAATCAAAAGTCGTCAATGTAGGAGCCAATCAGGATGCGCAGATGTCTTCTACCAATCACTCCGTGGGGGTGTATCCCATAGTGATTGGCTGAAGGCATCTGAGCGTTGTGATTGGTTCCCAGAAAGATAGACAAGTGTTTTAGCCAATCAGGGTGGGATATTGGGGTGTATCCCATCCTGATTGGCTCACACATTGACGACTTTTGATTGGCTGAAATTGATAGACAGCTTTTTCAGCCAATCACAAGCCGCCAATGCCAATTTCCTCCCGGAAACGACTCCGGGAGGTTCATTAGCGTCGGGGAGGTCTGCCAGTGCAGACCTCCGTTAGTTTTTTTCTTTTTTTTTTTTAGAGCGCGGATGGTTCCGCGTCCCAGCCGGGGCTGAAGGAGAGAAGGCCGGGGACATCGCGGGGAGGTAAGTTAAATGTATATTTAGATGTTTATTTGTGTATTTTATTTATTGTTTATATATTGTATTCATGTATTCATGTATTGTGTTTTTTTTTTAACAGGGCCGCGCCAGAAGAGCTAAACAGTGACTGGACATGCTGTAAAGGTGAGTTGAATATTTAGAATGTATAGAATGTTTATTTATTTGATGTTAATGTTTTGTACTAATTTTTCTTTTTTGTTTGACCCATAGGTTAGTGATCTGAAGCAACATCTTAAAGGTAAGTGGTCTTAATTTATTGATTTTAGCTTAGAATTAGGGTCTGTGTATGTAGTTAGGACTGTAATTATTTTAGTTTAGTTTAGAATAAGGGTCTGTGTATGTAGTTAGGATTTTTTGTATATTAGATAGATAGGGGGATGTATTTGATATAGTTAGGATTTATTTTAAATTAAATAGATTGTATGTTAGATAGATAGGGGGTATTTGATTTGGACTATATGTAATATATTATATGTAATATATTATATGTAATATATTATATTTAATATATTATATGTAATGTCATGTATTGTATGTAATGTATTATATGTAATATATTATATGTAATATATTATATGTAATATATTATATGTAATGTCATGTATTGTATGTAATGTATGTAATGTATTATATGTAATATATTATATGTAATATATTATATGTAATGTCATGTATTGTATGTAATGTATGTAATGTATTATATGTATGTATTGTATTGTGTTTATCTGTCTTTCCTTTTCAGGTGTGTAATTTTTTTATTTTCTGTAGTGGGTGGTGGGGTTGTAATGTATTTTTTTGTATTCTGTAGTGGGGGGTGGGGTTGTAATTGTTTTTTTTTTCTGTACTGTAGTTTTTTTTGTTTTTTGTACTGTAGGTTTTTTGTTTTCTGTACTGTAGTTTTTTTTGTTTTCTGTACTGTAGGTTTTTTGTTTTCTGTGCTGTAGGTTTTTTGGTTTTTTGTAATTAGAGTGTTGGGGAGGTTTATTAGGGGGTAGGTAGTGTAGGTAGGTAGTGTAAGTGTTAATAGATTAGTGTAGATGGGAGTTAGTTTAGATTAAATGGTTTATTGGGGGTTATAGTGTAGTGTTTGTAGTTAGTGTCATGATGGTCCTTGAGGACCATCATGGCACTTATGTGGTTAATGTTGGGTTGTAACAGGCCCATAATGGTAATAATATACCCTTATGGGACTGATGGGGTTAAATAGAGCCTTATGGTGGTCTGTATTGACCACCATGAGTTAATGGGTTAATTTAGGCCTTATGGTGGTCTGTATTGACCACCATGAGTTAATGGGTTAAATAGAGCCTTATGGTGGTCTGTATTGACCATCATGAGTTAATGGGTTAATTTAGGCCTTAAGGTGGTCTGGATTGACCATCATGAGTTAATGGGTTAATTTAGGCCTTATGGTGGTCTGGATTGACCATCATGAGTTAATGGGTTAATTTAGGCCTTATGGTGGTCTGTATTGACCACCATGAGTTAATGGGTTAAATAGAGCCTTATTGTGGTCTGTATTGACCATCATGAGTTAATGGGTTAATTTAGGCCTTATGGTGGTCTGGATTGACCATCATGAGTTAATGGGTTAATTTAGGCCTTATGGTGGTCTGTATTGACCACCATGAGTTAATGGGTTAAATAGAGCCTTATGGTGGTCTGTATTGACCATCATGAGTTAATGGGTTAATTTAGGCCTTATGGTGGTCTGGATTGACCATCATGAATTAATGGGTTAATTTAGGCCTTATGGTGGTCTGGATTGACCATCATGAGTTAATGGGTTAATTTAGGCCTTATGGTGGTCTGGATTGACCATCATGAGTTAATGGGTTAATTTAGGCTTTATGGTGGTCTGGATTGACCATCATGAGTTAATGGGTTAATTTAGGCCTTATGGTGGTCTGGATTGACCATCATGAGTTAATGGGTTAATTTAGGCCTTATGGTGGTCTGTATTGACCATCATGAGTTAATGGGTTAATTTAGGCCTTATGGTGGTCTGGATTGACCATCATGAGTTAATGGGTTAATTTAGGCCTTATGGTGGTCTGGATTGACCATCATGAGTTAATGGGGTAATTATAGTTGCCTGGGGTTAATATTTTTAGTGCGAGTCCTTTCAGGACCTTTACGGTCCTTTGAGGACCCGCGAGGCGGGAAATTTAAAATTGAATTGCAGCAGGGTCACGATCGGTGCCGATCGGGGCCCCCCGCTGCAAGGGGTTTATATGGGGACACTTCGGGGGTCCCGATTGGGACCCCCAGCATAGAGGGGGGTTAATTTTAAGTGCCGCGGCCGGGATTGGGTAATAGTGTGCCGCGGTCCCTTTAAGGAGCCGCGGCGGGGAATTTAAAAGTTTGAAATGCAGCGGGGGGCCTGATCTATGCAGATCGGGCCCCCCCCTGCAATGGGTTTATGTGGGGACACTTCGGGGGTCCTGATGGGGACCCCCAGCATAGAGGGGGGTTAATTTTAAGTGCCGCGGCCGGGATTGGGTAATAGTGTGCCGCGGTCCCTTTAAGGAGCCGCGGCGGGGAATTTAAAAGTTTGAAATGCAGCGGGGGGCCTGATCTATGCAGATCGGGGCCCCCCCTGCAATGGGTTTATGTGGGGACACTTCGGGGGTCCCGATGGGGACCCCCAGCATAGAGGGGGGGTAATTTTAAGTGCCGCGGCCGGGATTGGGTAATAGTGTGCCGCGGTCCCTTTAAGGAGCCGCGGCGGGGAATTTAAAAGTTTTAAATGCAGCGGGGGGCCTGATCTATGCAGATCGGGGACCCCCGCTGCAAGGGGTTAATGTGGGGGTGCTGCAGGGGTCCTGATAGAGACCCCTGCAGCATGGGAATGTGTATAGGGTGCAGGGGGGAGCCTCACACTGCTGTCTCGGGCTGTTCCGAGGCAGCACGTAGAGGCTTTCGGATCCCTTGAGTGGACTTTTTGTCCACGTAGGGATTCTTACGATATGCGAGACTCGTGCATAGATTTATGGCTACGTAGCTCTCTTGGAGCCTATTCTCGGCCATTTTCTTGCAGTCATATCGTAAAGCAGGCTGCGAGAGATTCGGTTCTCGCAAACAGCAGGAAAACTGCCTTTTGCGAGCACCGAGAGAACTACGAGGGAGAATTTAATAGGGCCCTAAATTAGGAACTTGCATCTTTAGCACTGGTAGTAATTGTGGGCTTGAAACATCAAAGTAATAGGTAGGACTGAGTTACATTTTTGACAACTGCAGCGCTTTTGAGCCTGTAACTCGCAAACCAATTGACGGTAGCTAAAAGAAGCCAATTAAATAACAGTAACTTCTATCTAAAAGCAAGGTCTTCACTAACTAAAAACTTCTGTAAAAAATGTGTTGTGTGCTTTACTAGAGCCCTATTCAATTGGCCTAATCGCAATTTAATAAGGCTGTAAGTGTTTAGAAGTCTGATATGCGATCTTACTCGCAATCCAGCAATGTAAAAATCAATAAAAATTAATGAAGAAACAGTTCTAGTCCATGTGGTTGGCCTGATATGTATTAACTTCTTGATTCCTGGGATCAATATAACAATGGCTTGAGACTGTTGTGTAATTAATTAGAATGTCTTTCATTGATTTTTAAGTACATTAAGTGTGTTTTTATTTGCTGTTGCAGTGTTACAAACAAGTGTTTAACCCACTTGTGAGTCCACTCTAGTACTTGTAAAAGTTTTTGCTACATTTGCCCTTTACAGGTTTGAAGGCAATTGCGGGCTTGTTGAATTATTGGAATTAAATTAAGAACTTGCATCTTTAGCACTGGTAGTAATTGTGGGCTTGAAACATCAAAGTAATAGGTAGGACTGAGTTACATTTTTGACAACTGCAGTGCTTTTGAGCCTGTAACTCGCAAACCAATTGAGGGTAGCTAAAAGAAGCCAATTAAATAACAGTAACTTTTACAGGTTCCATTATGGGCTCCAGTAATTGCGATTTTGACAATTAAATAGGGGCATTTGTCTCTAGTTCTGAACTAATCCAGTACCTTGTGGACAAGGTTTAGCCATGAGGAGTGTACCTGTTCTGTTGGACTATGGGGAGGCCTGAGACGGCATTCATCGTTGTATCTGTGAATTCTCTCTCTCTTATGACATATGTAGTGGGTAGGCCTACAGGTATATGTGTGCTTCCACACCTGTGCAAAGTGCAACACTTCTGGCCGTGGCAGAGCTAGGGAATGGAGGCCCCCCGATTTTCCCTGGGTCAAAATATATTTATATTTTATAAATAATATACAACATATTATAATTTATTTATATATATATATATATATATATATATATATACATATAGTATATGCAATGTATATATATTATTTAGGTATATATATATATATATATATATATATATATATATATATATATATAGTTAAATAGGATATATGTGTGTTTGTGTGTGTGCATAAAATGTTTATAATCAAAAATTTTTTTATTGTAGGGCCCCCAGCCTACCCTCCATGTTCCCAGCCTATGCTCCATAGCCCCCCGGCCTATGCTCCATGGACCCAGCCTATGCTTCAAAACCCCCCGGCCTATGCTCCATGGACCCAGCCTATGCTTTATGGCCCCCAGCCTCTCCTCCATGCCCCCCGCCCATGCTCCATGACTCACCAGCCTATATTCTCTGGCCCCCGATCCTAATCTCCATGCCCCCAGCCTATCCTCCATGACCACCAGCCTATCCTCCATGACCCCTGAATGACATCACTTGTGTGCAACCTCATTCAGGAAGTCCCTGCCTCTGCAGAAAATGCAGGCTGGGGAGGCATGGAGGAAGACAAAGAAATTCCCTGATCAATGTAAGCAGTAAGAGGGGGTTGATGAGGCTGGGGCCCCTCCACACAAGGGCCTCGGTGCTTTGCATCACCTGTACCAGCGGTAGCTCCGCCACTGATTTCCGGCCACACTTCCTGGTGTTCTGCGCTATGTGTTATAACTATACTCTGTATAAACTGGAAGAGACATAGGGGAGGGTTAAAACATGACTGGTTTCCACACATCAATAAATTAACACACTAATTATTAAGATTCCTTACTTGAAGGCAAAATAAGTATATTCCTTATTGCTTAAAATCAAAGTGAGTTTAAGCCCTTTTGTTTTACATGATTAAGTTCTTCTATGATATCAAAGGTTGGCCCCTATTTAATTGTCAAAATCGCAAGTAATGGAGCCTGTAAAAGTTACTGATATGTAATTGGCTACATATTGATAACTCACAGGTTACAGGCTCAAAATCCCTGTTGTTGTGAAAAATGTAGCTCTGTCCTATCTCCTCCTTTGATGTTTTAAGCCTGCAAATGTTACCAGTGCTAAAAACACAAAATCCATATTTAATTGCAACAATACAACAAGCCCGCAGTTGCCTTCAAACCAGTATGTAAAACCGGCAAATGTATCAAAAAATTCTATGAGTGGGTTAAACACCTGTTGGTAACACTGTAAAAGCAAATAAACACACAATACTGTACTTTAAAATACTGGGAAAGTGATGGAAGACATTAGAATGAGTTGAACAATAGTCTCAAGCTCGTAAATCTGCTATAAAATTATATTTTTTTATGTTTTATATATGTGTACTATTGTTCCCAGGAATCAAGGAGTTAATACATGTCAGGCCACCCACATGGACTAGAGCAGATGATTTAATTAATTATTATGGATTTCTACATTTCTGGATTGTGAGTCCAATCGCAAATCGGACTACTAAACACTATTTAATTGTAGCCTAAACTCCATGGCCCTCATTCAATTGCGATTTGGCCAATTGAATAGGACTCTAAATAAGCACATAACATATTTTTTTTTAAAAAGGTTTTAGTTAGTGAAAACCTTGCTTTTTGATAGATGTTGACTAACTAAAAACTTATTTAAAAAAATATGTTATGTGCTTATTTAGACTACAGTAAAAAAAGTGTTGTTTGATTTCACTGCACACTATGGTTGCACTAGATATGAGTGTCACTGCGCACTGGCAAAAGTTGGAAGACTAGATGCAATAGGCCTCAAACACACGCTTTTAGGCAGGCTACTGATATTCAATCGATTACAGTAAAAAAAAAGGGTTGTTTGATTTCACTGCACACTACGGTTGCACTAGATATGAGTGTCACTGTGCACTGGCAAAAGTTGGCAGACTAGATGCAATAGGCCTCACACACACGCCTGTAGCCAGGCTACTGATATTCAATCGATTACAGTAAAAAAAGGGTTGTTTGATTTCACTGCACACTACGGTTGCACTAGATATGAGTGTCACTGCGCACTGGCAAAAGTTGGCAGACTAGATGCAATAGGCCTCACACACACGCCTGTAGGCAGGCTACTGATATTCAATCGATTACAGTAACAAAAAGGGTTGTTTGATTTCACTGCACACTATGGTTGCACTAGATATGAGTGTCACTGCGCACTGGCAAAAGTTGGAAGACTAGATGCAATAGGCCTTAAACACACGCTTTTAGGCAGGCTACTGATATTCAATCGATTACAGTAAAAAAAAAGGGTTGTTTGATTTCACTGCACACTACGGTTGCACTAGATATGAGTGTCACTGTGCACTGGCAAAAGTTGGCAGACTAGATGCAATAGGCCTCACACACACGCCTGTAGCCAGGCTACTGATATTCAATCGATTACAGTAAAAAAAGGGTTGTTTGATTTCACTGCACACTACGGTTGCACTAGATATGAGTGTCACTGCGCACTGGCAAAAGTTGGCAGACTAGATGCAATAGGCCTCACACACACGCCTGTAGGCAGGCTACTGATATTCAATCGATTACAGTAACAAAAAGGGTTGTTTGATTTCACTGCACACTATGGTTGCACTAGATATGAGTGTCACTGCGCACTGGCAAAAGTTGGCAGACTAGATGCAATAGGCCTCACACACACGCCTGTAGGCAGGCTACTGATATTCAATCGATTACAGTAAAAAAAGGGTTGTTTGATTTCACTGCACACTACGGTTGCACTAGATATGAGTGTCACTGCGCACTGGCAAAAGTTGGCAGACTAGATGCAATAGGCCTCACACACACGCCTGTAGACAGGCTACTGATATTCAATCGATTACAGTAAAAAAAAGGGTTGTTTGATTTCACTGCACACTACGGTTGCACTAGATATGAGTGTCACTGTGCACTGGCAAAAGTTGGCAGACTAGATGCAATAGGCCTCACACACACGCTAGCAGGCTGGCATATGCAATTAGATTACACAGAAAAAAGTAATAAGATAAAATAAAAAGGGCTTTTTGGGTTGCTGTCCTTGCAGCAGATATCAATGGAGTCCTTCAGGTGTGTAGTTAAAGCTAAATACACAGCCTGGCTATCTATTTACCTTTTAAATCAAGAGTAGGTAGAATATATCTCCTCTATCCACAAATGCAGCTACAGAATGATTCTAAAATGGAGGCTGTGATACAGATGGAAGGCTCTGGAAGGGACTGTGTATGCTGCTGATTGGTTGGAATGTGTCTGCTGACTGTAAGGTGCAGGGTCAAATTTTCCTCAATGATAAAGAATAGGGGGCGGACCGAAAAGCGCATATGTTCGCCGTTCATTGCGAACGCGAACATGCGAAAATCGCTGCGAATAGTCCTCCGGCGAACTGTTCGGGACTTCACTAGTGTCTGAACTGATGAGATACACAGAATAAAATATTACACTTACTAAGGAGACAACTGCATCATCTCACACTTCAAACGGTCACAACAATAGCAAATTAGCAAGGCTATGATGTTGTGTGCCAAGCCAACCAAGGACACCTATTCTGTCTGGGTCACATATAAATAAAAAAACTTATTACAGAGAAATAAAAAAACACTCAGTCCATGTATCAAGGTTAACAAAAGTATCAAAATGGTGGTTAGGTCTAAAAAATGGAGGATGATATATAGAACTAGCTACTTGCCTGTCAAAAATGACTGGAATAAAATGTTAAGGCTGGGAATGCGGTACCTTCAGCGCTCATTGCCTTCGGTCTCTCATTGCAAGCCTCTCCCCCTGTGTAGTTTATAGGCCTGGCGCTTGAGTGTTACTGTCTTGGGTTGTATTACTACTTTGGGTTAAGTTTTACTGCCTCGTGTTAAATGTTAGTGGCTTGGATTAAGTGTTACTGGCTTTCGGTAAGTGTTACTGCTTAGCGCTATTTTTTTCATCTTTCGCACTAGTTTTATGTCCTTGTGCCTCCTTTTTGTCATTTTGCATTTTTTCGGCAGCCATTTTTTTTCTGCAAACATGCATCCCTGGCTCTCCCACTGTGGTGTGTGTGTGTGTGTAAGCTAATTTGAAGCATATTTGTTCTTTTTTTATTGTTTTTTCAGTTTTGTGGTTCAGCCGTTAAAGTCGTAATTTTGCGATGCGCACAATGCATGTACGGGTTTTGGTCCTAAGTCGTACGGGTCGTAAGTCCTGCGTGCCTCATCTGCTCGCCTCGCTAAGTCCCGCATGCCTCAACTGCTTGCCTCACTTTGTGAGGCACGCAGTTCAATCAGCGCCTCTGGCGCTCATTGCAGCCTAAGTCCTGCGTGCCTCATCTGCTCGCCTTGCAAAGCGTTACCAACATCACAAACGTTACTCACACTGACAACTATATATGTAATGCCGTAAAGAATAGGAATGATGGTAAGCATATAAAATGGCAGATATTTCTCTTTTAACAGTGCTCGGCTAGGTTACAAAGAATTCTTATGTGCTTTTGGATGTAGGCCTCCCACCAGGCACTTGTAGTTCCTTAAGTGTCTGATAAATATTCTCAAAAGGAGTTTCTCTGCTCTTGCGAGAGGTTACGTTTACACGTAAGGATTTGTCTCACTGAAAACACTCGCAACATCAGGGCTAGCTATGTGGCTTCCTACGTGGAAAGTTCACTCACAAGATTTCTTATGGGAACCGTATAATTAAGTCCACTAAATGCATTATTTTAAAAATAAGAACATTCTCCTGCATTGTATTGTCAAATAAATCCATTGACCCTCAATTTCAGCCCTGGAATCTGATTAGTTTAAAAGCTGCAACACTCCCAAAAAAATGAAGCATTAGGTAAACTTGGTGTTTGCACAGTTTTCATAACACATGGGCGTTGGAGCATATATGCATGCCAAGACTTAAGTAAACTAGTTGAGCACATATGAACCGATGTCAGAAGACAAATGTGAGGGAAACCTTTAAAACAAATAAAAAGTCCAGTTGACAATGGGAGACAGTAAAAAAAAACTGTGGCATTCATCCATATGTTTACTGACTGCACATTTGCACTTAATGTTCTTCTGAGATGCCTTAAAGCTAAAAGGTGGCAATAAAGTAGACACAATATTTGGCACAGGTAAAATCATGAGATGTAAACGAGTCCCCGTAATGCCTTAGTGGAGATTATAATTATCAAATCTAGAATCTATTTCTTCTTCACAGAATTGCAGCTATTTGTATATCTCTGATGTATTGCCACAGGCAAGTTATAATTCAACTTTTAGTACATTGTGATTTCTAAAAAGTATTTTAAATATTAAGCAAATTCCTAGATTTATGTTAATTTCCTATCATCATGATTCAATCACCTTTTTTTATTGATGCATTAACCTAATAATCTATCAGATGCTACCATTTTCTATTTATAATAGGTTGTATAGATATGTTATCTTGTCTACATCCAGTCTAGAATTTTTCCTACTTTTTATTGTGTGGATATTTAAGAAATAAAGAACTAATTTAGATACAATGGACATCCATTTTAAGTGTCCAGTCCTTCTAGTATGGTAAACATAAACAGCCAAACAAAAAGTTGTAGTTGTACTCTTATTGAATCATTTTCGTTAATTCTTTACATATTAATGTAATATTTGTAAAATGATTGAGAGTTGAAATGCATGCAAGATACTCAATCTTGGGTTAGTAAGAGTAGAGATAAAGTTTATAATAGACGCACGTGATTTTCAGCCCCTTTTGATGCTTAAGGATAAGTATGATTCTCCCACTTCAGTGCTCTCCAAGGGGGGATGAGACCTTCTCCAAACCTGTTATTAAACTAAAACCTTGGGACATCACATATATAGTTGTGAGCGTACGAGTCGTTGCTCACGCTTGCGGGCTCGCGTAGCGAGCCCGCAAGAACTGCGTCCCTCGCGAAGCGAGGGACGCAGTTCGCCGCAAATGCGGGTCCTCGCGAAGCGAGGGCCCGCATTTGCGGTTGTCGAGGCTCAACGTCGGCTCACGCTTGCGGGCTCGCGTAGCGAGCCCGCAAGAACTGCGTCCCTCGCGAAGCGAGGGACGCAGTTCGCCGCAAATGCGGGTCCTCGCGAAGCGAGGGCCCGCATTTGCGGTTGTCGAGGCTCAACGTCGGCTGTGTTAACACACACATACACACACACGACTTTTGTAACAGAATAAACCCAACCGCCCAGCCAACAAAAACCCAAGTCGTTGCTCACGCTTGAAGAAACTGCGTCCCTCGCGAAGCGAGGGACGCAGTTCGCCGCAAATGCGGGTCCTCGCGAAGCGAGGGCCCGCATTTGCGGTTGTGGAGGCTCAACGTCGGCTGTGTTAACACACACATACACACACACGACTTTTTTAACAGAATAAACCCAACCGCCCAGCCAACAAAAAACAAACAACGTCCCCGCAAATGCGGATCCTCGCGAAGCGAGGGTCCGCATTTGCGGTGGTGGGAGCATCCCAACATCGGCTGTGTTAACACACACATACACACACACATAACTTCATAACAAAAAAAAAATCAAAGTCGCCTCACACCCGCTTACACCCAGACACACAGACGCAAGACTTAACAAAAAAACAGTAAAAAAGGCCCCTCACACGCTCTTAACACACATACGCACGATGAAGAAACAAATACACTGCGTCGTACACGTAAAAGCTAACTGCGTATATCGCAACAAAATACGGCCGCATCGGAAAAAATACGGCCGCGAAAGACCCATTCCAACCGCCGCGCATCAAAACATCACAAACACAAGAAATAAACACAACAAACACATAAAAACCTTACTTATAGCACGGGGGGGGCATCCGGCACCTCCAAAAGTTCATTTACACGTCCATTTAAGTGAAAACAAACAGTTTAAACGACCGAAAATCGGCTAAGCGAGAGAAAAAATGGCCGCCGAACAAAACGAAAACGAGGCTCCAGACGTAACTACACTACACTTACTCGCAATAATGAAACACATACTATGCGGAACGGATCACACTCATATTAAACACCATTTTAAACACTACTACGCACAAAATGGCGGATGGAACGCAAATTGTAAGCTGGAACGCAAATAGCGCATGCGTATTACGTTCTAACGGTCTAACTTTCCAGAATGTTCTACAAGTTTATAAATACTGTCTATTTGACAGAGAAAAATACATTTCTCCTCAGGTGATGAACAGAGTGACTTCTGAGATAACTGCTGCTAAAACTTTAGAAGATAATTCTTTCCTAATTTACTACTTTACATTGTGCAAATTACAACTGAGAGGTAAGCTATAATATATTACTTATTTTCAAGACAGGACATCAAAAAAAAAAATTAAAGAAGACAAAGAGGTTTATGTATACTGACAAGTGACACGCACATATATGCGTATAATGTATACTGACATGTGACACGCACATTTATGCGTATAATGTATACTGACAAGTGACACGCACATTTAGGCGTATAATGTATACTGACATGTGACACGCACATTTATGCGTATAATGTATACTGACAAGTGACACGCACATTTATGTGTATAATGTATAGTGACAAGTGACACGCACATTTATGTGTATAATGTATAGTGACAAGTGACACGCACATTTATGCGTATAATGTATACTGACAAGTGACACGCACATTTAGCCGTATAATGTATACTGACAAGTGACACGCACATTTATGTGTATAATGTATAGTGACATGTGACACGCACATTTAGGCGTATAATGTATACTGACATGTGACACGCACATTTATGCGTATAATGTATACTGACAAGTGACACGCACATTTATGTGTATAATGTATAGTGACAAGTGACACGCACATTTATGTGTATAATGTATAGTGACAAGTGACACGCACATTTATGCGTATAATGTATACTGACAAGTGACACGCACATTTAGCCGTATAATGTATACTGACAAGTGACACGCACATTTATGTGTATAATGTATAGTGACATGTGACATGCACATTTATGTGTATAATGTATAGTGACATGTGACACGCACATTTATGTGTATAATGTATACTGACATGTTACATGCACATTTATGTGTATAATGTATAGTGACAAGTGACACGCACATTTATGCGTATAATGTATAGTGACATGTTACATGCACATTTATGTGTATTGCCCCTGCAACAAACTAATTAAACAACTACATTTAAATTACATTACAAAAAAATAAGTCGGGACTATTAAAATACTATTAAAATATGAGTCATGTATACTGATATGTGACACGCACATATATGTGTATCATCTATAGTCACATGTCACACACATTTATGTATGTTGGCCAAAAATAAAAATAAGGTTAATTTAACAATTAAAATATGATTCATGTATACTGATATGTCACACGCACACAAAAAAATTACTTTCAACTATGGAAATGTGCTTCATGTATGTGACATATGTGTGTAGCACCCACCAAAAAATAATGTTAATTCAAATTAATTACAGAAGTATAATTCAATGAAATTAATTTACTGCAATTCAATAGATCACCTAAAACTCAATCTTTCTACTTTTTTAAATATTCAAACAGACTCTGCATCAACAGCGTCTTTCAACAATTTGCACCGTACACTGTGAAGCACAATCCCTTTTAAAGAACACCAACAAAGAACAAGAGGTAAGATACAAAAATACTTTAAATGCTGAAAAGGCCATGGTTTGTTAAATACAAATAAAAAATTCTATAATTCACTATTTCACTTTATTTTTCAAACAGACACTACAAGAAGACCGGCGGATTAAGATTGGCAGGAGGGGACCCTCTGTCATTCCACACTTCAATCAAGGTAAAGTATTTAAGTATAAAAAAGAACCGAACCATGAGCCTTATTCAATTGTGAGTTGGCTAATTGAATAGGGCTTTATATAAGCACATAATAGGGCCCTCATTCAATTGCAATTTGGCCAATTGAATAGGGGTCTAAATAAGCACATAACATATTTTTTTTAATGAAGTTTTTAGTTAGTGAACATCTATCCAAAAGCAAGGTTTTCACTAACTAAAAACTTCTTTAAAAAAAATATGCTATGTGCTTATTTAGAGTCCTATTCAATTGGACAAATCTCAATTGAATGAGGGCCCAGGTCTTCACTAACTAAAAACTTCTGTCAAAAAATATTTTATGTGCTTATATAGAGCCCTATTCAATTGGTCAAAACGCAATTGATTCAGGACCTAAATATGTTTAATGGCCGAGGGCCTCATTCAAATGTGATTGTTTAACAATGTATAACCATTAGAAAAAACACTACATAAGTATAACAAAAGTGGTGCCCATCAAACAGGATTTACATTTACATTCTTATTTTAATGTTTAACAACCTATAAGCCTTAGAAAGAAGCCTAAATAAGCATACCAACATTGGTGCCCACCAAACAGGATTGTATGAAAACTCACACAAACACATAACAAACTACATTTACATTCTTATTTTATGTTTAACAACCTATTAGCATTACAAAACTACATTAATAAGCATACCAACAGTGGTGCGCATCAAACAGGATTGTATGAAAACTCACACAAACACATAGCAAACTACATTTAGATTCTTATTTAATGTTTAACAACCTATAAGCCTTAGAAAGAAGCCTAAATAAGCATACCAACATTGGTGCCCACCAAACAGGATTGTATGAAAACTCACACAAACACATAGGCCCTCATTCAATTGCGATTTGGCCAATTGAATAGGGCTCTAAATAAGCACACAGCATATTTTTTTTTAATAAGTTTTTAGTTAGTGAAAACCTTGCTTTTGGATAGATGTTTACTAACTAAAAACTTAATAAAAAAAATTATATTATGTCCTTATTTTGACCCCTATTCAATTGGCCAAATTGCAATTGAATGAGGGCCATAGCAATCTACATTTACATTCTTATTTTATGTTTAACAACCTATAAGCTTTAGAAAGAAGCCTAAATAAGCATACCAACAGTGGTGCGCACCAAACAGGATTGTATGAAAACTCACACAAACACATAGCAAACTACATTTAGATTCTTATTTAATGTTTAACAACCTATAAGCCTTAGAAAGAAGCCTAAATAAGTATACCAACAGTGGTGCGCACCAAACAGGATTGTATGAAAACTCACACAAACACATAGCAAACTACATTTACATTCTTATTTTATGTTTAACAACCTATAAGCCTTAGAAAGAAGCCTAAATAAGCATACCAACAGTGGTGCGCACCAAACAGGATTGTATGAAAACTCACACAAACACATAGCAAACTACATTTAGATTCTTATTTAATGTTTAACAACCTATAAGCCTTAGAAAGAAGCCTAAATAAGTATACCAACAGTGGTGCGCACCAAACAGGATTGTATGAAAACTCACACAAACACATAGCAAACTACATTTACATTCTTATTTTATGTTTAACAACCTATAAGCCTTAGAAAGAAGCCTAAATAAGCATACCAACAGTGGTGCGCACCAAACAGGATTGTATGAAAACTCACACAAACACATAGCAAACTACATTTAGATTCTTATTTAATGTTTAACAACCTATAAGCCTTAGAAAGAAGCCTAAATAAGCATACCAACAGTGGTGCGCACCAAACAGGATTGTATGAAAACTCACACAAACACATAGCAAACTACATTTACATTCTTATTTAATGTTTAACAACCTATAAGCCTTAGAAAGAAGCCTAAATAAGCATACCAACAGTGGTGCGCACCAAACAGGATTGTATGAAAACTCACACAAACACATAGCAAACTACATTTAGATTCTTATTTAATGTTTAACAACCTATAAGCCTTACAAAGAAGCCTAAATAAGCATACCAACAGTGGTGCGCACCAAACAGGATTGTATGAAAACTCACACAAACACATAGCAAACTACATTTACATTCTTATTTTATGTTTAACAACCTATAAGCCTTAGAAAGAAGCCTAAATAAGCATACCAACAGTGGTGCGCACCAAACAGGATTGTATGAAAACTCACACAAACACATACCAAAGTACATTTAGATACTTATTTTATGTTTAACAATCTATAAGCCTTAGAAAAAGGCCTAAATAAGCATACCAAAAGTGGTGGACACCAAACGGGATTGTAGAAAAACAAAAAAATTATGTCATTTTTTACTTCATACAAATACATTAAAATAATATTACATTTTCATTTTTATTTTATATCAGATACTGCGTCAAGAACATCGGACCAGGAGTTTCAACTGAGGACCACACCAGCGGACGAGGACTTTCAACAGAGGACCAGACCATTGGACGAGGACTTTCAACAGAGGACTACACCATCGGACGAGGACTTTCAACAGAGGACCAGACGATTGGACGAGGACTTTCAACACAGGACCAGACCATCAGACGAAGGCTTTCAACACAGGACCAACAAAGATTCTGCTTCAAATCAAACTTCAACCAAGGTACAGTATAACAAGTAAAAAAAGAGAAAAATTAATTAATATTCTTCTTTAATGTTTAACCACCTATAAGCCTTAGAAAATAGCCTACAGAAGCATACCAAAATTGTGGCGCACCAAAAAGGATTGTAGAAAAACACAGAAATAATGCCATTTTTTCATTCATACAAAGACATTCAAATAACATAACATTTTCATTTTTATTTTATAACAGATACTGCGTCAAGAACATCGGAACAGGAGTTGGAACTGAGGACCACACCAGAGGACGAGGACTTTCAACAGAGGACTACACCATCGGACGAGGACTTTCAACACAGGACCAGACCATCGGACGAAGGCTTTCAACACAGGACCAACAAAGAATTTTGCTTGAAATCAAACTTCAACCAAGGTACAGTATAAAAAGTAATATCTATCATCTATCTCTTATTTGTCTTTTAGGGCCAATAATCTTTAACAATAAAAACAAACTTCAATGTAAACTTAAAAAATAAATTGGCATAGTCCAAAAAAGTCTAAAAACACAGAATCTATACAATTTGTCATTGTAACATTCCAGTCCTAAACCCTAATTTAATTGCCATTTGACAAATTGAATAGTGCTGTAAATAAGTAAATAACACCTTTTTTAAATACCTTTTTAGTTACTGAAACACTTGCTTTTGGATACATGTTTAATAAATAAAAATGTCTTTAAATAATTATCTCATGCCCTTATTTAGACTTTTATTCAATTGAACGCATTGAAATTGATTAACTATAAAATGTTAACACACTATTGATAACTATATGTCATGAAAAACAACTTAACATCTCAAAATAAACTAATGGTACATTATTTTCTTTTTACAGATTAACATGGCTGATAATGAGAGTAAACAAGAAAAGAAAAGACGCCAAGCTAGAGAACGACGACAGAGAGCAGACAGCCAGCAGACACCGGAGAAGAAGGAAATTCGACGAGAAAAAGAACGCAAAAGAATTGCAAGCAAAAGACTGTCACTTGCAGAAATTAAAGATATGTCAAAAAAAACTACAAAGAAAATAAAGCATTTACAACCTGTTGCTCAAACATCAGATGACATTTTGCCAGAAAAAAGACAAGAGATACCAAAAAAAGCAACAAAGAAAACAAAGCATTTAGAACCGTTTCATGAAACATTAGATGACATTTTACCTCAAACAATACAACATATACCAAGAAAAGCAACGAAAAAAACAAAACATTTAGAACCTGTTGTTGAAACATTATATGACATTTCACCTGATGAATATGAAAGGCAAAATCCTATATGCTTTGCAAATTGTCCTCTACTCAAGTCTTTAGCAGTAGAGGTTCATAGTTGTGGGGACATGACTACTCAATGTCAGTTTTGTGAGGCTTATTATTTTAAACAGGAGAGACCCAGAGATGGACAATTTATTAGTTGTTGTCAAAAAGGCAAGTTCAAACTTCCAGAAAGGAAAGAATTTCCTATTTATTTACAAAATATTATGACTGAACCTACTTTTCCAAACTACAAAAATTTTAAGACAAACATAAGATCCTACAATAGTGCCATATCCTTTGCATCCATGGGGGCAACATTAGCTGCTAATGTACCAGGACATGGTCCTTACTGTTTTAAAGTCCAAGGACAAATTTATCATCGCACTTCCCATTTACATCCAGAGGAAGGAAATAAAAGAAAATTCGCTCAACTATATGTCCTAGATACAATGGAAGCTGTTGACCAACGTATGCAGATGGAAGAAAATAAAAAATGCTTACCCACTGTTTTCATAGAGCTAAATAACATTATGGACAACAATCCCTACAGTAAAGCTTATAAAAAATTGGCAGAAGTAGAAAATGAACAACTACTTCATTCACAAACACATCAATTACCAATGCCGAAGGTTAATATGGTGCTTAAAAGAGACAGACATACTGATAAACGTCGTTATAACTTGCCAACAACAAATGAGGTTGCAATGGTGTTTCACAATGATGAAGGAGAACCACCATTTCAAAGAGACATACGAATATATCCTAGAAATGAGGACCAACCGTTTATTAATATGAGTATCTTAAGTCCAAATTTAGATCCAATGACATATCCCATCTTTTTCCCACACGGAGAAGCAGGTTGGCAACCAAAATTAACTCTTCCCAGCTACCCAAATGCTAAAGCCAGAATCCGAAATAATGTTTCTATGCTTGAATTTAAAGTAGCTCAAATTGCCATTCGCAATGTATTTAATCCAATTTTATGTGGTGGGAAACTAACACAACAATGGATTATTGATTCATATTTGCAAGTTGAGGCAAATAATTTAAACTTTATCAAATATCAACAAGATAAACTCCGTGTAGAACAATATTCTGGACTCATGGACTATGTTGCTGACGTGGCTACAAGCAGAGACATGACAGCTGGCAAAGCCATCATTTTACCATCTTCCTTTCAAGGATCTCCTCGGAATATGAGAGAAAGATACAATGATGCTATGGCTATTGTGACAAAATTTGGCAAACCCGATTTATTTGTGACATTTACATGTAATCCACAATGGCCAGAAATTACACTAAATCTACTTCTTGGACAAACTGCTTCAGATCGACCAGATTTAGTAGCCAGAGTTTTTAAGATTAAATTAAATGAATTAATACGTGACTTCACTATAAATCAGTTATTTGGCAAATGTCTTGCTTATGTATATACCATTGAATTTCAAAAAAGAGGCCTTCCACATGCACATCTTCTAATAATACTTCAAGAAAAAGATAAATTAGATACTTCAGACAAAGTGGATGCAGTCATTGTTGCTGAACTACCAGATCCAGAACTATATGGTAGACTATATGAGATTGTTACTCATCGCATGATTCATGGACCCTGTGGTGACCTTAATCCACAATCACCATGTATGGAAAATAATAAATGTTCCAAAGAATTTCCCAAAGATTATAGAGACAAAACCTATGCCAATTGTGATGGATATCCACTTTATAAAAGAAGAGAAGGAGATAGTGCCATTATTCGTGGGAAAAAAGTGGACAATAGATATGTAGTACCCTACAATCCACATTTACTCATGAAGTACAACGCCCACATCAACGTAGAAGCCTGCACTTCCATCAAATCCATTAAATATGTCTACAAATATATTTACAAAGGTTACGATGCAGCTACTGTAGTCGTCAAAAGTGCAGACAACCCTGAAAGTAGTGAGTTAGTACATGATGAACTTGCATCTCATGTAGATGCTCGCTATGTCAGTGCGCCAGAAGCTATGTGGCGGCTTTTAAAATTTGAAATGCATGATAGATCACATGCAGTATATAGGTTAGCAGTACATTTGCCACAACGACATTTAGTCTATTTCCATGCTGGAAATGAAATGAATGCATTGGCCCAAAGTGAAGATCGTCACACTACACTAACTGCATGGTTTGCATTAAATTCCACTGATGCTCAAGCAACACAATACTTATATATTGAAATTCCATATCACTATGTTTTTGTGAATGGATTATGGAGACCAAGAAAAACCAGAGGCAATAAAATTATTCCAAGAATTTACACAGTCAGTCCAAGAGATGTTGAACGTTTTTGCTTACGGATATTACTTTTAAATGTTCCTGGAGCACAAAGTTTTGAACAATTAAGAACTGTTAATGACATTGTATATGAATCCTTCCATTTAGCTGCAAGACATAGAAACTTACTCGCTGATGATACAGAGTGGGAAAGATGCTTAGAAGAAGCAGCACAATGTCAAATGCCACGACAGATGAGAGAACAATTTGCTTTTATTTGTATCTTCTCAAATGCTCCAAATGCATTAGCTTTGTGGGAGACTTTTAAAAGTAATATGGCTGAAGACTTTATGCGACGATACAATGAACCCATTGCACACTTAAAAGCGTTAATGGAAATCCAAGAAGTCTTTTTAACTCATGGATTAAGTTGTGCAAGTTTTAATTTGCCTGATCCAGGTCTTATAGATGACATTAACTTTGAAGACTATGACATTCAACTACAAGCAGAAAGAACAGAAGAAAGACTTGCAACTTTAAATACACTACAATTGCAAGCATTTCATGCCATTAAAAATGCTATAGATGATGACATGGTGACAGAGCGTTATTTCTATCTTGATGGACCTGGCGGATCAGGAAAAACATATTTGTACAATTTATTAATGAGTTCAGTACGAGCACAAGGAAAAATAGCAATGGCGTTTGCCACTACTGGAATTGCTGCACTTTTATTAGAAGGTGGAAGAACTGTTCATAGTGGATTTAAACTGCCAGTGCCTATTTTAGAAAATTCTGTGTCAGATATTCGCATGACATCCTTACAAGCAAAGAAATTGAAGAAATGTAAATTAATTATAATAGATGAGGCCACAATGATGTCATGCTATGCCCTCCAATGTATTGACCGTTTGCTTCGTGAAGTCATGGATAATATTTTTCCATTTGGTGGAAAGGTAATGTTGTTGGGTGGCGATTTTAGACAAACATTACCTGTTGTTGTACATGGAAATCGAACTGACATTATCGAAACATGTATAAAGTCAAGTACAGTATGGAAACATTTTACCCATCTTCAACTGCAACAAAATATGAGATCAGAAGGCCAAACTGATTTCAATGATTGGCTTATTAAAATTGGAGAAGGCAGAACAGAAAAAATACTAAATTTACCTGACGACACTGTAGAGATCCCACCTCATATGATTTGTCAACAAGATATTATATCGGCTATATTTGAAGGGAGCATAAATAACGAAGAATATTCCGAGCTTGCCAACCAAGTCATACTGACGTGTAAAAATAAAGATGCATTAATCCTCAATAATAAAATCTTAAAAAAAATTTATGCACCACAAAGAAATTATCACAGTGCTGATTCTGTACTTGCTGATGACAATGAAAGTCAGGCTAACTTTTCCACTGAATTCATAAACTCTTTAACTCCTTCTGGAATGCCACCACATATTTTGCAGCTAAAGAAAGGTGCAATTATCATGTTACTGCGAAATATGAATCCCAAAAAAGGCCTATGCAATGGCACAAGATTAATTGTTCAACAATTAAAGGACCATTTTATAGATGCTGAAATTTTAACTGGGACCCATAGAGGAGAGAGAGTTTTCATACCAAGAATAGATTTAGCACCAAGTGAAAGTAGTCTCCCTTTTATACTTCAAAGAAGACAATTTCCCATTATTATGGCATTTGCCATGACCATTAATAAATCACAAGGTCAAACTTTCAAATCTGTGGGTATTTTCTTGGAAGAACCAGTTTTTGCACATGGTCAATTGTACGTTGCGTTGTCAAGGTGCAAAAATCCACAGGCAATTAAAGTTTACATTGAAAACAATGAAAGTCAAGGTGATTTATTAGAAGATGGACGTATTTTTACTAAAAACATTGTCTACTATGAAGTACTATAACTTTGAAGGATACTAATTAAAGGTGCCAAGATTTTTTAAAAGCATTGCAAAATACATAACAATTGGTTGTTTAATTCAGTCATAATTAATGGAAGTCATGTTTATGAATGATTCGCCTCACAAAATACTTGCCTTGCATTGTTAGTAAAAATTATGCTAAAATGTTAAGTCACTATGTTAATGTTTCTAATGTTAAAAGTTTAAAAAATATATTTTGAAGTTATTTCATTCAACATATTACAAAGTGGATGTTAAGAGGTCAAGCACCTTTTAAGTCACAATGTAAATATTGTCTGTTATCTTAAGATTACTACCTACATTAATGTTTATCGCCAATTTATGTGCTCAGTAATAAATTAGTTTAATTACGTACGTTTTAAGAAGAGTTTGACTGTATGCCTTCCTCTACATTCAATGTATATTCAAGTTAACAATTATTGTGATAGAAATTGCATGTTAATACTGATTAATTTAAAGGTCAATTGTTTTTACATTCAAATGTTAATACTTTTAATAAAAAATTAGGTTACAAAATGTATTCACTATGTTCCTGTTTATAATGTTCAAAATTATACCAATGTTTTGTCAACTTCTAAACTTACATAAAAAATAAAGTTCAAGTTTCAAAATATATACTTTGAAGGTTATTGCTTACATATATTTTAAAATTCATGTTAAAATTCGCAACGTTTCAAGAAGGCTTTTTACTTTTTGCTTTCCTATTCATTCAATGTATATTAAAGTTAACAATTCTTCAGATACAAATTACATTTTAAAAAAACATTACATCAACATTTTACAAAAATACACGTTCATATTAAAATACTTACAAGTGTCAAAAATATATGTTAATAACTAAACAACTTGACAAACATATACATCACATTGCCGTCATTTTTTGACGGGCAAGTCGCTAGTCATATATAAACTGTATAATTAGTTATTTCAAATAATATATTCAAATATGTTATTTAGATAAACATTTAAAAAAATATTATTTTAAATGCAGTCCACCAGCTCACTGGCCAGATAAAATCTAGCACATGATAACATTGAAAAGGAAATTAAAAATGTTAAAGAAGGCAAGATTTACCAAACACAACATTCAGAACCCTGAAGTGCTCTGTGCATCCCTACATATCAACTCTGCTCTCCAAATACACTATCTTGACAAATACACTGACTTGTCTCTCTCATGTGGATGGGCTTTCACAGACATAAAAACTGACTTTTTTTGTATTGGATTACTCAGTGAAAAATGCATGTACTTCAAAAATTTTAAAGTATTTCAACTTATGGTTAAAAGATTTTTACAGTGGTGTTGTTCAAATTGTGGCTCTTTAAGTAGTAGTGATCAGTAAAAACAACTTTTATTTATGGTGATTAAAAAGGACTTTTGAGAAATTCTTCTTATCTTAAGGTTGTTGTTCCTCCAAATATTTCCTTTTTAATCATCATACCATGACAAGATTTCTCTATTGAGATTTTTACCTAAATATAATGAAAGGCCTTTGAATTATGTTTATTAAATGTTGGAGCTTTGTTTCCCGAGTGCTCCTAATGAATGTGATGATCAAACCTCTATTAATAATGTGAATTCTCATTTTGTATATCTGTAATAAAAAGATAGCTCTAATGGCAAAACAACGGGAGCTAGATGTTTTAATTAGGCAGTGATATTCAATAAAATTTACGTTGATAGTAATGATATATTTGGACAATAATTTAAATTATAAATCTTTATTGAAGTATATTAAAACATTTTCAAGGACTATGGTCAATTATAAATGTAAAGGAAGTGTATTAATTTCACAGGACAACAGTTATAGCCATTTTAAACCAATAAATGTTTTGATAAAATTATTAACAATCCAAGCAGAATTATCATAAACTCAGTTCTATTTTTTGGAGCTTAATCAATAGACTACTGGTGTCCCTTGATGACTGAATCCCAATATGAACAATTGTAAGTTACTGGAGCCCGTAATGGGCTATTTAATTGGCATCTTTTGGTGACCCCCAAGTGATCTACGGGTTAAAGGCTGAAAATCCCTGCGGTTGTCAAAATCGTAACTTACAGCCCATCTAAGACTTTGATCTTTCAAGCCCACAAAAGTTACAATCGCTAAATTCGCAAATCGCTATTCAATTGCTACAATTCCTCAAGCCTGCAAATTAAATCACAATACTGCACTCAAGCTTGCACATTTTTTATGTTTCATTTTTGTGTCATATCAATCCTCGGTATCAATGAGTTAATACATATCAGGCAACCCACATGGACTAAAACAGTATTGCCATTCATTTTTATTATTTTGTACTTTGCCAAATTGCGAGTCTGATCGCATATGGGACCTCTAAACGCTAATTGATTGACGTTTAGCCTCCATGTTTTAATGATGTTGTGATCACGGTCTAATTTACTATTGGCTGTTTCTAAATCGGTAGTTACGACCTTGCTTAATTGATCATGCTCCCTCTCTGAAATGCTACTTTTAATTGCATGGTTTACGGTTTCGGCTTTTGGCCTTTAACTTGCGGGCTTGTTCAATTGAATTGCTCATATCTGATAATAGTAATACAATGTAATACTGTAATAATAATAAAATAATACCCCTGCACTGTAATAATAAGTTACAGAAGCTATTCTAATTCAAACAAACAGAACAAAAAAAAAAACTGATACAAAAAGCCTTGGGAGCCTGTTCTTAAGTATGGTCATCTGTATCCCGGTGACTACCTGTATAACTAACTCCACTTAGAAACACAGTAATAACAACACACATCAGTTATTCTACACAGCATTATACTAACATCTCCTCACATATTAACACATTTACAAAATCCAGACATAGCAAATATTAGTTGCTTCTTACCGGTGCTGCCTATAATAATGCATTTAATTCCAAGCCCGTAATTACCATCCTGTCTGTGGGTTAGAAATTTGCAATAGTTACAGAGGTATTTAAATGAACAAGCCCGCAATTACAGAGCCGGAGGCTAAAACCGTAAACCATGAACCTGTATGTATTATTTCAGGGTATGATCATGATCAACAACAAAGTCAGAGGTGCTCATCAGAGAACGAACCAACCTTAATAGGTTAGTTCTATAGCCATGATAAGCTACTCTGAGAGCAACCTCTTTTAGCTCACTTGTGCCCTTCACAGGGAGAGATATCCTGTAGTATATCAGTCTGGTCCCACTCAAAAGAGTGACCCAGCCCGAAATACCAGGCAATTCTACCCTGAGCAGGAGAAACAGCAAACCCCAGACGCGTTTCGGCCTTTATGGGCCTCGTCAGTGAGGTGCAGCTGAACTCCCTAAGGCACAGTGAGCATGATCAATTAAGCAAGCCCGTAAGTTACAATTTAACTCCTTGATTTCTGGGATCAATATAACATGGAAATAAAACGTAATTGAACTGTTGTTCAATTAACGCTAATGCCTTTCATTGCTTTTCCGGTATTTTAAAGTACAGTAGTGTGATTTTATTTGCTTTTACAGTGTTACAACCCACTTGCAAGTCCTATCTAGCACTTGTATAATTTTTTGATACATTTGCCTTTTACGGGTTTGAAGGCAATTGGGGGCTTGTTGAATTGTTGTAATTGAATATGGATTGTGCGTCTTTAGCACTGTTAACATTGGTGGCCTTGAAACATATGCAGCCTTATTAATTAGCAATTCAGCCAATTGAATAGGGGTCTATATAAGCACTTAGCATATTTTTTTACAGAAGTTTTTAGTTAGTGAAGACCTTGCTCTTGGATAGAAGTTCACTAACTAAAAACTTCTTTAAAAAAATATATGCTATGTGCTTAAATAGAGCCCTATTCAATTGGCCGAATCGCAGTTTAATAAGGCTGCAAATGAGGAGATAGGACAGAGCTACGTTTTTCACAACAGCAGTGCTTTTGAGCATGTAACTCGCAAGTCAATTGCGGGTAGCTAAAAGAAGCCAATTAAATAACAGTAACTTCTATCTAAAAGCAAGGTCTTCACTAACTAAAAACTTCTGTAAAAAATGTGTTGTGTGCTTTACTAGAGCCCTATTCAATTGGCCTAATCGCAATTTAATAAGGCTGTAAGTGTTTAGAAGTCTGATATGCGATCTTACTCGCAATCCAGCAATGTAAAAATCAATAAAAATGAATGAAGAAACAGTTCTAGTCCATGTGGTTGGCCTGATATGTATTAACTTCTTAATTCCTGGGATCAATATAACAATGGCTTGAGACTGTTGTGTAATTAATTAGAATGTCTTTCATTGATTTTTAAGTACATTAAGTGTGTTTTTATTTGCTGTTGCAGTGTTACAAACAAGTGTTTAACCCACTTGTGAGTCCTCTCTAGTACTTGTAAAAGTTTTTGCTACATTTGCCCTTTACAGGTTTGAAGGCAATTGCGGGCTTGTTGAATTATTGGAATTAAGGGCCCTATTAAATTCCAGCCTCGTAAATAAGAGGCTTCTACTTAAGCCCTACGTACTGCAAAGTTTCTCTAACTTACAATGCTATTAAATTAGCCCTGCTGCGAGCAACGTATGAGCTACGCAGCAGGGCCGTACGTATCTACACTGCGTAAATGTACATGAGGAGTGACAGCCTGCGAGATGATATCGCAGGCTCCCACTCCTCATCAATTGCTGCGGGGGTCCTAAAAGGGACCTCCGCGGCAGTCCCCCACATAAGCCCTGCCGTGGGGGTACTCTGAATACCCCCCCCCCGGCACCTAAAATTAACCCCCCCTCAATGTGGGGGTCCCCGTCGGGACCCCCGAAGTGTCCTCACATGAACACCTTGCTGCAGGGGTCCATAGGAACCCCCGCAGCCCCCACACATTAACCCCTTGCAGCGGGGGTCCCCGATCTGCATAGATCAGGCCCTCCGCTGCATTTAAAACTTTTAAATTCCCTGCCGCGGCTCCTTAAAGGGACCGCGGCACACTATTACCCAATCCCGGCCGCGGGACTTAAAATGAACCCCCCTCTATGCTGGGGGTCCCCATCGGGACCCCCGAAGTGTCCCCACATAAACCCATTGCAGGGGGGGGCCCCGATCTGCATAGATCAGGCCCCCCGCTGCATTTCAAACTTTTAAATTCCCCGCCGCGGCTCCTTAAAGGGACCGCGGCACACTATTACCCAATCCCGGCCGCGGGACTTAAAATTAACCCCCCTCTATGCTGGGGGTCCCCATCGGGACCCCCGAAGTGTCCCCATATAAACCCCCTGCAGCGGGGGGCCCCGATCGGCACCGATCGTGACCCTGCTGCAATTCAATTTTAAATTTCCCGCCTCGCGGGTCCTCAAAGGACCGTAAAGGTCCTGAAAGGACTCGCACTAAAAATATTAACCCCAGGCAACTATAATTACCCCATTAACTCATGATGGTCAATCCAGACCACCATAAGGCCTAAATTAACCCATTAACTCATGATGGTCAATCCAGACCACCATAAGGCCTAAATTAACCCATTAACTCATGATGGTCAATCCAGACCACCATAAGGCCTAAATTAACCCATTAACTCATGATGGTCAATACAGACTGTAACGGAGCCCATTACTGTTTTACCCTGTGTTATGGTTATTTAATTATTATGGTTAAAATATGATCACATTGCTATGCTGTCGATATGTTGGTTTGTGCTCTGCAGGATGTTGGCTCAGACCATTGCAGACACCTAGCATAATACATAATCCTATTAGGGTCTCCTAGAGGCAGGAAAGCCCTATTGTGTAAAGTGTTCACATTGTGAAAGATGGAACAAAGAGAAGCATTATCTTATCAATGTCTGTTATTGAATCAAAGTAGCCGGCTAGTCCCTGGGAGGTGTGACCACACCTATTGTCTCTATTGTGTGGCCAAATATGGGCATGTGTATTACCTGTGGAAAGAGATGTATATATATTTCTGCATATAACAAAATAAAGTCAGTATTCTTTGACTCCCAAGAAAGTGTCGTCCAATATGGGTGGTCTGGGCTTCTGAGACTGCGCAGTGCTTCTATATGGATATTTAATGCTGAACCTGACTTTCCCTCTGGAACTCTTGGATGGGATTATACCAACTTCCCTTTTACACAGCAGCTTGCCAGGGAAAAGGACGTCTCCAACGGCTGGTACCCTCTCACTACCGGGGTAGCCGTTACATTGGTTGGCAGCGGTGGGATGGTCCTTTTCATCCCCAACGCAAGTGCTGAATGGAATCCCAGTACGCTAAACTGAAAAGACCCACACTAAAGGATCTCTTGGAAACCAGAGGAAGGAGTGCCAACAACTGACCACGGAGAGAGCTGATAGCTGACCTACTGGAGCTGGACGAGATGGATCGATCCATGGAGGTCGTGGACCAACCTACCCCTGTCAGCGAGGAGGAGGAAATTACAAACCTGGTTCAGCGCAGATTATCCATGTACCCAGCAACATCCGTGGAGCTAATAGATCAGCTGTTCCGGGAAGCGAGAACGGAGATACAAAATAGGAGGGGGCACGAACTTGAACTGGCAAGAGCTAGACAACCCCTGGCACATACAGTTCATACTTCCCCACCCGCTGCTACAGGGCAGAAAATACCCTTCACTGCCTTCAAAGCGTTTGTGGAAAGTGAGGAAGAAATTGATGGATATTTGGCTGACTTCGAGAGGCAGTGCTCACTACACCAAATACCACCAGACCAATGGGTCACTATTTTGGCTGGAAAGCTATCAGGAAAAGCAAATTAGGCTTTTCGGGCGCTTACTGAGGAAGATATTGCGCAGTATCGCCGGGTGAAGGCTGCACTGCTCACCAGATATGCCGTCACTCCGGAAACATATCGCCGTCGCTTCAGGGAGTCTAAAAAGAAGGTTGCAGACTCCCACATGGAATGGGCCAGCAATATACAAAGGGTGGCATCACATTGGGTGCGAGGGTGCAATGCCAACACAGGAGAGGAAGTACTACAGCTATTCCTGATGGAACATTTCTTCCAAGATCTGGCGGCAGACATACAGGATTGGGTGAGAGATCGTCGCCCTGCTAACTTAACCGAGGCAGCACGGCTAGCGGACGAATACGCAGAGTCCAGAAAGGTGAGCCAAGGGTCCACATGACCAACGTCTAGAGCAGAGCCACGCACTTCAGTACCCGCTGCACGCACAGAATTTCCGGCCCCAGTACCCCCAGGACCGCGACGGCCTCAGGGGTCTAACCACCAACCCCGGGATTCTTACAAAATGACGTGCCATCGCTGCAGCAACACAGGGCATATTGCCCGTTATTGCTCTTTGAGATCAGCCAATAACAAATGGAGGCGCACAACACCCCACACAGAGACCCCGCCATCACGTCCCTCTGCTGCTCACTGCCTGAAAATCGAAGGGAGCCCTGAGGAGTGTTTGGGAATCTTGTATGAGGCCAACCCCGTACAGGCTGCCTCCCCGGATAACCGCCAGCATCACCGCCAAGAGGTGCGTGTGAATGGACAGATAGCACAAGGCTTAAGAGACACTGGCGCTACCATCACTTTGGTGCAGAAACATCTCGTGAAACCAGAACATGTATCTAATCGTACCGTTGCTGTTCGTGTCGCAGGGGGGGCTGTTTTTCGCTTACGCACCGCCCGGGTACACTTGGATTGGGGAGTCGGGTCGGGAAAGACCACAGTAGGCATCATGGATAATTTACCTGCTGAGGTTGTGCTGGGCAATGATATTGGCCCTCTAGCCTCAGCCTTTTTACCCACGACTGCTGCTGCTTGTCCAGTGACCACCCGCTCACAGACCCGTACCGAGGACGTTCCTACAACAGGTCGGGAGACCCAGGTAAGCCACAAGCAGACACTTAGCACTACCGCCACAGAGAGACCCATAGCGTGGGACACCCCCGAAGAGCTTGTGAGGGAAACTAGACAGGACCCCACCCTCCAAAAGTACCGAGCATTAGCCGACGATAGAGGGGATGAGCGGGAACGTTTTATATGGAAAGGGGTTTCTATGGGACAGAGATTGTGGCCCACCTTTTGGACACTGGGATCCTGGACTGTTGGGATGGGATCCTGGATTTTTTTGGGTGGGTGTACAGGGGGAGAACAGTGGGCCCTGTACAATAGGGGCCCGACCACGAGCTGGGGGAGGAATGTACTATGCAACTTGGGACGGTTTAGCTAAAGGACTTCAGTTCATTTGGAAGGCTGATGCTTTTCTGCTTCCTTATTTAATTGTCTGAAACCAGTTTGTAAAAGGTATTTTCCCTCGCCTTGAAATGTTTATTGCTGAAAATGCTGTATGAAGTGTGCCTTTGTTTTGTTCTTGAAATGTGAGGAAATGTGAATTGCAGTAATGCTGATGGGTTGTCAAACTGTAGAAGTGACCAACAAATCGTTTTGTCCGGACATCCCCAGGCCGATCCGTTGGGATCAGACCGTGTATGCCGGCTTATGGTCACGGGGGAGGTGTGTAACGGAGCCCATCACTGTTTTACCCTGTGTTATGGTTATTTAATTATTATGGTTAAAATATGATCACATTGCTATGCTGTCGATATGTTGGTTTGTGCTCTGCAGGATGTTGGCTCAGACCATTGCAGACACCTAGCATAATACATAATCCTATTAGGGTCTCCTAGAGGCAGGAAAGCCCTATTGTGTAAAGTGTTCACATTGTGAAAGATGGAACAAAGAGAAGCATTATCTTATCAATGTCTGTTATTGAATCAAAGTAGCCGGCTAGTCCCTGGGAGGTGTGACCACACCTATTGTCTCTATTGTGTGGCCAAATATGGGCATGTGTATTACCTGTGGAAAGAGATGTATATATATTTCTGCATATAACAAAATAAAGTCAGTATTCTTTGACTCCCAAGAAAGTGTCGTCCAATATGGGTGCTCTGGGCTTCTGAGACTGCGCAGTGCTTCTATATGGATATTTAATGCTGAACCTGACTTTCCATCTGGAACTCTTGGATGGGATTATACCAACTTCCCTTTTACACAGCAGCTTGCCAGGGAAAAAGACGTCTCCAACGGCTGGTACCCTCTCACTACCGGGGTAGCCGTTACACAGACCACCATAAGTCTCTATTTAACCCCATCAGTCCCATAAGGGTATATTATTACCATTATGGGCCTGTTACAACCCAACATTAACCACATAAGTGCCATGATGGTCCTCAAGGACCATCATGACACTAACTACAAACACTACACTATAACCCCCAATAAACCATTTAATCTAAACTAACCCCCCTCTACACTAATCTATTAACACTTACACTACCTACCTACACTACCTACCCCCTAATAAACCTCCCCAACACTCTAATTACAAAAAACAAAAAACCTACAGCACAGAAAACAAAAAACCTACAGTACAAAAAACAAAAAAACCTACAGTACAGAAAAAAAAAACAATTACAACCCCACCCCCCACTACAGAAAACAAAAAAATACATTACAACCCCACCCCCCACTACAGAAAATAAAAAAATTACACACCTGAAAAGGAAAGACAGATAAACACAATACAATACATACATATAATACATTACATACATTACATACAATACATGACATTACATATAATATATTACATATAATATATTACATATAATATATTACATATAATACATTACATACATTACATACAATACATGACATTACATATAATATATTACATATAATATATTACATATAATACATTACATACATTACATACAATACATGACATTACATACATTACATATAATATATTACATATAATATATTACATATAATACATTACATACATTACATACAATACATGACATTACATACATTACATATAATATATTACATATAATATATTACATATAATATATTACATATAGTCCTAATCAAATACCCCCTATCTATCTAATATACAATCTATTTAATTTAAAATAAATCCTAACTATATCAAATACATCCCCCTATCTATCTAATATACAAAAAATCCTAACTACATACACAGACCCTTATTCTAAAATAAACTAAAATAATTACAGTCCTAACTACATACACAGACCCTAATTCTAAGCTAAAATCAATAAATTAAGACCACTTACCTTTAAGATGTTGCTTCAGATCACTAACCTATGGGTTAAACAAAAAGAAAAATTAGTACAAAACATTAACATCAAATAAATAAACATTATATACATTCTACATATTCAACTCACCTTTACAGCATGTCCCGTCACTGTTTAGCTCTTCCGGCGCGGCCCTGTTAAAAAAAAAAACACAATACATGAATACATTAATACAATATATAAACAATAAATAAAATACACAAATAAACATCTAAATATACATTTAACTTACCTCCCCGCGATGTCCCCGGCCTTCTCTCCTTCAGCCCCGGCTGGGCCGCGGAACCATCCGCGCTCTAAAAAAAAAGAAGAAAAAAACTAACGGAGGTCTGCACTGGCAGACCTCCCCGACGCTAATGAACCCACCAGAGTCGTTTCCGGGAGGAAATTGGCATTGTCGGCTTGTGATTGGCTGAAAAAGCTGTCAGCCAATCAAAAGTCGTCAATGTAGGAGCCAATCAGGATGCGCAGATGTCTTCTACCAATCACTCCGTGGGGGTGTATCCCATAGTGATTGGCTGAAGGCATCTGAGCGTTGTGATTGGTACCCAGAAAGATAGACAAGTGTTTTAGCCAATCAGGGTGGGATATTGGGGTGTATCCCATCCTGATTGGCTCACACATTGACGACTTTTGATTGGCTGAAATTGATAGACAGCTTTTTCAGCCAATCACAAGCCGCCAATGCCAATTTCCTCCCGGAAACGACTCCGGGAGGTTCATTAGCGTCGGGGAGGTCTGCCAGTGCAGACCTCCGTTAGTTTTTTTTCTTTTTTTTTTTAGAGCGCGGATGGTTCCGCGGCCCAGCCGGGGCTGAAGGAGAGAAGGCCGGGGACATCGCGGGGAGGTAAGTTAAATGTATATTTAGATGTTTATTTGTGTATTTTATTTATTGTTTATATATTGTATTCATGTATTCATGTATTGTGTTTTTTTTTTAAGAGGGCCGAACCGGAAGAGCTAAACAGTGACTGGACATGCTGTAAAGGTGAGTTGAATATTTAGAATGTATAGAATGTTTATTTATTTGATGTTAATGTTTTGTACTAATTTTTCTTTTTTGTTTGACCCATAGGTTAGTGATCTGAAGCAACATCTTAAAGGTAAGTGGTCTTAATTTATTGATTTTAGCTTAGAATTAGGGTCTGTGTATGTAGTTAGGACTGTAATTATTTTATTTTAGTTTAGAATAAGGGTCTGTGTATGTAGTTAGGATTTTTTGTATATTAGATAGATAGGGGGATGTATTTGATATAGTTAGGATTTATTTTAAATTAAATAGATTGTATGTTAGATAGATAGGGGGTATTTGATTTGGACTATATGTAATATATTATATGTAATATATTATATGTAATATATTATATTTAATATATTATATGTAATGTCATGTATTGTATGTAATGTATTATATGTAATATATTATATGCAATATATTATATTTAATATATTATATGTAATGTCATGTATTGTATGTAATGTATGTAATGTATTATATGTAATATATTATATGTAATATATTATATGTAATGTCATGTATTGTATGTAATGTATGTAATGTATTATATGTATGTATTGTATTGTGTTTATCTGTCTTTCCTTTTCAGGTGTGTATTTTTTTTTATTTTCTGTAGTGGGGGGTTGGGTTGTAATGTATTTTTTTGTTTTCTGTAGTGGGGGGTGGGGTTGTAATTGTTTTTTTTTTCTGTACTGTAGGTTTTTTTGTTTTTTTTACTGTAGGTTTTTTGTTTTCTGTACTGTAGGTTTTTTTGTTTTTTGTACTGTAGGTTTTTTGTTTTCTGTGCTGTAGGTTTTTTGTTTTTTGTAATTAGAGTGTTGGGGAGGTTTATTAGAGGGTAGGTAGTGTAGGTAGGTAGTGTAAGTGTTAATAGATTAGTGTAGAGGGGGGTTAGTTTAGATTAAATGGTTTATTGGGGGTTATAGTGTAGTGTTTGTAGTTAGTGTCATGATGGTCCTTGAGGACCATCATGGCACTTATGTGGTTAATGTTGGGTTGTAACAGGCCCATAATGGTAATAATATACCCTTATGGGACTGATGGGGTTAAATAGAGCCTTATGGTGGTCTGTATTGACCACCATGAGTTAATGGGTTAATTTAGGCCTTATGGTGGTCTGTATTGACCACCATGAGTTAATGGGTTAAATAGAGCCTTATGGTGGTCTGTATTGACCATCATGAGTTAATGGGTTAATTTAGGCCTTATGGTGGTCTGGATTGACCATCATCAGTTAATGGGTTAATTTAGGCCTTATGGTGGTCTGTATTGACCATCATGAGTTAATGGGTTAATTTAGGCCTTATGGTGGTCTGTATTGACCACCATGAGTTAATGGGTTAAATAGAGCCTTATGGTGGTCTGTATTGACCATCATGAGTTAATGGGTTAATTTAGGCCTTATGGTGGTCTGGATTGACCATCATGAGTTAATGGGTTAATTTAGGCCTTATGGTGGTCTGTATTGACCACCATGAGTTAATGGGTTAAATAGAGCCTTATGGTGGTCTGTATTGACCATCATGAGTTAATGGGTTAATTTCGGCCTTATGGTGGTCTGGATTGACCATCATGAGTTAATGGGTTAATTTAGGCCTTATGGTGGTCTGGATTGACCATCATGAGTTAATGGGTTAATTTAGGCCTTATGGTGGTCTGGATTGACCATCATGAGTTAATGGGTTAATTTAGGCTTTATGGTGGTCTGGATTGACCATCATGAGTTAATGGGTTAATTTAGGCCTTATGGTGGTCTGGATTGACCACCATGAGTTAATGGGTTAATTTAGGCCTTATGGTGGTCTGGATTGACCATCATGAGTTAATGGGTTAATTTAGGCCTTATTGTGGTCTGTATTGACCACCATGAGTTAATGGGTTAAATAGAGCCTTATGGTGGTCTGTATTGACCATCATGAGTTAATGGGTTAATTTAGGCCTTATGGTGGTCTGGATTGACCATCATGAGTTAATGGGTTAATTGAGGCCTTATGGTGGTCTGGATTGACCATCATGAGTTAATGGGTTAATTTAGGCCTTATGGTGGTCTGGATTGACCATCATGAGTTAATGGGTTAATTTAGGCCTTATGGTGGTCTGGATTGACCATCATGAGTTAATGGGTTAATTGAGGCCTTATGGTGGTCTGGATTGACCATCATGAGTTAATGGGTTAATTTAGGCCTTATGGTGGTCTGGATTGACCATCATGAGTTAATGGGGTAATTATAGTTGCCTGGGGTTAATATTTTTAGTGCGAGTCCTTTTAGGACCTTTACGGTACTTTGAGGACCCGCGAGGCGGGAAATTTAAAATTGAATTGCAGCAGGGTCACGATCGGTGCCGATCAGGGCCCCCCGCTGCAGGGGGTTTATATGGGGACACTTCGGGGGTCCCGATTGGGACCCCCAGCATAGAGGGGGGTTAATTTTAAGTGCCACGGCCGGGATTGGGTAATAGTGTGCCGCGGTCCCTTTAAGGAGCCGCGGCGGGGAATTTAAAAGTTTGAAATGCAGCGGGGGGCCTGATTTATGCAGATCGGGGCCCCCCCCTGCAATGGGTTTATGTGGGGACACTTCGGGGGTCCCGATGGGGACCGCCAGCATAGAGGGGGGTTAATTTTAAGTGCCGCGGCCGGGATTGGGTAATAGTGTGCCGCGGTACCTTTAAGGAGCCGCGGCGGGGAATTTAAAAGTTTTAAATGCAGCGGGGGGCCTGATCTATGCAGATCGGGGACCCCCGCTGCAAGGGGTTAATGTGGGGGTGCTGCAGGGGTCCTGATAGAGACCCCTGCAGCATGGGGATGTGTATAGGGTGCAGGGGGGAGCCTCACACTGCTGTCTCGGGCTGTTCCGAGGCAGCACGTAGAGGCTTTCGGATCCCTTGCGTGGACTTTTTGTCCACGTAGGGATTCTTACGATATGCGAGACTCGTGCATAGATTTATGGCTACGTAGCTCTCTCGGAGCCTATTCTCGGCCATTTTCTCGCAGTCATATCGTAAAGCAGGCTGCGAGAGATTCGGTTCTCGCAAACAGCAGGAAAACTGCCTTTTGCGAGCACCGAGAGAACTACGAGGGAGAATTTAATAGGGCCCTAAATTAGGAACTTGCATCTTTAGCACTGGTAGTAATTGTGGGCTTGAAACATCAAAGTAATAGGTAGGACTGAGTTACATTTTTGACAACTGCAGTGCTTTTGAGCCTGTAACTCGCAAACCAATTGAGGGTAGCTAAAAGAAGCCAATTAAATAACAGTAACTTCTATCTAAAAGCAAGGTCTTCACTAACTAAAAACTTCTGTAAAAAATGTGTTGTGTGCTTTACTAGAGCCCTATTCAATTTGCCTAATTGCAATTTAATAAGGCTGTAAGTGTTTAGAAGTCTGATATGCGATCTTACTCGCAATCCAGCAATGTAAAAATCAATAAAAATTAATGAAGAAACAGTTCTAGTCCATGTGGTTGGCCTGATATGTATTAACTTCTTGATTCCTGGGATCAATATAACAATGGCTTGAGACTGTTGTGTAATTAATTAGAATGTCTTTCATTGATTTTTAAGTACATTAAGTGTGTTTTTATTTGCTGTTGCAGTGTTACAAACAAGTGTTTAACCCACTTGTGAGTCCTCTCTAGTACTTGTAAAAGTTTTTGCTACATTTGCCCTTTACAGGTTTGAAGGCAATTGCGGGCTTGTTGAATTATTGGAATTAAATTAGGAACTTGCATCTTTAGCACTGGTAGTAATTGTGGGCTTGAAACATCAAAGTAATAGGTAGGACTGAGTTACATTTTTGACAACTGCAGTGCTTTTGAGCCTGTAACTCGCAAACCAATTGAGGGTAGCTAAAAGAAGCCAATTAAATAACAGTATCTTTTACAGGTTCCATTATGGGCTCCAGTAATTGCGATTTTGACAATTAAATAGGGGCATTTGTCTCTAGTTCTGAAGTAATCCAGTACCTTGTGGACAAGGTTTAGCCATGAGGAGTGTACCTGTTCTCTTGGACTATGGGGAGGCCTGAGACGGCATTCATCGTTGTATCTGTGAATTCTCTCTCTCTTATGACATATGTAGTGGGTAGGCCTACAGGTATATGTGTGCTTCCACACCTGTGCAAAGTGCAACACTTCTGGCAGTGGCAGAGCTAGGGAATGGAGGCCCCCTGATTTTCCCTGGGTCAAAATATATTTCTATTTTATAAATAATATACAACATATTACAATTTATTTATATATATATATATATATATATATATATATATATATATATATATATATACATACATACAGTATATGCAATGTATATATATTATTTAGGTATATATATATATATATATATATATATATATAAATATATATATATATATATATATATATAAATAGTTAAATAGGATATATGTGTGTTTGTGTGTGTGTGCATAAAATGTTTATAATCAAAATTTTTTTTATTGTAGGGCCCCCAGCCTACCCTCCATGTTCCCAGCCTATGCTCCATAGCCCCCCGGCCTATGCTCCATGGACCCAACCTATGCTTCAAAGCCCCCCGGCCTATGCTCCATGGACCCAGCCTATGCTTTATGGCCCCCAGCCTCTCCTCCATGCCCCCCGCCCATGCTCCATGACTCACCAGCCTATCCTCTCTGGCCCCCGATCCTAATCTCCATGCCCCCAGCCTATCCTCCATGACCACCAGCCTATCCTCCATGACCCCTGAATGACATCACTTGTGTGCAACCGTATTCAGGAAGTCCCTGCCTCTGCAGAAAATGCAGGCTGGGGAGGCATGGAGGAAGCCAAAGAAATGTAAGCAGTAAGAGGGGGTTGATGAGGCTGGGGCCCCTCCACACAAGGGCCCCGGTGCTTTGCACCACCTGTACCAGCGGTAGCTCCGCCACTGATTTCCGGCCACACTTCCTGGTGTTCTGCGCTATGTGTTATAACTATACTCTGTATAAACTGGAAGAGACATAGGGGAGGGTTAAAACATGACTGGTTTCCACACATCAATAAATTAACACACTAATTATTAAGATTCCTTACTTGAAGGCAAAATAAGTATATTCCTTATTGCTTAAAATCAAAGTGAGTTTAAGCCCTTTTGTTTTACATGATTAAGTTCTTCTATGATATCAAAGGTTGGCCCCTATTTAATTGTCAAAATCGCAAGTAATGGAGCCTGTAAAAGTTACTGATATGTAATTGGCTACATATTGATAACTCACAGGTTACAGGCTCAAAATCCCTGTTGTTGTGAAAAATGTAGCTCTGTCCTATCTCCTCCTTTGATGTTTTAAGCCCGCAAATGTTACCAGTGCTAAAAACACAAAATCCATATTTAATTGCAACAATACAACAAGCCCGCAGTTGCCTTCAAACCAGTATGTAAAACCGGCAAATGTATCAAAAAATTCTATGAGTGGGTTAAACACCTGTTGGTAACACTGTAAAAGCAAATAAACACACAATACTGTACTTTAAAATACTGGGAAAGTGATGGAAGACATTAGAATGAGTTGAACAATGGTCTCAAGCTCGTAAATCTGCTATAAAATTATATTTTTTATGTTTTATATATGTGTACTATTGTTCCCAGGAATCAAGGAGTTAATACATGTCAGGCCACCAACATGGACTAGAGCAGATGATTTAATTAATTATTATGGATTTCTACATTTCTGGATTGTGAGTCCAATCGCAAATCGGACTACTAAACACTATTTTATTGTAGCCTAAACTCCATGGCCCTCATTCAATTGCGATTTGGCCAATTGAATAGGACTCTAAATAAGCACATAACATATTTTTTTTTAAAAAGGTTTTAGTTAGTGAAAACCTTGCTTTTTGATAGATGTTGACTAACTAAAAACTTATTTTAAAAAATATGTTATGTGCTTATTTAGACTACAGTAAAAAAAGTGTTGTTTGATTTCACTGCACACTATGGTTGCACTAGATATGAGTGTCACTGCGCACTGGCAAAAGTTGGAAGACTAGATGCAATAGGCCTCACACACACGCTTTTAGGCAGGCTACTGATATTCAATCTATTACAGTAAAAAAAAAGGGTTGTTTGATTTCACTGCACACTACGGTTGCAGTAGATATGAGTGTCACTGTGCACTGGCAAAAGTTGGCAGACTAGATGCAATAGGCCTCACACACACGCCTGTAGGCAGGCTACTGATATTCAATCGATTACAGTAAAAAAAGGGTTGTTTTATTTCACTGCACACTACGGTTGCACTAGATATGAGTGTCACTGCGCACTGGCAAAAGTTGGCAGACTAGATGCAATAGGCCTCACACACACGCCTGTAGACAGGCTACTGATATTCAATCGATTACAGTAAAAAAAAGGGTTGTTTGATTTCACTGCACACTACGGTTGCACTAGAAATGAGTGTCACTGCGCACTGGCAAAAGTTGGCAGACTAGATGCAATAGGCCTCACACACACGCCTGTAGACAGGCTACTGATATTCAATCGATTACAGTAAAAAAAAGGGTTGTTTGATTTCACTGCACACTACGGTTGCACTAGATATGAGTGTCACTGTGCACTGGCAAAAGTTGGCAGACTAGATGCAATAGGCCTCACACACACGCCTGTAGGCAGGCTACTGATATTCAATCGATTACAGTAAAAAAAGGGTTGTTTTATTTCACTGCACACTACGGTGGCACTAGATATGAGTGTCACTGCTCACTGGCAAAAGTTGGCAGACTAGATGCAATAGGCCTCACACACACGCTAGCAGGCTGGCATATGCAATTAGATTACACAGAAAAAAGTAATAAGATAAAATAAAATGGGCTTTTTGGGTTGCTGTCCTTGCAGCAGATATCAATGGAGTCCTTCAGGTGTGTAGTTAAAGCTAAATACACAGCCTGGCTATCTATTTCCCTATTAAATCAAGAGTAGGTAGAATATATCTCCTCTATCCACAAATGCAGCTACAGAATGATTCTAAAATGGAGGCTGTGATACAGATGGAAGGCTCTGGAAGGGACTGTGTATGCTGCTGATTGGTTGGAATGTGTCTGCTGACTGTAAGGTGCAGGGTCAAATTTTCCTCAATTATAAAGAATAGGGGGCGGACCGAAAAGCGCATATGTTCGCCGTTCATTGCGAACGCGAACATGCGAAAATCGCTGCGAATAGTCCTCCGGCGAACTGTTCGGGACTTCACTAGTGTCTGAACTAATGACATACACAGAATAAAATATTACACTTACTAAGGAGACAACTGCATCATCTCACACTTCAAACGGTCACAACAATAGCAAATTAGCAAGGCTATGATGTTGTGTGCCAAGCCAACCAAGGACACCTATTCTGTCTGGGTCACATATAAATAAAAAAACTTATTACAGAGAAATAAAAAAACACTCAGTCCATGTATCAAGGTTAACAAAAGTATCAAAATGGTGGTTAGGTCTAAAAAATGGAGGATGATATATAGAACTAGCTACTTGCCCGTCAAAAATGACTGGAATAAAATGTTAAGGCTGGGAATGCTGTACCTTCAGCGCTCATTGCCTTCGGTCTCTCTTTGCAAGTCTCTCCCCCTGTGTAGTTTATAGGCCTGGCGCTTGAGTGTTACTGTCTTGGGTTGTATTACTACTTTGGGTTAAGTTTTACTGCCTTGTGTTAAATGTTAGTGGCTTGGATTAAGTGTTACTGGCTTTCAGTAAGTGTTACTGCTTAGCGCTATTTTTTTCATCTTTCGCACTAGTTTTACGTCCTTGGGCCTCCTTTTTGTCATTTTGAATTTTTTCTGCAGTCATTTTTTTTCTGCAAACATGCATCCCTGGCTCTCCCACTGTGGTGTGTGTGTGTGTGTGTAAGCTAATTTGAAGCATATTTGTTCTTTTTTTAATGTTTTTTCATTTTTGTGGTTCAGCCATTAAAGTTGTAATTTTGCGACGCGCACAATGCATGTACGGGTTTTGGTCCTAAGTCGTACGGGTCGTAAGTCCCGCGTGCCTCACCTGCTCGCCTTGCTAAGTCCTGCGTGCCTCAACTGCTTGCCTCACTATGTGAGGCACGCAGTTCAATAAGCGCCTCTGGCGCTCATTGCAGCCTAAGTCCTGCGTGCCTCATCTGCTCGCCTTGCAAAGCGTTACCAACATCACAAACGTTACTCACACTGACAACTATATACGTGATGCCGAAAAGAATAGGAATGATAATAAGCATATAAAATGGCAGACATTTCTCTTTCAACAGTGCTAGGCTAGGTTAGCCATTACAAAGAGTTCTTATGTGCTTTAGGATGCAGGCCTCCCACCAGGCACTTGTAGTTCCTTAAGTGTCTCATAAATGTTTTCAAAATGATTTTCTCTGCTCTTGCGAGAGGTTACGTTTACACGTAAGGATTTGTCTCACTGAAAACACTTGCAGCATCAGGACTAGCTATGTGGCTTCCTACGTGGAAAGTTCACTCACAAGATTTCTTACGGGAACCGTATAATCAAGTCCACTGACTGCATAATTTTAAAAATAAGAAAATTTTCCTGCTTTGTATTGTCAAATAAATCCATTGACCCTCAATTTCAGCCCTGGAATCTGATTAGTTTAAAAGCTGCAACACTCCCAAAAAAATTAAGCTTAGGTAAACTTGGTGTTTGCACAGTTTTCATAACACATGGGCGTTGGAGCATATATGCATGCCAAGACTTAAGTAAACTAGTTGAGCACATATAAACCAATGTCAGAAGACAAATGTGAGTGACACCTTTAAAACAAATAAAAAGTCCAGTTGACAATGGGAGACAGTAAAAAAAAACTGTGGCATTCATCCATATGTTTACTGACTGCACATTTGCACTTAATGTTCTTCTGAGATGCCTTAAAGCTAAAAGGTGGCAATAAAGTAGACACAATATTTGGCACAGGTAAAATTATGAGATATAAACGAGTCCCCGTAATGCCTTAGTGGAGATTATAATTAGCAAATCTAGAATCTATTTCTTCTTCACAGAATTGCAGCTATTTGTATATCTCTGATGTATTGCCACAGGCAAGTTATAATTGAACTTTTAGTACATTGTGATTTCTAAAAAGTATTTTAAATATTAAGCAAATTTCTAGATTTATGTTAATTTCCTATCATCATGATTCAATCACATTTTATTGATGCATTAACCTAATAATCTATCAGATGCTACAATTTTCTATTTATAATAGGTTGTATAGATATGTTATCTTGTCTACATCCTGTCTAAAAAATGTTCTACTTTTTATTATGTGGATATTTAAGAAATAAAGAACTAATTTAGATACAATGGACATCTTTGGTTCATTAAACATGAACATCCATTTTAAGTGTCCAGTCCTTCTAGTATGGTAAACATAAACAGCAAAACAAAAAGTTGTAGTTGTACTCTTATTGAATCATTTTCGTTAATTCTTTACATATTAATGTAATATTTGTAAAATGATTGAGAGTTGAAATGCATGCAAGATACTCAATCTTGAGTTAGTAAGAGTAGAGATCTAGGGCCTCATTCTATTAGCGGCCGCAGCCGTTGCGGGGCCGCAAGGACCGGCCGCAAGCTATTCGGCTATTCTATTCCCTTACGGCCGGGGACTCCGGCAGGCTTGCGGCCGGTGCCTTGCTATCTCTTGCGGCCGCTCGCGCCAGAGGAAAGCTTTTGATCTAAAACGGCCGCAAGAGTTTCGGCCGTAAGAAGTTCCTATTTGCAATTCAATTGCTCCGGGAAACCTCTCTGCAAGGCTAAAAGCGAGCCGCAGCTTACTTGCAGGAAAGAGGTCCCGCTATCACCAATTAAGCACATAAAATATCTCAAATAAAGCCATCCTGCACTTTGAGAAGACTATAAAGGGATTTTAGGTGTTAGAAAAAATAGCACATAATTATCCTATACTCAAATCCGTAAAATATTTTATTTTTAATATCCGTAAAATATCCATGTAAAAAGTCCAGAGTGCTTGGAGCACCTCAGACCCGCCCACGCCGCAGCCGGAAAATAAACAGTTAATTTGAACTTGGGTTTGGGCTGATGTGCAAGCTTGAGAGGGGGTTACTTTTAATCCTCATGTCCCCCAATATGATCCCTAGCATTTACAGAGCTGTACAGTGCAGGCTTGAATTTATTTTTGCGTTTTTAGATTTCACAGCTTACGGCCGGTTTCAAGATATGCGGCCGGCCGTAAGAGGAGATCCTTGCGGGGCCGTATAATAGAATCGCGAGTTAACTGAACCCCCGCAAGGAATCGCAGCCTTACGGCCGATTTACGGCCGGTAATAGAATGAGGCCCAAAGTCTGTAATATATGCACGAGATTTTCAGCCCATTTTGATGTTTAAGGATAAGTATGACCTTCTCCAAACCTGTCATTAAACTAAAACCTTGGGACATAATTTATAAACTGTATAATTAGTTATTTCAAATAATATATTCAAATATGTTATTTAGATAAATATTTTAAAAAAATATTATTTTAAATGCAGTCCACCAGCTCACTGGCCAATTCAAATCTAGCACATGATAACATTGAAAAGGAAATTAAAAATGTTAAAGAAGGCAAGATTTACCAAACACAACATTCAGAACCCTGAAGTGCTCTGTGCATCCCTACATATCAACTCTGCTCTCCAAATAGACTGTCTTGACAAATACACTGACTTGTCTCTCTCATGTGGATGGGCTTTCACAGACATAAAAATTGACTTTTTTTGTATTGGATTACTCAGTGAAAAATGCATGTACTTCAAAAATTTAAAAGTATTTCAACTTATGGTTAAAAGATTTTTACAATGGTGTTGTTCAAATTGTGGCTCTTTAAGTAGTAGTGATCAGTAAAAACAACTTTTATTTATGGTGATTAAAAAGGACTTTTGAGAAATTCTTCTTATCTTAAGGTTGTTGTTCCTCCAAATATTTCCTTTTTAATCATCATACCATGACAAGATTTCTCTATTGAGATTTTTACCTAAATATAATGAAAGGCCTTTGAATTATGTTTATTAAATGTTGGAGCTTTGTTTCCCGAGTGCTCCTAATGAATGTGATGATCAAACCTCTATTAATAATGTGAATTCTCATTTTGTATATCTGTAATAAAAAGATAGCTCTAATGGCAAAACAACGGGAGCTAGATGTTTTAATTAGGCAGTGATATTCAATAAAATTTACGTTGATAGTAATGATATATTTGGACAATAATTTAAATTATAAATCTTTGTTGAAGTATATTAAAACATTTTCAAGGACTAAGGTCAATTATAAATGTAAAGGAAGTTTATTAATTTCACAGGACAACAGTTATAGCCATTTTAAACCAATAAATGTTTTGATATAATTATTAACAATCCAAGCAGAATTATCATAAACTCAGTTCTATTTTTTGGAGCTTAATCAATAGACTACTGGTGTCCCTTGATGACTGAAGCCCAATATAAAGGCCCCTATTCAATTGAGCAATTGTATACTACTGGAGCCAGTAATGGGCTATTCAATTGGCGTCTTTTGGTGAGGGTAAAGGCTGAAATTACCTGCGGTTGTCAAAATCGTAACTTACAGCCCATCTAAGACTTTGATCTTTCAAGCCCACAAAAGTTACAATCGATAAAATCGCAAATCGCTATTCAATTGCTACAATTCCTCAAGCCTGCAAATTAAATCACAATACTGCACTTAAGCTCGCACATTTTTTATGTTTCATTTTGGTGTCATATCAATCCTCGGTATCAATGAGTTAATACATATCAGGCAACCCACATGGACTAAAACAGTATTGCCATTCATTTTTATTATTTTGTACTTTGCCAAATTGCGAGTCTGATCGCATATGTGACCTCTAAACGCTAATTGATTGACGTTTAGCCTCCATGTTTTAATGATGTCGTGATCACGGTCTAATTTACTATTGGCTGTTTCTAAATCGGTAGTTACGACCTTGCTTAATTGATCATGCTCCCTCTCTGAAATGCTACTTTTAATTGCATGGTTTACGGTTTCGGCTTTTGGTCTGTAACTTGCGGGCTTGTTCAATTGAATTGCACATATCTGATAATAGTAATACAATGTAATACTGTAATAATAATAAAATAATACCCCTGCACTGTAATAATAAGTTACAGAAGCTATTCTAATTCAAACAAACAGAACATAAAAACAAACTGATACAAAAAGCCTTGGGAGCCTGTTCTTAAGTATGGTCATCTGTATCCCGTTGACTACCTGTATAACTAACTCCACTTAGAAACACAGTAATAACAACACACATCAGTTATTCTACACAGCATTATACTAACATCTCCTCACATATTAACACATTTACAAAATCCAGACATAGCAAATATTAGTTGCTTCTTACCGGTGCTGCCTAGCATAATAATGCACCTTGGCCCCTATTTAATTCCAAGCCCGTGATTACCATCCTGTCTGTGGGTTAGAAATTTTCAATAGTTACAGAGGTATTTAAATGAACAAGCCCGCAATTACAGAGCCGGAGGCTAAAACGGTAAACCATTAACCTGTATGTATTATTTCAGGGTATGATCATGATCAATTAAGCAAGCCCGTAAGTTACAATTTAATTTCTTGATTTCTGGGATCAATATAACATGGAAATAAAACGTAATTGAACTGTTGTTCAATTAACGCTAATGGCTTTCATTGCTTTCCCAGGGCCTCATTCTATTATCGGCCGCAGCCGCTGCGGGGCCGCAAGGACCGGCCGCAAGCTATCCGGCTATTCTATTCCCTTACGGCCGGGGACTCCGGCAGGCTTGCGGCCGGTGCCTTGCTATCTCTTGCGGCCGATCGCGCCGGAGGAAAGCCTTTGATCTAAAACGGCCGCAAGAGATTTGCAATTCAATTGCTCCGGGAAACCTCTCTGCAAGGCTAAAAACGAGCCGCAGTTACTTGCAGGAAAAAGGTCTCGCTAGCACCAATTAAGCACATAAAATAGCTCAAATAAAGCCATCCTGCACTTTGAGAAGACTATAAAGGGATTTTAGGTGTTAGAAAAAATAGCACATAATCATCCTGTACTCAAACCCGTAAAATATTTCATTTTTAATATCCGTAAAATATCCATGTAAAAAGTCCAGAGTGCTTGGAGCACCTCAGACACGCCCACGCTGCAGCCGGAAAATAAACAGTTAATTTGAACTCGGGTTTGGGCAGATGTGCAAGCTTGAGAGTGGGTTCCTTTTATTCCTCATGTCCCCCAATATGATCCCTAGCATTTACAGAGCTGTACAGTGCAGGCTTGAATTTATTTTTGACTTTTTATATTTCACAGATTACGGCCGGTTCCAAGATATGCGGCCGGCCGTAAAAGGAGATCCTTGCGGGGCCGTATAATAGAATCGCGAGTAAACTGAACCCCCGCAAGGAATCGCAGCCTTACGGCCGATTTACGGCCGATAATAGAATGAGGCCCCCAGTATTTTAAAGTACAGTAGTGTGATTTTATTTGCTTTTACAGTGTTACGACCCACTTGCGAGTCCTATCTAGCACTTGTATCATTTTTTTATACATTTGCCATTTACTGGTTTGAAGGCAATTGGGGGCTTGTTGAATTGTTGTAATTAAATATGGATTTTGCGTCATTAGCACATTGGTGGCCTTGAAACATATGCAGCCTTATTAAATTGCAATTCAGCCAATTGAATAGGGGTCTATATAAGCACATAGCATATTTTTTTTACAGAAGTTTTTAGTTAGTGAACTTATATCCAAAAGCAACGTCTTCACTAACTAAAAACTTCTGTAAAAAAATATGCTATGTGCTTATATAGAGCCCTATTCAATTGGCCAAATCTCAATTGAATGAGGCTCTTTGAGTCTAACTTTGAGAGCATAATTAAGCAGGAAAAGGTAAAGCAAAAAGCTTTTAATTAGAAAAATAAATACTTTTTGAGATCTCTGCAGGACCCTGGATTCCACATTGGTGGAAAATGTGTGTTTTAGATGGTTGTTGGGATTTCTGGAGACCTATGGTTGTATCCCTTCATGCAAAAACCTGCACCTGAATCAGAGAGGGGAAAAGGTGTGGGGTCAGTTTCAATCATATACAGTTATCAAACCAAGGGGCGTATTAAATTAGAAGCCTGTAGCGGCACCTGTACACCAGCAAAGCCTGCGGGCTTCAAATTTGCCGCAGTTACAGAGCTATTACATTCGACCATGCCGTGACAAACAGGCCAAAGACACAAACCCGTAAACCATTCTTTTGCACGTTGCATGTGCGGCCATGAACATGATCAATTATTCAAACCTGTAGTTACTGGTTTAGACAGAGCCAATGGCAAAAGAGATCGTCATCATTACGTCACTGAAAAATGGAGGTTAGATTTCAAAGCCTTACAGGTTTCAATTACGAGTTGATTGCCAGGATCGATAACAAGGAAATTAAACAGAAAAAAAAGTATTTTATATTGCATATTTGCAAGCTTGAGAATGTTGTGCTATTAATATTAATACCTAACATCACTTTCCCTTTAATTATAGGTACAGTAGTGTGTTGATATTTTCATTTACAGTGCTACGGATAGGACTGTAGTACCCATTGGCTTTTTGGCTCCATTTGCAGGTTACGGGTTTGAACGCCAGTGAATTCATACCAATTTAATATAAATTTTCAAACAAAACAGTTACGGGATTGACAGATCAAAGGATTTGCTGCAACAGAGTTGAGATTTTGGCCTGTATCCCTCAGGTCGTTTGCGGGTAGCTTTACAAGGACAATTTAATAGTCTTGCTGGCTCTGTTACGGGCTACGGTTTTACACAGGGGAATTTAATAGGGCTGCAAGTCTCTGGACTTCTGTCTGATCTCTCCTCACCCAATCCCCTCTCTACAGATAACTACAAATACACACACTCATCAACCAAGTATTATAGGAAATGGTAAAACAGTAGACAGCCACAGCTAGGTATTGATATGTGTGACGGCAAGAGGATGTAGTATTACAATGAGGTTAGTGGTTACTGGCCAAGCTTTGTAACATCCTGACAGCTCATTGTAGTAGGGTATATTATAAGCATGCCTTACAATGTAGCAACTGCCATATGGAGCAGTTTCCCCACTTGGTCCATATTACAGATATTTTATTTTTATTTTATGTAGTATTTTGTTCATGTATTTGATGTTAGGAACTATGGGTGTCCTTATGGACCTCCAAAGGGGGTTAGGGTCCATGGGGTCCAATATAGACTCATGTGGTAGTAGGAAGGGTGGAATTGTGGAATTGGGGACCCCCATGGTATATGAGTTAACATTAGGTGCCATGGGAGTCCATAAGTAGTACCATGGTCATAGCTTAGTATACTATTGGGTCCATTAGGACCATCATGGTATATAACTTGATACTGGGTGCCACATGGGCTCCATAAGGACCCCCATGGTATAGGAGTTATTATTGTGTGCCATGGATATCCAAGAGGACCCCCATGGTCATAGTTTAGTATACTATGAGGTCAACAGGTGCCCCTATGGAATAAAGGTTAATAATAGGTGCCATGGGGGGTACATATGGACCATCTTGGTTATGGCACCATATATGTTCAAAGAGACTCCTATGGGGTTAATGGATCCAAACACCCCACAATTCAAGGACTCAGAAAAAGGACCCAGAAGATCCATCGGTTATTGAGGGAAGATCCTGGCACATTAACCCCCTGAATTATTTTTTATTATTATTTAAACTCTTCCCTGCCATGGGAAGAGGCGTATATAGACACATATATAGACAGATAGACAGCCAGATATACAGAATGTGATATGGGAGGATGTTAGCTAGTGTAGTGTGCTCACATTAGTGGGTACCATTCCACAGTGTTGCTATGCAGACTGTTGAAAATCTGACTTGAAAAGCATAATTAGACTTGAAATTTTTTTTGAGTTCTTCCTTCTCTCTTCTGCCCACTTTCCCTCGTCCCCATTGTGGAGCTACCTCGTCTCCTCGGGTCCAGGGGTTGTCCCCCCATACTCCAGGTTTAATTGCGGTTGGGTGAATGGGTTTGAATGGTAACCCAGATAGAAATCTGAGACAATTAAGGAATTTTTAAATAGAGTGTGCGGTTGCATTCTTTATTTAATTGTCTGAACATGTATTATGTTTATAATAAAAGAATCAGACTTGCAGTCTCCTACGAGTATACTTCAGACCGGCTGCAGGCACACCTTAGAGCTAAAGCGTTACAGGCAAATGCGTGGGTGCGCATTAGTAAGTTTTGGAGGATTTTTTTTTGCAAAAGCCATAGACTAGCTCTGAAAATTAGCTTTTAAAATCCCTGTAGCTGCAAGAAAGCATTAAGGGCGGTCTTACAGGAGTCAGGGAATGGAAGCTTTTTCATAAATATTTAAGGAAATGAATGATCTTACAGCCAACTAGTAATGTCTACAAGTCAATTGCTAAAAAATAATAGGTATGCTTATAAT